>OX418221.1:59966874-60566874 GCA_948455865.1 Conomelus anceps
CAATAGTAATATAGGCTAAATGTTATAATAAATTGATTAGACAAATTTTCTAAACTTTAAATTTGTTTTTCATAACCATCATGATCAAGTTCAGTATTTGATTTAACTACTTATTATAAAATTTTCTAATATAGATTGGATAATACAGTTGAGTAAATAAAATTGGATACTTACAGTTGGAAAAGATTTGTGGTAGAAGCAAGGTACCTACTGTAGATAGATAGATCTACCATATCTACTAAACATGAGTAGAAACATCATAATCTCATATTTTATAAAACACCAGGAGCCCCCAATTCTCTAAAAAATTGTGTGTAACATTGTAGAATATGTGTCATCTGAGATCTGAGATCAGCATCTTTTGATACATGTACACATAAATGATGAGTAAAACAATTAGACCTCAGGCTGCATTCAAATTTTTCAATATTTCTGAAGAGGGCGTGATAAACATCATAAAAAAATTGAATGGCTCCCCTTCATCAGGATGGGATGAGATACCTTCTTCAGTGATAAAAGCGTCTAAGTATATGATAGCCAGACCTCTAGCCCATATAATAAATGTATCGCTCAAAAATGGAGAATTTCTGCGTAAGCTGAAATATGCAATTCTGAAACCTCTCTTCAAGAAGGTGGACCAAAAAAGTTGGAAAATTATCGTCGAATAGCAATTCTGTCAACATTCTCCAAGATTTCTGAAAAAGCAGCACATGAACAACTGTCCAAATATTTTGAGTAAAATGATCTAATGTTTCAAAATCAATTTGGCTTTCGAAAAGGCTTTTCAACCAGAGATGTAGTTCTGAATGTAGTTCCAGATGTTTTTGGAGAGTTTGGACCAGCGAAAATGTGCCATGGGTATATTCTGTGACCTCTCAAAAGCATTTGATATGGTGAATCACAAATTGTTGCTTCATAAACTGGAGTATTATGGCTTAGACTCTCAATCTCTTAATTTTTTTAGTAATTATTTGTTGGAACGGAAACAGAGAATTAAACTTATTGATAAGAATGGTAGATGCTATTTTTCTGAATGAGAAACTGTATTATGTGGCATTCCACAGGTCGATTCTGGGCCCTTTGTTGTTCATCATCTATGTTAATGATTTGCCATGCAACATAAAGTCTAATGTTTACCTTTTTGCTGATGATACCACAAGTATTGTAACTGGAACTTAGGAAAGTGTTGTTCAAAAAACCAAAGAAACTGAAATGAGCATCACTGGTTTCAAGCAAATGGTCTCAATTTGAACATGAAAAAGGCAAAACTATTAAATTTCAAATTGAGGGAGAACTGTGAGTCTAATAACATTCTCAGTCAAAACTTTGAAGGCCTAATTTATAAAAAAAGTATGCTTTTTGGGAGCAAGGATGAAGAACAGTCTCAAATGGACTGATCAAGTGGATCACATTTTGAATAAACTTTCCAGCATTCTTTTTTCACTGAAAGTACTGAGGAATGTGGTAGGATCACACACAATGTTGAGCGTTTTCCACGGCTATTTGATGTCGGTTATTCAATATAGCATCATTTTTTGGGGCAGTGGAAAGATTAATCTAATCTCAGTTTTTAGAAAGCAAAAAAAGGCACTCAGAATTATTGATAATCTCAAGTCGAGGAAATCATGCAAGAATGCATTCAGAAAGTACAAGGTGCTCACAGTTCCGGCATTTTATTTCCTAGAATCAGCCATATTAATGAAGAAAAAGGAACCAATGTTGAGTGAAAATGATCTAATATGGCATGAGCATAGTACAAGTCATCAGCGAACACAACTTCAATACCCCCGCCACAGAACTACCACTTTGGAGAAGGGACCACTCTATAGCGGACTTAAAATATATAATGCTCTACCCACGGAAATTAAAATGATCAGTGAAATCAGACAGTTCAAAAGTACATTGAAGGGAAAATTGATTGGCACTGCACCCTACAACATGGAAGAGTGTGTTCAGTTGTTTTCTGAGAAATAGAAGACAAAAACCTAATGCTACCTGCCTACCTTATGGACAGTTTTGCGAAATAGCCATGTCTATTTGAATTTGATAATGTTGAATTTTATAGAACTATTGTATATGTGTATTTTTAAATATGACATGTAAAATGCTACCAAGCATTGCTTGAATATGTAGTGCTGTTTGATGCAAATAAAAATGAAATGAAATGTGTGCCTTTTTCACAATAAATTGAGCAAAAAATACATGAGTTTTGAGCGTGCGAATGGATGGAATTAAAATATATGGAATGGAATACTTATTCAAGCGAAAATAATTGCCACTGTTACTAATCTTCTGAAAAAATTTTGTTTCAATAATTGCGGATATAGTTTTTCTAATTTTTCAGAAGTAGAAAATATCAAGATGGATATTCAAAATTTTTTTTGTACTTTCGCCCTGGAAAAGTAGTGGGCTATCTCACAAGCATTCAAAGTTTGTTGATAGAAAAATGTGATAATTTTTCATACATTTTAGAAACTCTTTCTTAAAACATGCATCCAGGGCGTCCTGAATTGTAAACAAGTTTCAACCATTTAATAATATATTCAATCTTCAATTAAAAATGAATTCAAAATAATTTATGAGAAACATTTTCCGTAGCAATTACCTATTGATCATCAATACAGAAAAATTACAATATGAGCTATTGTAATTTATTTTTAATCTTTATGTAAATGGAACAATGTTCAAAATTAATTTAAAGATAGTCCTAGCCAACTTGAGCAGTGGGGGGGGGGGGGGGTGACAAAATTGGTTTCCTGCTGGGAAAAGGCAAGGGGTTGAAGCTGAGGAAGGGTCCTCGGATCCCGATCATTCCTCCCCCCATTGGTGATGACTCAAGCAAAGGTGGTACGGAACCCACCTTAAACTGTAGGTCCAACTCATCAATCACAATCATCCAATTCATTACCCACGCACAGGTCTCAGACCTATGTGGGCTTCATCCACCGAAAAAAAAATAGATAGAATTCACTTTGACCCATGAAGTGGGTTAAAATAGAAGTATTTATGTCTAGAAACGCTTAATATGTGGTTTTAGGAGGTTTTTCTAATTTTTCTCAAAGAAAGATTCTTGGACCCCCCTTTTCTGCATATGTAACAAATTTCGACATAATTATATAAGGACAGCTTCGAGATACGGGCCTCCTATGAAGGTAGTCTATTGAGTTTGTCACGATTAAGGATGGGTATGCGTATCTGAACCTTTCACTAAGTTATAGAACTGTATTCGAATTTGCTTCATTTTTCATTTTGTCAATACATTGACATGATCATTTACATCTATATTATTATTTTGATAAAAGCATTATAATTCAAGTAACAAATTTTTCGAGATGAATTTCAGTGATAGGTCTTGGAATAGAGTCAAATATATAGGTATTACATTACAATGGAGTCTGAGGTATTACATTATGAATTTGTGGGCGGAGGGAAGGTTATTTGAGTTAGCCGTACACGAAATTTTTATATGAAATTTTTGGATGAAAATGGGAGTTCTGGATGTATAAGAACCCCCAGATTACAGAAATCGTAAGTTCAGATCCATAACACCAACAGATAATCTTTTATTTATTTATCGATAATACAAATAATGTTTGAGGGCACCAGGAAATACAGTATCCCATTTTTGCCCTCATGACACAATCATAAATATTACAACAACCACGTTAAATTTAAATATGTTTTTAGAAAAGAGTTGCAACTAACTTATCACAACACTAATACAATGAGAAAAAAATTAGAATGAATATTCAAAGAAAACTTAATAGAATAATTATTGTTCCAATTAAATTGATGTAAAAAAATAATAAAAATAAATACAAATAAAGAAAGAGTATATATATTATTACAACTCTATACACTAAAGAAGTATAGATCATGGATTCTAAAAAAAATCATTACCGATATAAAATTAGAAATGACAGTTTATGGTAATATGAAAAAAGAGAAATTGAAAAATTTGATATTTGAGTCAGCATTACACAAAATATCAATATTTAAAGAATGAAAATAGGAGTTCTGGATGTATGAGAATCCTCTGATAACAGAACTGGTGAGTTTCTATTCATAACACCAATAGAAAAGGTTTTAAAGCCATTTGAAAAATGAGAAATTCAAAAATTTGATATCATTTGAATCAGCAGTCCACAAAATATTGATATTTCAAGGCTAAAAATCTGAGTTCTGGATGTATAAGGCCCCGCTGATTAAAGAACTGGTGGGTTTTAATCCATAACACTAACAGATAATCTTTTATGGCCTCTTGAAAATGAGAAATCAAAAAATTTATATTTGAGTCAGCAGTATGCACGAAATATTGATATTTGAAGGCTTAAAATCGGAATTTTCAATGAGTTAGAAAAATGAGGGTCCTACAACAGTAAAATTTGTGGGCATCATTTACAAGCCCAATCATGTGGTCAAAAGAACATACATATGAATGCTAATCGAATAATGTTATTCAATATCATAACCTAAATCGGATAATTATTTTGTTTAATAAAAATGTTCATATCTCTCAAAGATATTGAAGGTTTTGAGTAAAAAGGAATCAAAGTAATACTATAAAACTGTCTTCAGTTTAATAGTATCGTTTGAACTAGCCGGTTCAATTGGAGTCACCCAATAGTGTTGTTAAGCGGGGGATTTTATCCAATCCTGTACCTTGGCGCGGAGCGGCTCAGCGTAGCAGGACGCTTGAAACTTCCCGACTAGTAATGGAAATCCCGTATGGTTTTTCGGCTGGGGACGGAGAAGAAGACATGGGAAAATTCTACATAACATCTTGAACGTTTCGCTTCATACTATTAACATTCCTCTGAATTTTCAAATCAATCTGTCCCAAATTAACAAAGTTATGAGCATTTTTCGAATTTCATGTCAGATAACAATCAAAATAAAGTAGTATCCGAAGTGCCTACAAAGACTTTGAACTGATTTTCAAGTTTTCATTTCAATAATTTTATTATTATCTTCCACTTCCTACTCTTATTATCCTGTCTTCTTCATCATCTTCTCTCTTCTTTTTCTTCTTCATCCTCTTCTTCTTTTCTTTGCTTCCTCCTGTCTTCTTCTTCTTCTTTTTCTTCTCTTCTTCCTACGAATTGCTTCGGTTGCTCGGTCCTCTTTATTACCTCTTTCTTGTTCCTGTCTTCTTTTTCTTCTTCTTCTTTTTCCTTTTACTTCCTCCTGCCTGCCATCTTCTTCCTTCTTTTCTTCCTCCTCTTCTTCTTCTGCTTCCTCTTTTCTTCTTTTTCTTCTTCTTCTTCTTCTTCTTCTTCTCCTTCCCCCTCTTTTTCTTTTCTCCTTCTTCTTCCTCCGGTTGTTCGTTCCTCTTCCTCCTCATTTTCTTCTTTTTTTTTGCTTCCTCCTGTCTTCTTCTTCCTCCTTTTCTTCTCCTCCTTCCCCCTCTTATATATGTATATGTATACGAACATTCATTCCGCACTATTGTAGTTCTTCCTTAGGCATGGATTCAGGCCTACTCATTGATTTCAATTGTTTGCAATGAAGAGAAAATGTGGTATTGAAAAGCAGATTTCATTAAAAAAAATGTAGTAGAAAGTGCTCCTATTGGTCAACACAAAACGACTACTAATTGTTTGGAAGTGCGACCCAGCCAGCTGTATTATGATTGACTGTCGCCATTAAGTGTTCCTAAAGGTACTTCAAAAGAAGTACCAGAAGGTATTTCATAATTTAATATAGGAAATAGTTTTTATAGTCTTTACTGTGATGGTTTTTCATTTAATGAAAAAGGATAATTTTAATTATCCTTATTCATGAGATGAACTTATATTATTCACTTTAAATTCACATTGAGAATTTAAATTTCATTCAATTTATTGAAATAAATTTATTAGAAACTTAATTTTTTTATTTTTTTATTTCTTGGACTATGTGTTAGGTCTGTTTTACATAGGAGAAAATAAACAATTCACTTAACTAAAATGAGGACTCTAAGCTATTATTATTGATTTTCAAATTTCTCTTCCATGTTAATTAATTATCAGAATATTATTAATTATTTAATATATTGAATATTATCATTTTTTTTAATTATTGTTAATATGTGTGTATGTATTGTATGTATAAATGTCAAGTGATTTTAAAATCAAAATTTTAAGTTCATATTTGCATCCAAATGGATTCCAATTTTAATAAGCCCTTTAAAGACTTAAATAAATAGATTGTAAACAATTTTTTATTGATCCATACAATAGCTCCAAAGTTAATACATAATATTCATGAATTGACTCGCCAAGGTGTCAGCTATTAGTTTTTTAACCTAGCTTCAAATTGAATATTGCAGGGGTGCCCAACCCCCTAAGCCTCATGACGCACCCCCCCCCCCCCTAAATTTAGCACCAAACCCCCCCCATAAATTAGGCCCCCCCCAAAAAATGTGAAAAAAGCCCCCCGTATTCTTTCTAAAACTAAAAGAAGATTTTTATAACTATTGAAAAAATTCAAACCCAGTCGATAATATACAAAATGTATGTATATTTCTTGAGATTCTTTACATAGGTAACATTTTTTTGTAAAGGTAAAAAAGAAATATCAATGAAATGAATATATGAACTTCTGCTCAATAAACTTAATTGCAAAATAGCTAAATAAGAATTTGAACCTAAATGGTTTTTAAACAATAAAATATTATTACAAATACACAATGTTCAATAAAAATGAAATACCTATAAGTTTATGTTCGGTGTACCAATTAGATTAAAGTTAAATAATTCTACAAAGTTGTTCCTTTAAAGGAAGTGAAAACAATGAGTTAATAACTTCATTTGTAAAACACAAAAATTCAAAATACTAAGTCATTTATTGGACAGTAGTTAAACAACAGGTTATTTACTTAGTGTAGTATCTTGGGAGAATTTATGTATGGATGAAGTACATGAAAGGCACACATTTCATGTATAGTTATTTACAACACACAATCGAAAGAAGTGTCTTTCAAAAACAAAATAAAGACATAGTTATGAAAAATTACTGAATTTTTAGTATTTAGTAAGTTTTTCAAAAGCAGTTCTTACTTATTAGTAAGTAGTTATAGTAAAATACATGAAAAACATCAACAGTTTGAAGACAAACATTTTAAATTTGTAGACTGTGACCATCTACAAGTTAGCTAGGCACCTTCTAAGTTTTTTTTTTTTTTTTTTTTTTTTTTTTTTTTTTGAGGATGAAGCCCACATGGGTCTGAGACCTGTGCGTGGGTAATGAGTTGGATGATGGTGATTGATGAGTTGGACCTACAGTTTTAGGTGGGTTCCGAACCACCGGGAAGTGATTTTCAGCAGAGAACATTGTCTTTTTTGCTGGCCAATCTAATCGGTCACCGTTACAAACAGGACCTACGAGAACGCAGCTTATCTATCTGATTGAACAGATACCTGCTACGGCTCGCGGCTATCACTTCCCTCTAAAATCTATTGTTAAATCTATCTCTCTAAACCCCACATAGAAGTTTTTGGGATGAGGAAACAGAAAACCTTTCAATTATTTCTTCGTTAGAAATAGACTCAAGTACATCTGCACAAGTTCCTGCACAAATCCTAAACATTATTATTTTAGCTAATTCATATTCAATTGTATAATAATAATAATTATAAATATATTTTCATTAATTGACATTCTATCTGGTGACTTCTTAGTATATTATTTTTTTAATGTTGTCACGTTAAACACGGTTTCAATCAACTTTACGACCCCCCCAAAACGTTTTTTGGAACCCCCCCCCCAAGAATTATTTCTGCGTCATAGCCCCCCCCCTGTGGGCACCCCTGTTATCAATATACGGTAAGCCAAAAGTGAAAAAAGCGGTATAGATAATTATTATATTATTATACCAAACAACAAAATTACTTTATTGGAATAAGATATTAACTTGAAAAAATAGTAATAAGAAACAAAATTGTGACAAAATTCAAACTCTTCAGATAGATTTTTTAATAAATGCCCCTCCCCCCTCATAAGCTGGACTAAAATGACGCCCTTGCTTAGACCTAGTTTTTAGATATGAAGGTTTTTGCGTTTTATTCCCATGATTTTTTTTGGAGGATGAAGCCCACATAGGACTGAGACCTGTGCGTGGATGGTGATTGCTGAGTTGGACTTACAGTTTTAGGTGGTTTCCGAACCACCGGGAAGTGATTATACAGCAGAGAACAGAGTCTCTTTTGCTGGCCAATCGGTCACCCTTACAAAGAGTACCCAGGAGTTTCGTAGCTTATCTCTGATTGAACAGATACCTGAAATTGGAAAGCAGAAATCCAAATCACGCACTATTTCCACATCAAATTCTACTCTAAAGAATTTTCACATCATTACAAGAATTTAAAGTTAGGTTAGACGTCCTTTAGACGTCCTATATGTTCTGCTGCTCGCATGAATACTAGCTCAAAATATTAAGTTTAATTCAATTTTTTCACATAATTTAAAATAAATTAAATTACACAACAATCTAAATAAGAACTGCAAATGATAGGATGATAAAATAATAGATGCCTACATGAGAAAATAAAAAAATTAAAATTAACAACACCTATTACTTGGCCCCGAAAGGGAATTGAGAACAGAAAGGAAGAATAGTAAAAATTCATGAAAAGCGGTAGTGAGAGACCACCAAGATTAGTAGCAGATAGATCTGTCTACTAACTTTGGGTGTCCCTAACTTCGCCAATCGCCAGAGCCTTGTCGGCCGCAGTCACTGTGGTATCCCACCGTCAGGGGACATCTCAACACTGCCTCCAGTCAAGAGATGAACCAAACCGAGGGCACCCAGGACGTACGTTTCCCAGCCCACACGAGGTGTGGCATCAACACCATTCGAGGACGTAAGGTTGACTTGCCCCCCTTCCGGGAGGGGCCTTGTGGGCCACGCGAGGTGGATACTGCTCCTAACTACAACCCATTAACGGAGGGAAGTAGTGTTGGAGTTGAGAGGCAATCCCTGGGGTACCTCCAGAGATCACCTCTGTCCTGCCAACCAAACAGTATCCCCTGACCACATTTTCTATTAATAAATAATAATTGTTTTAAAAAGAATATATTTTAATATAAATCTCATTTGCTGGGTTTTCTGCAGTACTCCTCTGATACAACAAATAGACATCAAAAGCTATTCTACAAACTGACACCGTAGCAACACAATAGAACCAGTACCGCAAACAATACCCCCCTCCAGCAAACAATACCCCCCTCCCTAAACACCAAAAAGAGAACATCATCAAAATACACCAGAAGAGCAGAACTTCAGATGTAATTCAAGATGGACAAAAAGAGCCTCTCAAAATTCTCCATCGGTTTGTACAGCAGAGAACCCAGTATAAGATTTTATAAATGAAATTCATACAAAAGAGAAAATAATTTTGAATAAATCATAACATTCAAAAAACAATGTTTCCTATCTATATAACAATAAAATATTATTAAAAGTGGAAATTAAATTAAATGTTGATCATTCAATATAATATAAAGAAGCCCGTGGCCTAGACCTCCCACCTTTCTCGCTTCTTCCTTCTTCTGCCCTTTTCATCCTGTATTTTTATTTATTATTATTTGAATTTTTTAAAGATTAAGCCTTGAAAACTCCACACATGGAGTACAAGACAAGTCAATACCAACAGTATTCTCACATTACATTAGTCACCATCGATAAAATTACAGCAGTTGAAACTTGAAATTATACTTAAATTATAAATCATTATCAACTAGATATATCTTCAATTGTTTGAAGTGGGAGCTGACATTTTTTAACAATGATTGATACAAAGTGTCTGGTAAAATCAATGACAGGAAATACACAATAAAACAAATAAACGAAGTAACAGAGAACTGCATGCCCTACCTAGTAGTGGATTGTACAAACTGTGTTTCAAAATCATGCCTTGAAGTATTAAGACTAGTCAATACAAACAGTATTCACAAATTACAATAGCCACAATCGATAAAATTACAAAAGTTGAGACTTGAAATAATCTGAAAAGGTCACTTGTACTCTATAGAAACTTTATCAACTATATATATTTTCATTGTTTGAATTTAAATAGAAAATGATTTTTTTGCTATTATTAATACATAACGTTTTTTAAATCAATGCCATGAAAAACACAATATAACAAAGAATTGTAACAACATAAATGCATGCCCAATTACAAGTACAATATAAAAAGTTGCTAAAAAATATTTTTTCAATTCCCGACATACTTAGAAAAACGTTCCGGTATAACCCTGAAATCTGCGTTCCAGAATTTGTGCATAATTCCTTCCCCACCAGTAGAAAAGCAAAAAACAATTATTATTTCAACATTAAACAAAAATTATTGCATTTCAATTCTGATTAAAAGGTTTATAATACCAACGAACTACTGAAACTGTGTATTGGTAGCCTAATCATGTTTACAGAAATTTTCATCAAATTTCCTGCATCAATATGAAAACAATATAATCTTTTGAAGAATATTATTCTATCATTTTCAACAATAATATTTTTTCAAGTAACTGTCCAGCTAGCAGTTTGTCTGGATCATCAAATACCAAGCTTCAAACAAAAATTCTGTTCAGGTAAGCTACCGGTACTACTATATATCTTATCAGTTTTAGTTTTGGAGTTTCCATCCTCTTTGATAGCAATTAGATGAACACTTCTGCTGGCAAACTAGCCTAGAAAACAATCAGAGATAAAAGAAATTTTCAAAGCATAAAGTCCACTAAATAGTTTTAAAACAACATAATTTAATTTTTAATTCAAATAATCAAGAATAGTTTAGAATTGGATAGCATTTAAAAAAGCTAAGTCGGATTGGCTGGATTTATTATCTGATTTATTGATGGAGATTCAGAATCATCACTCATGGAAACATTCAATTATTACTGCGTTGAGATATCTGGACAAATCTCAAAATGCAATGCTTGAAACTCAGCACTGGATTAGATATTTGAATTGCTCTGAAACCGAATCTGTTTAGCTATGAAGGCTATTGTGATTTCTTCAGTAATTTAGAATAGATTCTACAAGAAAAGAAAAACAGTTAATTACCTAGTAGATGAAGCTTAAAAAAAGACTGTAGCACGAATGGAGTTGAATCTGTTTGAGAAGAATACCCGAGAAGAAGTGGTGATGACAACAACACAGTGTGGCTGAAACAGACTTGAGCAAGAGTGATTAAATGGGGAAAATTCCTTATTTAACAATAGATAGTATCATATATTTGCACTCCTACCATCTGCAGGCAAGCGCCAATAATCTATCAATAAATAGTATCAAATTTTTTGCACCCCTACATCAGTAGGCAAGCGCCAATAATCTATCAATGAATGATTTCAAATATTTTTGCACCCCTACATCTGTAGGCAAGCGCCAGTAATCTATCAATAAATAGTATCACATATTTTCATTTCCTAGCAAGTATAGGACAGCACCCTTAAACTACCCTTGAATTATTGCTTCCATGCTTGAATGTACCCAAGTGAACTCTATTCTCAGTGTGGTAGAGCTTATGACATTTTCACTGCCAAAGCATTGCCAGAGAGAATGGCATAAACTCTAAGCACAAAGCCAGTAGCTGAAGCTAAAGTGAGAGCCACTTCCCCAAATTTTGAATAATCAATGTCTAATCTAATTTCTTATCACATTCACCGTACATGAATAGGCAAGAGCCAATAATCTATCAATAAATATGGTATCACATATTTTTGCACTCCTACCATCTGTAGGCAAGCGCTAATAATCTATAAATAAACAGTATAATATATTATTTTGCACTCCTACATCTGTAGGCAAGTGCCAATAATCTATCAATAAAAAGTATCAAATATTTTTGCACTCCTACATCTATAGGCAAGCGCCAATAATCTATCAATAAATAGTATCAAATATTTTTGCACCCCTATGTCTGTAGGCAAGCGCCAATAATCTATCAATAAATAGTATCAAATATTTTTGCACTCCTACATCTATAGGCAAGCGCCAATAATCTATCAATAAATAGTATCAAATATTTTTGCACGCCTACATCTGTAGGCAAGCGCCAATAATCTATCAATAAATAGTATAATATATTTGCACTCCTACATCTGTAGGCAAGCGCCAATAATCTATCAATAGATAGTATCAAATACTTTTGCACTCCTACATCTGTAGGCAAGCGCCAATAGTCTATCAATAAATAGTATCAAATATCTTTGCACCCCTATGTCTGTAGGCAAGCGCCAATAATATTTCAATAAATAGTATCAAATATTTTTGCACTCCTACATCTGTAGGCAAGCGCCAATAATCTATCAATAAATAGTATCAAATAATTTTGCACTCCTACATCTATAGGCAAGCGCCAATAATCTATCAATAAATAGTATCAAATATTTTTGCACCCCTATGTCTGTAGGCAAGCGCCAATAATCTATCAATAAATAGTATCAAATATTTTTGCACTCCTACATCTATAGGCAAGCGCCAATAATCTATCAATAAATAGTATCAAATATTTTTGCACGCCTACATCTGTAGGCAAGCGCCAATAATCTATCAATAAATAGTATAATATATTTGCACTCCTACATCTGTAGGCAAGCGCCAATAATCTATCAATAGATAGTATCAAATACTTTTGCACTCCTACATCTGTAGGCAAGCGCCAATAGTCTATCAATAAATAGTATCAAATATCTTTGCACCCCTATGTCTGTAGGCAAGCGCCAATAATATTTCAATAAATAGTATCAAATATTTTTGCACTCCTACATCTGTAGGCAAGCGCCAATAATCTATCAATAAATAGTATCAAATAATTTTGCACTCCTACATCTGTAGGCAAGCGCTAATAGTCTATCAATAAATAGTATCAAATATCTTTGCACCCCTACGTCTGTAGGCAAGCGCCAATAATATTTCAATAAATAGTATCAAATATTTTTGCACTCCTACATCTGTAGGCAAGCGCCAATAATCTATCAATAAATAGTATCAAATACTTTTGCACTCCTACATCTGTAGGCAAGTGCCAATAGTCTATCAATAAATAGTATCAAATATTTTTGCACCCCTACGTCTGTAGGCAAGCGCCAATAATCTATCAATAAATAGTATCAAATATTTTTGCACTCCTACATCTGTAGGCAAGCGCCAATAATCTATCAATAAATAGTATCAAATACTTTTGCACTCCTACATCTGTAGGCAAGCGCCAATAATCTATCAATAAATAGTTTCAAATATTTGCATTCCTACCATCTGTAGGCAAGCGCCTCTAAGCAATTGATAAATAGTATCACATATTTCCACTTCCTAGCATGTGTATAAGAGCCCCAGAAAATTTTTTGATTCTTTCAAATCATGATTTGTACTTTTGAAACTGGTATATAAATACCATATAAACTAGTTATATATTTGTTGATTTAGTGCAATTTTATTTTATATTATTCAGATGTATTTTTATATTTTTATGTTTCTATTTTTGTTGAGGAGGATATATAAATGATTTGATTTAGTGAACTCTATTCTCAGTGTGTTGGAGCTTATGGCATTTTCACTGGCAACAGTAAATACGGCATAAGCTCTAAGCACAAAGCCAGTAGCCGAAGCTAAAGTGAGAGCCACTCCCGCAATTTTTGCATAATCAATGTCTAATCTAATCTCTTATCACAATTACCAAACATAAAGGTGCTAACACCTGCACTCAACATATGTCGGAGACATCATTACTCCAGGGTTTTCACCTGGCAACCGGCATCTCTTGATCACAGGGTAACACAGTCCATGCACAATGAATGTGACATGAGAATCCTGACAGGGACCTAACAGCAAATCCCTATTTACATTTGTTAGCCTTATATCAACCCACCAGCTGCAATGAAATGTACCACACCATAATAAAATGGTTGTGGCGACTGAGCAGTGCACCCTGTTCTCCTTGTGGAACTAACAAGTAGTCACAAGGCCTTAGCGAGGAGAGAGACTCTCGAAGCATCCGTGAGAGCCACTGAACCCAGCCAAAAAACCATCAAGCGCGATAAGATTATGTCATGGCACAAATCAAGAGCCCGGATAGAAAGTGTGATACATGATTAACAACTGCAAATGCCCTACAACCCAACAAATCTCCATTCACGATTGTTAGCCTCATAACACATCCCACCAGCTACAATAAACAGTACCACTCCATCATAAGACGGACGTATAGCAGCGTTATCTGACAACTGCGGTCATGAACTCTACAAGAGAGACATGGACTCTCAGATGCAGACCCTGCCATCGAAGCCACAAATATGACTTTGTGGCACAATCCAAGAGCATGGTTGAAGAGTGTGGTACTTGACTAACAACTGTAAACCTCCTAGCATATGCAAGAGAATGGTGGGAAACTTCTAACCTAACTGACTATAAAAGCAAGATACATAATACCAAATCTCCAGTTTCACGTCCTGGCCAGTTTGTACTCCACCATCTTGACCTACTGAAGAGGTTACCGTGAAGTTGAGTCTTTTTATATCTCCTTCTTGAAGTAGGTTGAACTGATCAGTCATCCTGTTGGAAAAAAAATAGTTCAGTTAAGCTATTACAAATTTGGAGGTGTGTTGATTGCTTCAATTATATCAAAATATGTGGTGGTGTTACATTGATAAAAGTTTGTAAAGTTGATTGGAAATTGATATGTGCTGGCAATATTCAATTGACTATAGAATGTGTTTGAAGTGATGATGTTGATTAAGATCAAGTATCTTGAGCATTAAACAATGTGTCCTAATATACTGATACTGCATCATATGTTTTGCTGGACATAGTTGAAAACTCAGAAATACTTGTTCTTAAAAATGGAAAGCCATACAAAATAAACCAGTATCAATACGGCTCCAACAATAATTATATTGAAATTTTGATAGGGTAAAACAGCCACTTCATTCATCAAGTATATCAATGAACAATCTCTGCCCTTGAGAATAATGTTGGAGGATACTTGGAATGAATTAAAATTTCCTATTGTAACCACTTATTTATGTAACCCTGATATTCTTAATATCAACAACTTGTCTGAATGATTACTCTGGGGTCGTAACTCATAGACAACAAAATACTTCTAATTTTATAGTTTGTTTATTTATAATATTATATATTATAATATTACAACACATTAAAGAACATATCAAATTTAACTCGCTTGGCTTGCTATTTTAAGACGTGTATATAATTATGAGTTGGAACTTATATTTAAAAACTAACCTGATATTCTTGCCTCTCCTTTCCTTGATCTCCAGGAGTCTATGGCCACTTCAAACACTTATAACACTTCTAACAACTCTCAGAAATCAGCCGAACATGCCCTTGTCGCCCAGTAGAATTGCTGGCCAACACGCCAAAATTTCGATCCCCCAATAAGTTTTAAACTGCCCGGACTGTAACAGACTTATTGAGTTTTCAAAGATCTTGGTTTTGCAAGCCTAACACTCCACTGGTCGAAAGAAGCGATCTTCTGGCTTCTCGAGTTGAACTCTAGGCTCATGAATTTTGGTTCTCTATTTAAGTGGTCCATACACTCCTTTCAATGCCAGAAAAGAGGCCTAATATTCACAAGATTGGATAGTGACACGTTCTTACATACCTTTAATATTTATCAACACATTCAAACAATTCGCATGAACGTGCCACTATCAGACTTGTCGATCTCATGAACGTCATCATTGTTTAATAACACACTTCGCCTTGAAAGCCTGAAGTGAAACACCTCGGCTCTCGTTTCTATAATAAATTTGATTTTTAATGAAAATGTCATTTATGACATATCACCCGCCCAGCTGAAAAGACTGGACCCTCAGTCGTAACTCTACATACTTGAGGAGAAAAAAAATTTTTTTTTTTTCTTTTCTTCTTTTTTTAAATCTTTCAATGATGACGCCATAAAACCCACATGCCTTTACAATTCCCCTTTTCTTCTTATTTTACTCAGCTTATTATGACCTAATTTACATTTTAAAAGTAAGAGCGGATGCGACCTAATTTATTTTCTTCTTTTTTTTACAACTGGTTGAACAATCGTTGCATTGTTTACTTTTCATAGCAATAATAATGCTGAACTTGCACATAGTTCAAAACTTTTAACTACCATTTGATCACGTTACAAAAGTAGGAAACGGCCTTGCATCGCTCTGGTCATTTGAAAACAATTATTAAACAATACATTCTTATTATGACTCGGGCACACGCCACACCTAATTGTCATAAAAAAAATCTAAACAAATTCTGTCCCATAACAAACCAAGAAAGCTAACAATAACAATTTTCATATTTAAATTACTAACAATTATTCCACCTAAGATTACTAGATGCTTATCAAATTAGACTATTAATATTTTACATGAAATTATCTGATATATGCACTGCTGGCTTAGACTTGAAAGCTACTATTTTAAAAATATACAATTTTATAGCCAAATATGTGCATAATAATGTCAAAACTCCCAACCAACCGAAAACTACATAGAAAACAAAACTAGTAGAATTTACAATACTCTGCCAATCATTAGGAATTTCAATCTTTTGAAATATATCTGAAGCGATTCTATCATGAACAAATAAGGTTGGCATTGTTACATTCCATCTATCATTATAAATATGTGATAATTCACTAAAATGCGGATTTCTATGCGGAATTAACACATCAATCTTTAGAGAATTAAATTTTAACCATTGAAGAGGTAAAAAATGTTGGATAATTGCATTATCTGATGATCTTAAATCGCAAGGATAAGTTTTTCTAATAAGGATACGATTGTTCTCTACCAGTGAGCAACTGCATGGTAGATTGATGAACGACGCCCCAGGATGCTGCTGCTGCAATCCATGGTTTGATCCATCCTCACACATGATACTCGTATTGGGTTGGACATTGGAAAGTATGTATTCTGTAGGTGACTGCTCCGTTATGGAAAGTATGTCTCCTGCGGCCGAACATTGGAATGTACAGTAACGTTGCAAGTCTTGTAGTGAAGCGGAAGTAAGTATGTGATGCATACATCTGGATGACATATGCCTATCATGCAGCTGTCGAGGTAAATAGCACATATAATCCTCCTGCACCTTGCAGTCTTGAAGATGACCTCCGGAAATAATCTGCATCTCGTTGTCACTGCGCTTGGCTAGCACAAACTCCTCCTGCTGTAGCATACACGATTGATTCTTCCAGTAGAGTGGTGTAGGTATGAACTTGAAAAGATCATACTGCCCTCCTGACGAAATGAATGGAATCTTTACACTCATTACAACAGAATTGTCTTTGAAGAAACACGTTGTCAATGGAAGCTCATAATATCTTTGAAACTCATTTAGAGGAATAGCCAACTGATATCCTTTTAGCTTATATCTTTTCTCCAATTTAAATAAATCAGTCCTTAAAATATCTGAGTGGACTACAGAAGAGAATAATACTTTCTTCTGACATCGCTCTTTTGCTGTAGATATGAATTCTTGTCGTGCTAAAATATTCACATGTGTGTAAATATGAAACACATATGCTAATAGCTGGTCCATAACATCATTATTTTCTTCCTTACGATTCTTTTGGATGATGGATTCCACACTGACCTTTAAATTATTGTAGGCTTCGTGAAATTGTTGAGAAAAATTTCCAGCAAATAATCTTAAATTTCTTGATATCTTTACTAAGTCCTTGTGATCATCCTGAACTAGACCTTGGAATGCATTCAAGTGATCTGTGACCCTTTCTTCATTGAATTGCAGCTTATGAAGTTCTCCATCAGCAGCTGTTCCGCAACAAAAATGTAGAAAATCTCCAAACGCTTCAACCGCTCTCGTTTTTCGTGTTAAAGACTGTCCCTTTTCACGAACTTCCGAAGTAAAAGCCTGATTATTAGGCCTACTCATCAGTATGTTGTTCGTAGCGTTGTATAACTCCTTGACTGCCCTCGAGAGTTGACAATCTGCTTGCTGACAATTCGGTAGGAAAACTTTCTCTGCTTCCAAAATGTCCAACTGAGCTTGTGGGTAATTGGACTCGTAGACCAATGGAACGGATGACTCGTAGACTATCCCATGTCGAAGTGGCTGGAAGAAGATTCCCGCGAAGACTTTGACTGCGTTGACATGCATATGTGGTGTGAGAACAATCACATTAAGGATTAATGAAACGTACATGTTTCACTGGGAAGGGATACCTCTCAATTTACAAACAAAAATATGCTACGTTTAGAATCCGCCAAAATCCACTATAACTTTCCACTGAGCAATAATTAATTATACAAAAAAAATTTTTTGGTTGGTTGGCTGACTTAAGCTTTTGTTAGAGAAAGAACGATTAATTGATTGCAATGAAAATCGCAGATTCTCCAAGTTGTAATACTCTCTGAAATCAGAACAAAATATTAACTTAGAATTCACAAAAAATATTAAACAAATATTACCAAGCTGTAAACTTTACAGCTATTTGACATTCGAACCGTATCATTTTAAACTTGTTTAAATAATCATGAAACACTCATGACTAAAATATGGAATATTCCCACTATGAAATACTCAAATTTTCTCAACTATGAAATACTGTCACTCTTCTGTCCCATTAATATTTGGAACTGTCACTTAAGTATTCATAGGCTACAAAAAAAATCAATGTCGTGAAAACTTTTTTTTTTTTTTTTTTTTTTTTCTAAAATGACAACTAACGACAAAGATAGCTGAACTTTGCAAGTACGCCACACCTGTTATTTCACTAATTTATTGAAATAGTTCTACAATAATAAATAATTTTAATGATAGAGATATTTGAAACCAACATTATTATCGACTGAGCTACAAAATGCCTCATTCACTGAAAAGAGAAAACTGCTGTTCATTGACAGGTCAATCCGACTTAAAATCTCTATTATTAAATTTGTGATTGAAAATACGGTTCATATTACCATTCGAACTATTGAACCACGATTGAATCTATAATAATTACTGAAAGGATTCTCATGAAATGAATAAGAACTTCCAATACAAACGTATAAATCCCAAAACTCTACTATCAGAAGGTCAAATTTATTCTATAACCCTTATTATTTAACCATCGGGAAATGAAATCTTTTATATTTTCATCAAAACTACTTAACAATATATTAGTCTCCAATTAATACTGAAAACATTTATATAATATTCATTAGGTTCACTAATATAAAGATACAAACACGAATTTCTGCTTTCAGATAAGGAATTTTAACAATATAACCCTTATTATTTAATCATCGGGGAATGAAATCTTTTATATTTTTATCAAAACTAATTAACAATACCTTAGTCATCAATTACTACTGAAAACATTTTCATAATACCCCTTAGGTTCACTAATATAAAGATATAAACTCAAATTTCTGCTTTTAGATAAGGAATTTTAACAATATAACCCTTATTATTTAATCATCGAGGAATGAAATCTTTTATATTCTTATCAAAACTAATTAACAATACATTAGTCATCAATTACTACTGAAAACATTTTCATAATACCCTTTAGGTTCACTAATATAAAGATATAAACTCAAATTTCTGCTTTCAGATAAGGAATTTTAACAATATAACCCTTATTATTTAATCAATGAACAATAAAATCAAATATATTATTCGTAGAACTGATTAGCAATATATCGATATTTAATAATTACTAAAAATATTCTTATAAAACTCATTTGGACCTAAAATTTAAAGGTATAAATCTAAAATTCTATCTTCCTCCAGAAAATTTTACTATTTCCTGACTTTCCTCAAAAACCCTTGAGTTTACCAAAAACTGTTACTGATAATTTTTCATCACAAATTCCCTCAACAACCGAATGTCATTAAAAAATAAGTCAAAATTACAACAAAATACAAGGTCACCAACAAAACTCAATTTTTCAAATTTTTAAAACTGATTATCTCAAAACCTTTTATCCTAATCAACAAATTTTATTGAAGAAAGTTGATCTGTTTCATCCTTAAAAATATAATTGCCCAAAAAAATTTTAATAAATTTCACAAATTTTAACTTTCACTGCAAAAATGTTTGGCTTTCTGCTGAAAACGGACGCTTTGTACTGTAGCTATATGTTTTCAGCCACTTACGCTCGAAATTATCGAATTGTAACCGTCCCCTTCGGTGAATTTCATTGAATTTTTATTTTACACCCAATGACATCAAAACAAATCGAAATGTCAAAAAAAAAATTTCAACAAAACCCCCAAAAAAAATTTTTTTCTTTTTGAGCCAAATATTTCGAAACCCATTACCCCAATAAAAATGTTTACTGAACAAAGTTGATTGATCTTGCCCTAATAAATATAATTGCCCAAAAAAAAAATTTAAAAACCCACAAAATTTTGTCTTTTTATGCTAAACTTTCTAGTTTTGGCTGAATTTTGACGTTAATAGTGCAGCTAGTAAAACTTCATAACATTTCTTCACAGAACTGCGCTTTCCTCCAAAACCTTCAAATTTTTCAAAAATATTTATTGATCATTTTACATCAGAAAATGAAAAATAATTCGATTAACCGAGAGAAAAATTCAAAAATCAAAATTTCTCTCGTTGCTGAAACATGACCTCACCAACAAATTCAAATTTGCCGCGCTACGCGGTTACCTATCTGCCTTTTCCTCAAACCCCTTCAAACTTTTCGAAAATATTTATTGATCATTTTACATCAGAAAATGAAAAATAAATCGATTAACCGAAAAAAAAAATAAAAAAATCAAAATTTCTCTCGTCGCTGAAGCACGACCTCAACAACAAATTCAAATTTGCCGCGCTACGCGGTTACCTTTCTGCGCTTTCCTCATCTATCACTGTTTTCTTTCGTGATAAGGCTTTAACCTTCGCACATGAACAACCTCAGGAATTATTTTCCCACGTTTCTCCAACAAAACCTCATAATTGTTATCCGAAATCTTTCTCGAGATTACAAACGGTCCATGATAAGGATTATTAAACTTTTTGCAAGTATCCACCTGAAACCTGGGATACCATACTAAAACTTTATCTCCCTTTTCATAACTCACCTCACGATGCTTCTTATCAAAATTACTCTTTTGCTTATCCTGAACCTCCTGTAATATACTTGGTAACTTCTCACGAATTCCTGCTAATATTTTTAGTGCTTCAATTCTATCTCTACAAACAGATGAAGGTAAGAAGGCAATATCTACCGGACTACGAGCAACATATCCGAATACTAAATAAAACGGTGAATATCCCAATGAATCCTGCACTGAGATATTATATGCAAAAACCAAATGCTTGATACACTTAGCCCAATTAGACTGTTCTGTATTAATGAAACATCTCAACATCGTTATAATGGTATCATTAAAACGTTCCGTGACACCCTGTGTTGAAGGCATATAAGGAGAACCAAATTTTTGAGAAACTCCCAATGAAACACAAAAATCTTTAAAAACTTCAGCTTTAAAGTTAGTACCGTTATCTGTGTGAATAACTCTAGGCAATCCATACAATGCCGCAAAATCTAAAATAAAATTCGCTGTATTCTTAGCATCAACACTGGTAATAGGTTTACAAAACGCAAAGCGAGTCGTCCTATCTACGGCTACCAGAATATACTGATATTTATTACTCTTCGATATAGGTCCAATTGCATCCACACATATAGTATGAAAAGGTTCCTCAGAAATTGAAATAGGATGTAGTAACCCAGACGGCTTTAAACGTGAAACTTTTGCTTTTTGACAAACTTCACATGATTTTACATATTCTATCACATCTTTCCTGACTGAAGGCCAGTAATACCTGTCTTTAATCTTTGAGAACGTTTTATCAATACCCAAATGACCACCAAACTGCAATGAGTCGTGAAATTGTTTTAAAATCGTGGGTACTAGGCTCTGAGGTACTACTAATAAATAAACAGCTTGTGCTTTAACCTGAGTTTCCTTGTAGTATAAAATATCATCTTTCAATGAATAATTTCTAGCTTTTCTTGCAATATTCTTCTCTGCAGAGTCCAAATCTAATAAAGCATTATAAATTTTTCCCAAAAATGGGTCCTGTTTCTGCAACAACCCTATATTAACACTGGTTATTGCGTTAGTAAAATCTTGCCACTCATTTTCAATACATTTTTCTCCTGGAGCTCGAGATAAAGCGTCAACTAACTGTAGCGTTTTTCCTGCTTGATACTTAATATCAAACTCAAAATGAACTAATTTTGTAATTAATTTAGCTAACCGACAATTTGGTTCTTTAATATTCCTGTAATACTGCAAACTACTGTGGTCTGTTATAACTGTGAACTTCTTATTTAACAGTAATGAGCGAAAATGCAAAATACAATAAGTTACAGCTAGAAGCTCTAGCTCTGTTGCTGACCAATTTGCCTCACTCTTAGTTAATCTACGAGAAACAAATGAAACTGGATGGATAGTACCATCATCTAATCGCTGACTTAGACAACCTGCAATCCCGACTGAACATGCATCTGTATATAAAAATGTTTCTCTATTGTCGCAATAATGAGCTAAAACTGGGCTTGAAATGAGACATTGCTTTAATTCTTCAAAGATACGCTGATGTGTCTCTAACCACTCAAAATTGCATTCTTTCTTTGTTAACTGTGTTAACAAATAGGCTCTCTTAGACATGCATGGGATAAATTTCCTATAATATGAAACAGCTCCTAAAAATCGTCTCAATTCACTGATTTTTGTAGGAACCGGAAAGTTTACAATTGACTCTACATTTTCTTGTAACGGTGCTATACCCTTGTCCGATACTAAATGCCCTAATATTTTCAAAGACTTATAACAAATTTTAGATTTCTCAGGGTTTAATTTTAATCCATACTCCCGTAATCTTTCGAATACCTCTCTAACTTCTTTAATATGTTCTTCCCAAGTTTTAGAAAAGATAAATATATCATCTACGTATAACAATACAGATTTATACATCTTGTCACTAAAAACCCTTGTTAACTCCTTGCAGAAATGGGACGGCGAAATAGCTAATCCCATAGGTAAGCGCTTAAACTTGAATAACCCTAGGGGCGAAGTAAACGCTGTCAGATGTTGTGACTCCTCTGCGATTGGCATAGAATAAAACGCAGACGAAAGATCTAACGTCGTTAAAAATTGCGCTCCACTTAACGATTCCAAAATTGTACCAGGATTGGGTAAGGGGTACCGAAAAAAAGCAATTCGTTTGTTCAGCTTAACAAAGGAAATGACAAGCCTAGGCTTTTTGTTCTTAGCATGTACCAAAAATGCTGGAGATGCGTAGCTAGACCTACAACTCTCAATTACGCCCGCTTTTAATAACCCGTCAATAATAACTTGTAATTCCTGCCTTTCGCTGGGTGCAAGCTTATAAGGTGAACTAAACACAGGTGTTTTATCAATTAATTCTATAGTAACAGGGTTTAATTTTGAAACTGGTATATCATATTTATCCTTAGCAAATATGTCCTCAAATTCTCCAACTAATTTTTCAAACTTATCATAAATTTTTCTATCTAAGCTTTCATTTATAGAAACATTACTTAAAACTGAATTCTTAGCCTCTAAAGTTCCTACCCAAGAAATCTTTTGTCCTTTGCCTCGCATGACAAGCTCACCAATGCATCCATTTTTTTTTAACTGAACTGTCTTAGAACCAATGTTTCTTATAATAAATCTTAATTCCTTCTCTTTTATAGTCTGCAGTGCAACAAATACTCTCTTTGAATTCAAATAAATACTGCTAGGAATAAAATCTACGAAACTACTATCCTTATATTCTACTGCAAAACTTACTTCTGTTTCTTGTCCGATTAACAATGTTATGTTATCAACTAGATAAACGTTTTCATTCTGATAGACTTTCTGTGTAGAATCATTTTTCAATAATCTAGCCTGGCTAAATTGCTTATTCGACAATCGTGCAATAGGCTCCCCCTCCAATAATTGTAAAACTGAATCTGACAGATTTTCAATTTTTAATTCACAGCTGTCCTCATTTAATGTTATTAAATTGACAATGTGCAGCTCTGGCTTTCGCAATTCACAGTACACTGCATTTGTAGTGAGCAAAGGTTGATCGAAACAAAAAGAAACATTCAAAAATTGTTTTGGCTTCATTATAGCCTGCTCAATCATTCTTGCTTCTATGTGACCTAGTTCGGCGCTGTCCGTCCATTGCGCAAACGGAATGCTCAAATTATCATCATTAATTTGTAATTCAATTTCTCTGCGGGAAAAATCTAATTTTGCTCCATACCTCAGCATAAAATCAACACCTAATAATAATTCAATCGAGGTCGTATTTACAACAATACATTGACTTGAAAATTCAATGTTGTTAATTTTAAAATCCAAACAAACCTTTCCTAATACCTCAATCGGCAGCCCATTTGCTGCTAACAATTGAAAATCAACCTGGGTCAATGACTGACCATGGCAATGACTTACACCTACAAGTGTCAAATTCGAACCAGTGTCAAACAGAATTTTGACTCTTGACTTATTTACTTCTCCTTCAATTAATACAGGTGAAAGCCTAATATTTCCACATGCCGTATTATAATGAATTCTTCTCTTTTGAATTTTATTATGTTCATTTGTATCAAATACAGTAATATTCGATTTATTTTCCTCGACTCTCTCCTCTTCTATTTCCTTTTCTTTATCTGCCCTGATTTCTCCAACTTCGACCAACTTTCCTGCTTTATAAGTGCATTCATTTTTGACTGCCATTTTTTCCTTTCTTTTAGAAAACAATTCGCTATTCTTGGGATTTTTCTCTTCTATCTCGGGGCCCCCATTTTCCTGTAACTTGAA
This sequence comes from Conomelus anceps, assembly GCA_948455865.1. NCBI lineage: Eukaryota > Metazoa > Arthropoda > Insecta > Hemiptera > Delphacidae > Conomelus > Conomelus anceps. The sequence continues at coordinate 59,991,671 of OX418221.1, forward strand.
CCCCGTTACGCGTTTTTTGAATGTTTTATTCTACCATTGAATTGGCAAGTCTTAATAGAGTGCCCTTCCTTTTTACATAAACTACAAGTAATCTTATCATTGTTTTTATTCATTAAATTGAACCTACAATCACGCATTGAATGATTTTTCATTTCACAAATTTCACACCATAACTTCCTTTCCTCGCCCTTCCTTTCATCTCTGTTCCAAGGTCCTGGGCTAACTTCCTTATTCCATCTTCTTCTATCATCATTCCTACCACTATTGCTATAACGGAAATCCCTCCTGTTATAATTTTCGTTATTATTTCTATAATTATTATGTCTTGTGTCGTGGCCTCCAAAAAATTTTACTGCCTTACTCTCTTGTGTTGATATTTGCTGATTTTCTATCAACTTATCAATATTCCTACTTATATGCATGATTCTCTGATCCGACTCTGTACTCTTTTTCTCTATTATTTCTGCACTCGACAATCTGTCCTCCAAGAAATACTTTGACAATTCAAATCTCTCGAGATTATTAGTCAATTCTTCTATTGTTTCATTTCTTAACATCACCACCTTATCTAAGATATGTGGTAATAATCCCTTAAGTACATATTTTACTTTCCTAGACTCTGACATTTTAGGATCGACTTTTGAGCATAAAAACAAAATTTGGGCCATATACTCTCTAATACTCTCATAAGGTTTCATTCTACAATTCCCCAACTCCATCTCATACCTATCTAACTGTATTGGTTGGAAATATCTAATTAATTCATTCTTTAAAGCCTCATAATCCAAATTTTTCTTTTCTTTTAATATTAATTTCACCATCTCGAAATATTTTAAAGGACTCCCCTCTAAATAAAATGGAAGGTATAAAACTTTATCTTTTTCATCCCAAGAATTTGCCAATGATACTCTATCAAGATACTCAAAAAATTCCAATATATCTTCACCTTTCTTTGCACTAAAGGTTTTTGGTGCCAAAAACGGTCTCTTCTTTTCTGCCATGTTTATCGCTGTTTGGATTTCTGAATCCCTGTATTGCTTAACCGGAGAAGTAGATTCTGTAATTGATGGTTCTCCTATCGAAAATTTCCTTCTTAGCGTTGTTTCTAAAAAAGCTAAGTTGGGACACTTATTCTTCAATTCTTCAGATAATTTAACTCCCTGAATTATGTGATTCAACGCCCTTTCTTGTTCAATAATGTACTCTTGTGGGTTGATTAGATTTAACTTTAAGATTCTTATTTGAGATCTAATAAAGTCTAAGTCAGCGTTTGCTGGTAAAAAGAGCTTGTATTGGGTAGCTATACCAAGAGCTTCGTGCAAATTTAATTCTTTGATTCGAATATTTCTAATATCCACCAAACTCATAACCCTACACACGTCTTAATTGAGGATACCACGAAAGTCTGACGGTTAGTGCCAGATGAATACACCAGCATAAGCCTCCACCATTTATGTAACCACTTATTTATGTAACCCTGATATTCTTAATATCAACAACTTGTCTGAATGATTACTCTGGGGTCGTAACTCATAGACAACAAAATACTTCTAATTTTATAGTTTGTTTATTTATAATATTATATATTATAATATTACAACACATTAAAGAACATATCAAATTTAACTCGCTTGGCTTGCTATTTTAAGACGTGTATATAATTATGAGTTGGAACTTATATTTAAAAACTAACCTGATATTCTTGCCTCTCCTTTCCTTGATCTCCAGGAGTCTATGGCCACTTCAAACACTTATAACACTTCTAACAACTCTCAGAAATCAGCCGAACATGCCCTTGTCGCCCAGTAGAATTGCTGGCCAACACGCCAAAATTTCGATCCCCCAATAAGTTTTAAACTGCCCGGACTGTAACAGACTTATTGAGTTTTCAAAGATCTTGGTTTTGCAAGCCTAACACTCCACTGGTCGAAAGAAGCGATCTTCTGGCTTCTCGAGTTGAACTCTAGGCTCATGAATTTTGGTTCTCTATTTAAGTGGTCCATACACTCCTTTCAATGCCAGAAAAGAGGCCTAATATTCACAAGATTGGATAGTGACACGTTCTTACATACCTTTAATATTTATCAACACATTCAAACAATTCGCATGAACGTGCCACTATCAGACTTGTCGATCTCATGAACGTCATCATTGTTTAATAACACACTTCGCCTTGAAAGCCTGAAGTGAAACACCTCGGCTCTCGTTTCTATAATAAATTTGATTTTTAATGAAAATGTCATTTATGACACTATTCAATTCCAATAAGACTATCATTAGTATATATTAGAATTAATTGGTGATCCAATGGAATTGAAATTGGAATGAGTCATTTCGATTCACTGGCATGGAAATAACATCATGATCAATTTAATATATGGTTCATGCCTGGTTTCTTAGTCGTTTAGAAAATCATTCAAAAGCTATTGATTCATTAGAGGCCCTAAGGCTTGTTTCACACATACCCAGCAGTTAGGTAACCATTATTGTTTATCCGGTATGATTACATAGTCCCATATAATGCAATGTTCGTACAGCTGGGCAAACAACACCAGTTACCCGACTGCCGGGTGTGTGTGAAACAAGCCTTAGGGCGACTAATGAATCAATAGCTACTGAATAATTTACTAAACGACTGAGAAACCAAACTTGAAAAAAGATTTTACAAACTAGCTTCAAGTTAATAATCTTGCTAACTATATTCAGCAATGCCTGAAACGACGTCAAATAGTGGAACCCAATTTTATAATATCCTAAAAATAATTGTGAAATAATCAAAGAAATTGGTCAATTTGGGTTGCAGCAACATAATTTTGAGAAAATGTTGGATTAGTACAGTAGGCCTATCTATAGTCACTGAACATGTCAAATTGCAAGTGGGATGTGTATATATTTGAGTAGTGAGTAAGTGGAGTTTGAGCAAAAGGACAGAGATTAAAGATAATAATTAAATGAGACTGAAAAACATATTCTCATTGAAAAGAATATGGATTAATTATCTATAAGGATTGGAATAGTTTGAATCAATTATTGGTAGATCATGGTTCAAATCAGTACGGTAGCTGCTGGCTTGTAAGAAACATTTCTTGAAATCATAAAATTAAATTAGCCCAGTATGCATACAAGTTCTAATAAGAGGTTTATCAATATAGTTACTAGTTACTTGGATGATCATCATGATATAAAAGCTCATTAAAATTCCACTAAGAGGCTACTAGTGTGATAACTAATTTTAATTTGATTATATAATATCACTATCAATTTATAATAATTGTAGGCGACGACCAGTTCTGAACTTATTTTTCAAACAATGAATTATTTCTTTTTTCAGTCAAAAACAATTTAAATTCTCTGCTTTTGATTTTTGAAGGACGTTTCAATTGATGGATAGTTTTAAGATTGACTTTTGAAGCACACTGTCTGGAAAATAATGTCCAAGGGAAAATAGAAGCAATAATAAAAATAAATTCATGAGAAATTTGAAATCAAGCAGCATTGGTAGATTAAAACTAACAAAATGAGAAAATGCATGTTCACTGAGCATGTCCCAATAAAATTTATAAATTCTAATGATCTATAAAATAAATTGGTACCGTAGTCAAGGTCAATGTATAATAATGAATAGCGAGAAGTCTACCTAAAAATGAATAACAATTCTTTCTTGGTTTTTATATTAAAAACTGTAGTTATTAAATAGTTTCTTAGCTTGGCTTTAAAATAAGTTAATAAAGGGGAAAACTAGTAGAGTTTACCCTACCCGAGTATTGAAACATAGTTATTGAATTAGAGTTGGTAACTGAAAATGACTAGACAGATTTCAAAGAGTTAGTGATGATGAACTTTTTAGGTTAAATTTTAGCCATTTCATTTTAGTTATTTCTCACTTCAAAATAATGGAGCAAAGCTATGCAATTAAGAAACTATGGTATTTAAGTGTGTCTTAAAATAGACTAAATTGCAAAAATTGATATGAAACTGCTTACCTTGTGAAAGATATCCAGAATTGATTTTCCATTTATTCATCACTAAATCATTTGAGCACTTCAGTATTTAATCAGTAGGCACTGTTTAAATAGCAAATTTAAGGAAACATTCCAGTGATGTGTGTTGAAAAATCTACTGGAGCACAAAACAGCTCTTCTCTCTATCAGTGCTAGACATCAACTGATGAAGGTTTGAGGCAGTCAGCTGATTATGAAAGCCGGTAACTGGTAGCAATGCCAACTTGATTATCATGTGGTTCTAGTTGGTATTACTGGGACTGTTTTTGTTTACAGGAGACCGAATCAAAGTGGACCCGGTTCATCAGCTGATGTTACCATATTAACGCTCTTAAATCGAAAATATTGTCCTAATCGACAATAACTATAATAATTATTGTACTTTTTAAAACTATATATTTTTGGATTTTCAAAATTTTTCTTAGAAAAATAACAGTTTTAGATCAAATAGTATTGTTACTAGTAATACAGTCGTCGCCCTTCCACTTCTTGATTGCCCATTTTGTGCCAAAAGCGTTTTCAAGCCCCCCCCCCAAACAATTTGTAAAATCAGGTTGAAAAGTAGATTATTGGTTGAGTTTATGGGAGCCTTCTCATTTACTGGTAAATGTTACTGGTGGAGTCTGATTGGTCTATTCAAATTCTTCAACATCTTTGAATTTTAATAGACCAGACGACAGGGAAGTGATAGCCGTGAGCCGAAACAGGTATCTGTTCAATCAGATAGGGATAAGCTGCGTTCTACTGGGCACTCTTTGTAAGGGTGACCGATTAGATCGGCCAGCAAAAAAGACACTGTTCTCTGCTGTAAAATCACTTCCCGGTGGTTCTGAACCCACCGAAAACTGGTTAAGTGGTAGATTGGACATAACTGTCCAAACTTCGCCACGTCAACAAATAAAAAAGTCATTCTATTCTAAAACTGTAGGTCCAGCTCATCAATCATCATCATCATCATTCAACTCATTACCCACACACAGGTCTCAGACCTATGTGGGCTTCATCCTCCAAAAAATGACACTGGTAACATTTACTGGTTTTGAAATCTTGAAATTTGGTATACATGACGAACTGCGCGTATTACTAATAATAATTACAGTATTTGACTTTATGAATAATTGCACGACTATGAAGTCAAATATTTGAGTAGAAAATTAAAATATTTTACTCACTGAGCACTGCAGTGGCGGCCGGCAATCAAAAATTTTGGTGAAGGACTCTTATATTAAATTATTCCACAGAAATTAAATTATTTTTTAATATTTGGATTTTCTCTTAGTGTTGGAGACACATTTCGACCATTATGCTAGAAATGGGTGATCACATAGGGAGGTCGGCAGGATGGCTGTAGTATATTCGTCATTGAATTGGAAGTAATTTTATTTATGATGTTGAAGATCCATCTTGTTTCCACTAATATGTAATATAAACTTAAAAAAACCACTTTTAAATGGAAATTAACTCACGTTATGGCGTGACGGCCGTTTCGCTCTGTTGTCTAGAGCATCGTCAGGCAACCCACAGTACACTGACTTAAGGTATGAGTTTGAGGGTTATGTATGTTGGAATGGTGCTGGGGTGGGGGGATGAGTAGGCGGGAGGTTTGAAATTGGGATTATTTTGTCAAATAGAGTGTGTGAGAAGAAGTTAAGTTGATCATTTAAAATGTTGTCAGGTTCCTGCTTTGCATGTTTGTAAATCTCATATTGTTCTAAAACATTGAGTTTATGGCTTTTGTGAGTGAAGTGTAGTGTGTCTAAATTAGTGTCAATGTCTGTATAACTGTGGCCTGTTGAAATGATGTGTTCAGCAAAAGTGGAATGTGTGTTTGGGTGTGAGATGGCTCTTGTGTGTTCTTTGAATCTAGTGGTGAATGTCCTGCCAGTTTGTCCTATATAGAACTTGTTGCAGTCATCACATTTCAATTTGTAAATTCCAGATCTGTTGTACTTGTTTTGAGATTTTGTCTGAAAATGCAGGTGTTTTTTGAGTGAATTATTTGTTCTGTAAGCTATTTTATGAGTTTCCTGAATGAAGCTGCTATTTTATGAGTTATTTTTGTTGACGTAGGTAAGTGTGATGAATGTATGGGGGTTGTCATCCTGTTTGTTGCTGGTGTGAGTGATTGGTTTTGTTGATATTCTGTGCAGTAGTTTGTCTATTAGTGTGTGTTTGTAACCATTCTGTTGTGCTATGTATTTTATAGTATTCAATTCTGTAACGTAGGTGGTAGAAGTAATCACAAACTCATTGTAATTGATGAAATACATTTTATTAAAAGAACGAATACCGTAAGTAAACTCATTACATCATGAAAATTCAATCGACAATAGAGACATAGTACAGTAGGCGTTGTCTCTCTGGTGTGGCACAGTCTTGCCAACTGCATAAAATAAAACTAAAATTCATGTTGTACAAGGATATATGACACCTCCCCCCGTAATGAAACCTAGGGTGAATACCTTTCAGGAGGTTTTCTGAACCTAACAGGTCTAGCCTGTGGCGTATGGTAAATAGTATCTGTCACAATCGGTAATTTTGTAGAAACTGGCGTTGAATGTAAAACATTCTTGAAAGAATTAGAAAAGAAAGTAGAATCATCAACATCATTGCTTGTAATAGCTTTCGATTGTTCAGAAAGTACTGTTGATTTAGGCACAATTACATCAGTATCATAATGAACATTAGGTATATCAGTTGAAAAATCCTTTAAATTAATTTTACAATCCTTCATTTGATTAGCATGTCTCCTAATAGAAAGATTATCATCAGTAATGATATTGTACATAGAAGAACCAATTTTATCAGCTACAATACCTGTATTCCATTTACCCTTATTATTATTGTAAATTCGGTACATAACTCTATCATTGATATTGAAACATTTATCTTTAATTGTCTGTTTTTGCATTTCCTTTCTTTGAGTATCTAACACTTTGTCAGTAATATTGGGTAGCATCAAATCTAGTCTAGTTCGAATATTTCTTTTCATGACGAGTAAATTACATGGACTTTCACCAGTAGTAGCATGTGGTGCTTTTCTGTAGTTCATTAAAAAATTATTTAATTTGAACCGTAAAGTAGAATTTACAATCATACCTTCGCAACATTTAATTAATCCTGACTTCACAGTTTGTACAAAACGTTCTGCCTGACCATTGGATGCAGGAAAGAAAGGAGCACTGGTAATATGCTTTATACCATTATTAGTACAAAAGGTTTGAAATTCACTAGAGGTAAACTGAGTACCATTATCTGATACTAGTGTAACTGGTAAACCAAATCTAGCAAAACATTCACGCAAATTTTCAACTGTTTCTTTGCTTGAAAGAGTTTTCATTATGTAAGTTTCAACCCACTTACTGTAACTATCAACAATTATTAACAGCCATAATCCTGGAGAAGGATTAGCAAAATCTATATGTAATCTTTGCCATGGTCCTGAAGGAAATTGCCATGGATGTAAATTCACATTAGACTGTTGTCTAGAATGACGCACACAATGTATACAATTCTTTGTAACAAGCTCAATATCAGAATCAATATTTGGCCAATAGACATAACTTCGTGCAAGGCCTTTCATTTTTACAATTCCTAAGTGTCCTTGGTGTAGTTCCTCAAGTACTTTAGATTGTAAAGATTTTGGAATCATAACTCGTAAGCCTTTCATAATACAACCTTGTTCAACTGAATATTCAGCAATATTGTTTGTATTTTCACCATTTTCAGTACCTAAAATTTGTCAAAGTAATTTACACATATCTGGATCTTTTCTAGTTTCATGAGCTATTTGTTCCCTTGTAACCGGTAAAATATTAATTTGATTCATTTGTACAATTTGAACCTCATCAATAGTATTGTCATTAACCATTTCCATAGGAAATCTTGAGCAAAAATCAGCATTCATATGTTCAGTGGTCTTACGGTATTGTATGGTGTAATCAAAACCTTGTAAAAATAATGAATAATGTAATAAACGTGTAGCACTGATGGATGGAGTAGCAGCATGAGCATTTAAGATGCTTTGTACTGGTTTGTGGTCAGTCAGTAAAGTAAAATGACGACCAAACAAGTAATTGAAAAATTTCTTAACTTCCCAATAAATTGACAATGCTTCCTTGTCTATCTGGGAATAATTTCGCTCAGCTGCAGTGAGACATCTACTAGCAAAAATTATGGGCCTTTCCACACCTTTTTCATCTAAACATGAAAGAAACGCACCAATAGCATATTTACTAGCATCAGTAGCAACAATTATAGGTTTAGTGACATCAAAATCCGCAAGAGTAAGTTTTGTTTCAATATCTTTCTTAATTGTTTGAAATGCAGTTTCACACTCTTGTGACCACGAAAAAACAAAATTTTTCCTGAGTAAGTTGTATAAAGGTGAGAGAGAATTAGCCATGCCCTGTATAAACCTTGAGTAATATGACTGTAACAAACCCTAGAAAAGATTTCAACTCTGATACATTTGTAGGACGTTTTGCATTCTTAACAACTGCAATCTTATCATCAGTTTTATGTATGCAATCTTTGTCAATTTTAAACCCTAAATAAGTAATTTCAGATTTCAGCACTTCACATTTTTCCCATTTAAGTCTAATACCATTTCCACGGCACATACTAAAAAACATATTTTGAAACAAAAAAAGAAACCGACTTCAGTGAAATGATTAAATACTCACGTACTAAAAAGTTTAAAATAAAGTATTTACTTTAAACTGAGAAAATTTTAAATTTCATACAAGTAATCTTTTGAAGTCGGTGCCAAATATTTTATGTAGTTGATAAGAAATTCTATCTAATATCAAAACTAACAATGTATTTTTTTGGAGGATGAAGCCCACATAGGTCTGAGACCTTTGCATGGGTAATGAATTGGATGATGGAGATTGTTGAGTTGGACCTACAGTTTTAGGTGGGTTCCGAACCACCGGGAAGTGATTGATAAGAGATTCTATCTAATATCAAAACTAACACTGTATTCCAATTAAATATGTGATTTACACTCACTTTTACTGAAATACATAGTAATTGATAAGAAATTCGATCTAATATCAAAACTAACACTGTATTTCAATTAAATGTGATTTACACTCACTTTTACTGAAATACAGTGTCAGTTTTGACAGGGGTGCCCACCCCCCCTAAGCCTCATGACGCACCCCCCCCCCCTAAATTTAGCACCAAACCCCCCCCATAAATTAGGCCCCCCCCCAAAAAATGCGAAAAAAGCCCCCCGTATTCTTTCTAAAACTAAAAGAAGATTTTTATAACTATTGAAAAAATTCAAACCCAGTCGATAATATACAAAATGTATGTATATTTCTTGAGATTCTTTACATAGGTAACATTTTTTTGTAAAGGTAAAAAAGAAATATCAATGAAATGAATATATGAACTTCTGCTCAATAAACTTAACTGCAAAATAGCTAAATAAGAATTTGAACCTAAATGGTTTTTAAACAATAAAATATTATTACAAATACACAATGTTCAATAAAAATGAAATACCTATAAGTTTATGTTCGGTGTACCAATTAGATTAAAGTTAAATAATTCTACAAAGTTGTTCCTTTAAAGGAAGTGAAAACAATGAGTTAATAACTTCATTTGTAAAACACAAAAATTCAAAATACTAAGTCATTTATTGGACAGTAGTTAAACAACAGGTTATTTACTTAGTGTAGTATCTTGGGAGAATTTATGTATGGATGAAGTACATAAAAGGCACACATTTCATGTATAGTTATTTACAACACACAATCGAAAGAAGTGTCTTTCAAAAACAAAATAAAGACATAGTTATGAAAAATTACTGAATTTTTAGTATTTAGTAAGTTTTTCAAAAGCAGTTCTTACTTATTAGTAAGTAGTTATCGTAAAATACATGAAAAACATCAACAGTTTGAAGACAAACATTTTAAATTTGTAGACTGTTACCATCTACAAGTTAGCTAGGCACCTTCTAAGTTTTTTTTTTTTTTTTTTTTTCTTGAGGATGAAGCCCACATGGGTCTGAGACCTGTGCGTGGGTAATGAGTTGGATGATGGTGATTGATGAGTTGGACCTACAGTTTTAGATGGGTTCCGAACCACCGGGAAGTGATTTTCAGCAGAGAACATTGTCTTTTTTGCTGGCCAATCTAATCGGTCACCGTTACAAACAGGACCTACGAGAACGCAGATTATCTATCTGATTGAACAGATACCTGCTACGGCTCGCGGCTATCACTTCCCTCTAAAATCTATTGTTAAATCTATCTCTCTAAACCCCACATAGAAGTTTTTGGGATGAGGAAACAGAAAACCTTTCAATTATTTCTTCGTTAGAAATAGACTCAAGTACATCTGCACAAGTTCCTGCACAAATCCTAAACATTATTATTTTAGCTAATTCATATTCAATTGTATAATAATAATAATAATAATTATAAATATATTTTCATTAATTGACATTCTATCTGGTGACTTCTTAGTATATTATTTTTTTAATGTTGTCACGTTAAACACGGTTTCAATCAACTTTACGACCCCCCCAAAACGTTTTTTGGAACCCCTCCCCAAGAATTTCAATGACGCAGTCTGCGTCATAGCCCCCCCCCCTGTGGGCACCCCTGAATATTGAATAAATAATCTTTCAAATTTTCATTTTCCAAATTGTTTTTCAACTTTAAAAAAAAAAATTCTAAGCAAGGGGTGGTTACGTCCCCAATAACCCCCCCTTGTTACGCCTATGATTCCAACTCCAACATAACCTCAAACCTCATAAGTCACCATCTCAAAATTACTGAAGGGTGTACGAGCAGACTGCAGGCAAACAGCGCCGATGCTCAGATTATTATGATGTCAACTTGGCAACGATGCATGCGCTGTTGCCAGTTTGCAGCCTCACAAGTTGACCATTGATAGACAATTATTCTCTCTAAAATTCAAATGGACCAATCACAAGTCATCTCCTCACAAGGCTCATTGTCTTCTCTCTTTTTGAAGAGATAAAACTGCGATCAGCGCAGCCCTGGCGGAACACCACCCTAACTAAGGTGATTGCTGTAATGTCACTTGTGGGGATAATTTTCGATTTGAATAGAAGTGAGCTTGTTATACTTCTAGAAGCAAATATTATCGATTCCAGCTGACAAAAATGCCATGTCCTTAGGAGGATATCCCCGCAAGGACATATAGCCCCACAAGTTCCTTTGAGGCGAGCGCATAGCGTCGTAAGTCACCAGGCGCTAGACCACTCACTCTCTCTCTCTCTCTCTCTCTCTCTCTCTCTCTCTCTCTCTCTCTGTAGAAAACAATGTGTCACTGATGGAAATAACAGATCTCAATGGAAAAATGTAATACATGGTGTCCCACAAGGTCTATCCATACTTATCCATACTTATGCAGATGACCTACAAATTTACTTCAGCTGTCCAAAATCAAAAATCAATGCAACTGTTGATAAGATGAATGAAGATATTGATCATATTATCAAATGGACTAGGAAAAATGGTCTTAAACTCAATCCTGTAAAACGCAGTCTATAATCATTGGTTATTCACGCTTGATTAGTATTGACTTGAACCTAACTCACAAAATCACTGTTGATGGCAATGTAATACCATACTGTAGTTCAGTTAAAAACTTGGGTATCACCATGAACTCAACTCTTGACTGATCAGAGCAAGTAATTAGAACATGTAAGAAGGTTTTTTCAGCAATGCATCCCTTAAAGAAAATGCAAGATATTCTTCCTACAAATGTCAGATTGTTACTGGTTAAATCACTCATTTTTCCACATTTCCTGTACTGTAATTCTGTAATGAATGACATGACAGTCATTCTGAATAATAGACTGCAGCGCAGTCAGAACTACTGTCTTCGGTATGTCTACTCTCTTCAATGGCATGAACGAATTACTCAATCCCACATTACAAGCTCAACTCTCAAACTCCCAGATCAGAGACTATTCAGAATAACTTGTCAAAGAAATCCTCAAATATGGCAAACCTAATTACTTTAAAAACGATTTCAAATTTGTTTCTGAAGGCAGACAGAATAATGTTTCTCATACTAGAACCGGGAAAAATACACTTAGGATACCGAACCACCGTACTACAATCTATACTAAATCATTTGTTGTAAGTGCTTGTCGGGCTTGGAACGCACTTCTCAATTCCTAGAGGTGCATTGAGAGTCAAGCGGGCCTCACCTCGTCATTGAAGAGGTATCTTTTGGAGAGAATGACTGCATCTTTTCAACCATAGAGCACAAGCATGACAACCTTCATCTTTCATTTTGTAAATAATATTCCATCTGTATTGTTCAGAAAATATAAACAAAAACTCAATTTCAATTATGTTCAATCACTTCTAATTTTTTCAATTTGTGTATAAATTTTATTCTATTATTACTAATTATATAGTCTCGCAGATCGAAGTTATCAAGGTTAAGTTTGAATGGACGAATTTTTGTCCAGACTTCGCCCTTATTACGTAAATACTTCACATAAAATCACATTGTTAATATCAAAACTTTTTCTCATATATAATACTTTGTGTTTTTAATAATATGCTTTTCAATAATAATTATTGACAATTATTCACAATTATATTTTGTAAATTTACGTAAATAAAGTAATTTTATCTTATCTTATCTTTATCTCTCTAGATAGGGCTATCTTTCCCTATAACTCCGCTCTTTTGTGTAAATGCATCACCTTGATATCACAATTCATGTATTATGCAAATATTCTTATTAATGTCAGTAATCTAACTTACAAAACAGTGTAATAGAAACGTATCGTCTTGTATCTATTTTTATCTATCTTGTATCTTCCATGAATTTAGGTGATGTAATTATTTTATTGTGAGGTAATAGTCAGAAGTCATATGAAAATTGTACTTTTACTCGAATAAAGCTATCTGAATCTGAATCTCTCTCTCATAAGACCTATATAAATGCAATTTTTTGGGGAAAAGCTCATTTGACTCTCCAATATTCCTACCACAATCTATTGCTTGCAGATCAAAAGCCCTTTGTTTGATGTCTTTATTTTCTTTTTACAGAAATTACGGTAATAAATTGAGGATTGTGGTGTTGAACTGTGGAAATAAGAAGTGGGTAATATTTGAGATGACACTTTAGAATATAAAAATAAATTGAAACAAAGATGATACAGCACAAAATGTAAATAGGTCGTGATAATCGGTTACACACAAAAAGGAATAGAGAAGTCTATTGCAGAATAACCTGAAATTGAAGTAATGCTTCCAAGAAGGTTACTTTTTTGTACTACCAGGATTATTCCTGTCCTGGTAGAATTTGTAGAAAAAGGTTTCTGCACTGACGATCTCCACAATTTTCTATCCTTTACGCTCTTATTGGTGCTTCTTGTAAAACTGTCTCTTATCTTCAAGCTCGTGCCGTCGTGCTAATAATTTTATTATTTTTACACTGCAATGAAGCTCAGAAAGCTTGAAGAAACAGTAGAGATGATCGTGCAACTGAATTTTTTCACTTCTTCATTCATTTCAAGGCCGTGAGAAAGTTCGGATTGGAAGCTGGTTGGAAGTTAGGACTGTACAATACTATTTTCTTTTTTCATAACTATTATTATTCCTGTCCTGGTAGAATTTGTAGAAAAAGGTTTCTGCACTGACGATCTCCACAATTTTCTATCCTTTACGCTCTTATTGGTGCTTCTTGTAAAACTGTCTCTTATCTTCAAGCTCGTGCCGTCGTGCTAATAATTTTATTATTTTTACACTGCAATGAAGCTCAGAAAGCTTGAAGAAACAGTAGAGATGATCGTGCAACTGAATTTTTTCACTTCTTCATTCATTTCAAGGCCGTGAGAAAGTTCGGATTGGAAGCTGGTTGGAAGTTAGGACTGTACAATACTATTTTCTTTTTTCATAACTATGCAACTTAAGCTTGTGATAGCGTCAAATACAAATAATAATAGTAATAATAATAATAATAATAATAATAATAATAATAATAATAATAATAATAATAATTATAATAATCCAGTTAAGGAGTATAAGACAACTTGTCTAAATCAAGCCTCACCTCAACTAACTGATATAGTAATTATGGTATCTAGTGTGTAATTGTTGATCTGACTTGTCTTAGACAAGTCAGATCAACAATTACACACTAGATACCATAATTACTATATCAGTTAGTTGAGGTGAGGCTTGATTTTGATGTGAAAGGAACTCTTGTACACTAAAAGTAAATTCGTATGGCTTTTCGTGGTGGGGAGACCCTTTTTTTCTTGTACACTATAAAAAGCTTTATCAACTAAATATTTTTTCAATTGTTTTTTAAATATTTCTATGTTTTCAAGACTCTTTAAAAACTACACGTATTATCAAAGTAGTGTTATAATGAAGCTATTTTAACACTACCGTCACTTTGCAGTACAGGATTCTAGACCAATCAGGACTCAGAATTTCTTCAAAACAGTATCAAAATGAATATTATGCAATAGTTACATCAGATGATTTGAACATTTTGAAATCAAACTCAAATCAGAACTGTCAACAACAACTACGTTTCTGGTGGTTCGGAACCCACCTAAAATTGTAGGTCCAGTTCATCAATCACCATCATCCAACTTATTACCCTCGCACAGGTATCAGAGCTATGTGGGCTTCATCCTCCAAAAAAATTTGTAGGTTGTTTTAAATTTGGGAAAGGTATTGGATGCATTGGTAAATTAAAATAAATAGGTAGTTTAAGACAAAATATTTTATGTAACGATTGTATTTTGCCTTACAACATTTCGTAAGATGTTCAGAACACGAGCGAAGCAGCTTACATTTCACTAGTTGCTTCAAGGCAGTCATAATACAATCGTTACATAAATTGCTACTACCTCCATATCATTTGACTTTATTGTAATACTGTTCTTCAATTATTATTCTTTGTAGTCAGTAAAGTTGTCAACCTGCCTATTGTTGAAACCTAACTATCTTGTCCAACACTGTTCTGCATGTCGGGTCATTCAACGAACGACAAAAACAATACGATCAGGCGAGGAAGTCGGAAGACATGTATCTGACTTCCGCAATCAGTGACCGCTCGATCTCCAACATCCCCTAGATCCTAGCCGTGTGACAGGAACTTGTGCGAAACGAGTTCTGAATTGCCAACGAGATCAAGCAGTGGCAAAGTCCAATCGTTTGACGATTGGGGGGCCGAGGGACAAAGTCAACAATCTTTGATGATACTCGTATTGATAGTACTGCCCTCGGAAATCCGGTAACTTGCGATTAGTGTTCAGTAATCGCATTTCGATAGCTGTGGTCGTGTAGTCTTATCGTGACTTGTTGACAATATTCACAAACAATAGACAACAATATTTTTGAGAAAGACATACAAGTCATCAACAATGTTTGACGCCGGAAGACGGAATGCTCAGAGCATGATGGTTGTTTATTATTTGTGGCACTAAAGCTTGTAGTAGAATAAATTAAGGACTGAAATTAACAAGGAGCTTCAATACTGACGCCTGATGATGTGGTGATCGATTCTGATAATGTGGTACCGGAAAACAAAGAAAAATCCAATGCTTTCTTTAGATTCCTGGATTTCTTGTTCCAGGCCTTTGAAAATAAATCTCCACGATTCGAGAACGTTTGGCCTAGAGAGTGAGTAAAATATTACTTATTTTCAATTAAAATTGGCTGCAAGTTGTTGAATTCACCTAAAAAGTTTTCTTTAGATTAAATATTTTTAGGGCAATATAGACTTGGAGAATAAATGAGTAATTTTCCCCCAGAATCAGTATGATTGGAAGTCAACACATTTCACAATTTAAATCATACAAGCAGCGTGCTCGTCAAATAAAATAAAAAAATATGTGAATAAACATGGCGTTATAGAAGTAATTGAATAAAGAATGAAATAAAGATTAGAATATACTGTTTGATAGGTATTTTATTGTTAAATTGTATAAATTATCATATAAACTAATTGTAGGCTGTAATTATTTAGGAAGTGATAGCCGTGAGCCGTAGCAGGTATCTGTTCAATCAGATTGAGATAAGCTGCGTTCTCCTGGGCAGTGGCGGATCCAGGAGGTGATTTCAGGGGGGGGCAAACACCGGGGGGTTTGGGGGGTAAGTAATACCCCCAACAAAAGGGGGGGTCCGGGGGCCCACCCCCGGAAAATTTTTGGATTTTGTAATAGAAAATGGTGTATTTTGACATAGTTTTTAGTGCCCCTCATAATGTTGTCATGGATAGCACTGTTTTATCAATATGTATGAAAAATTTGTATTTGTATTGGTAATTTGCATTCCTTACCGTTTTACCTGATATCTATTTATGTCATTGTATTTTTTCTTATAAATTAAGTTTTCAAGTTGTTACGTATCAAATTTCAAACGAGTTCTCATCCAATTTACTAAATAATTATTGAGCACATTTTTTTAGATATAAAAATATCAATATAAATAAGGTAAAATGACTTGATAAAATATGAAGCATTTTGAGTGAAAATTGTGTTACAAACCAAAGAAGTTATCTAAAACCATTTATTTGTTCAAGGATACAGTATTCTTAAAGCTGCAACTTTTAAACAATGATTTCCAACTGAATACTTCTTTTGCCTCCCTTAGCAAAGCGTTCGATCACTCTGTGCGACGGCTATTAATGTCGAATGTCTGCCACTAGATGTCGGGCACTGTATCGATGTTGTGACAGACTGCATGTGTGTGAGTAGACTACCCCCCTCACCATAACGTCGCCAACCCCCCACTCAATCATTCTCTAGACCCCTCTCTCTAACGTACAGTTCGTTCGTGAGGCGAGAGATGAGCTCTGTCCTGCGCGTGGAAAGAAAAAGGAAGCTCACCATGGAAAGAAAAAGGAAGAAGCAGGAAACACAGTACGAATGAAAAGTTACACACGTGCCGTTTCATTTGAAAGCTCTGTAGCTCAATTACTTATCAACAATCCACAATAGCCTGACGATATGACTCATTAAACAAACAAACAAATCTATTTATACTTGAACAAATAAATGTTTCCGCATCGACTGGGATAATGTCAACAATCATTCAACACCAAAATATTACAAAGAAAACATTGCATTTTGAAATTATTAAGCATTGTTATCATACTCACGGTAATATTAAATGCTATACCAGGCTCCAGACTACTGTAATTCTTCTACACCACTCATTTCCGAATCGCTGTTCGATTTTTGTGAATAAGTACAAATATAGTAAGTACAATAAGTACCTAAAATGAGGCCAAAACACAAAAATGTTTAGCCTACATGTTGCTTGGGCACGTAGCTGTTCATCAATAAAAAATGTATTTCCTATGACTTAACGACTGTTTTTAGGCAGCCGGGACCTACAGCTTAATATGTCCTCCGAACTGTTGTTATTATTTAGTCACATCATAACATAATTCTTGTTTTTCATTTTAGCTGATGATTTTAGAATGTTTGAGCGTCTGAACGAATTTTATGTTGCATACATGCGTTTCCGTATCATCCAGTAGTGTTCGTTGCACAATGGCTAGCACTCTGTTGCTGGGATGCGACTGCCTCTAAGCTAAAAGTCTACTGCGCATCCTATCTTCATAGCTCATGTCTCAGCTCACGAGCTGTACTCTTTCGCACTCGCAACACCACCAAAAACAAATACAACTTCTTCCTGCTACACAACTAGGAAATGATGAGCCTCACTTTTATATTATAACAAACTGTTGGTTTTGTACGGATTCTATTCTAACTTTCTTCGGGTCAAATAACACAATCTTTATTGGATCTTTATCACAGATCGTTCTCATCTTTTATTTATTTATTTATCGCTTAGCAATATTTTAGGAAGAATTTCTGTTTTATTTAATGAAAGTAATTAGTTTTATGAAATTTAATAGTTCGCCATTACATTTTTCAGCGAAAAATTAAGAAATAACTGAATTTTGAGGCTAGATTTGATCAAATAATTTGATAAAACTAGGTTATCCCGGGTCGCACGAATGTGCGACTTTATTAAACTTTGTAAAATACTTTCCAAATGTAGATTTTCTACATACTTCTTCTTCTTTTCTTCTTCTTCTTCTTCCACTTCTTCTTTTTTTCTCCTTTTTCTTCTTCCTCTTCTTTTTCTTCTTTTTCTCCTTTTTCTTCTTCTTCTTCTTCTTCTTCTTCTTCCTCTTCTTTTTCTTCTTCTTTTTCTCCTTTTTCTTCTTCCTCTTCTTTTTCTGCTTTTTCTTCTTCCTCTTCTTTTTCTTCTTCTTCTTCTTCCTCTTCTTTTTCTCCTTTTTCGTCTTCTTCTTCTTCTTCCATTTCTTCTTCCTCTTCTTCTTTTTCTTCTTCTCCTTTTTCTTCTTCCTCTTCTTTTTCAGCTTTTTCTTCTTCCTCTTCTTTTTCTTCTTCCTCTTCTTTTTCTTCTTCTTCTTCTTCTTCCTCTTCTTTTTTTTCTTCCTCTTCTTTTTCTCCTTTTTCTTCTTCTTCTTCTTCCATTTCTTCTTCCTCTTTTTTCTCCTCCCTCTTCTTCTTTTTCTCCTTTTTCTTCTTCCTCTTCTTTTTCAGCTTTTTCTTCTTCCTCTTCTTTTTCTTCTTCTTCTTCTTCTTCTTCTTTTTTTTCTTCCTCTTCTTTTTCTCCTTTTTCTTCTTCTTCTTCTTCCATTTCTTCTTCCTCTTCTTCTTTTTCTTCTGCTTCTTCCTTTTCTTTTTTTATCTCCTCCTTTTTCTTTTTCTCCTTCTCCTTCTTTTTCTTTTTCCTCTTCTATTTATTCTTATTCTTTTTCTTCCTCTTTTTTCTCCCTCTTCTTCTTTTTCTCCTTCTTTTTCTTCTTCCTCTTCTTTTTCTGCTTTTTCTTCTTCCTCTTCTTTTTCTTCTTTTTTTTCTTCTTCTTCTTCTTTTTGTCCTTTTTCTTCTTCCTCTTTTTTTCTTCTTCTTTTTCTTCTTCTACTTCTTCTCCGACTTCTCCTTCTTCTTCTTTTTCTTCTTCTTTTTCTCCTCTTTCTTCTTCTTCATCTTCTCCTCTTCCTTCTTCACCTTTTCTCTCTCTTTCCTCTCTCTCTCTTCCTCTTTATCCTATCCTAAGGCTGAATTATGAGTACTAAGCCCATAGGGTTTCATTTTGATATTGTAACGATATGCAAAAACTCTCCTTATATAAAAACTGAAAATAGTTTCAACGTTACACTTATCAAAACATTGTATTAAACTTGTAATAAAAATACATGATCTCAAAAAATGTTTTAGATTTAGTTGAATAATTATTGTGCATGATGCGCACACTAAATATTTCCTTTTAATACGTGTTTGTTAGAAATAGTCATGGGAGTTCAATGACACTATTATTTTTAACAAACATAATTTTTTTCAAAACAAGATCCTGATCGTGAAACCAATAAATTTCAACCAAAAAAGTTGATTTTCAGAAGCATCATTTTCTGATATTCAGCCACCACCATCCCCAAGAAGCCAATTGTTCAAAACTTTCTTCTGCCAAATCTTATTCCACTTGAAAAGCTCTATTGAATGTTGAAAAGAATTTTTCAAAAATCTTAATATTTAAAATTTTAAATTTTTTGATCCCTTTTTTGGTTCGCTCGGTCAAACAATAGAGGTCAAATGTTCAAGCGGTCAAATGGAAACAGCATAATTCATAGTGAGTCAACTAAATTAGCCGACTGGAAATGAGAATTCTGTAGAGTAAAAATCACGTCATCTTTCACTAGTGCACAAAAATATAAAAAAGCATACATTCACACTGAATTAAAGATAGATTGGTATTCGTCAAAGATATATTGTTAGGTCTGATAAGAGAGAGAAAGAGCATGAGGGAGTGTGGAAAGATTCCACCTTTCTTGGGAAAAATAAATACTCTAATCTGCCATACGGAAGTAATCGCAATTATGGCCGTATTGTCAACATTAGTCAACATACGTCTACATTATTGATACTGTACTTGAAACACAGACACACACACACACACACACACACACACACACACACACACACACACACACACACACACACACACACACACATTCGTTCCTCCTGCTTTGGAAAAATAATATGATATGCAATCACAATAATTGACCGAACGAAGAGAGGTCTCTGTATCGAGTCAACCGTTTGGGTTTGTCTGTTTGTAACATATTTACGGCTGAACGCGTGAACCGATTTATTTGAAATTTGGCATGAATGTTACTCTTAGTAATGCACGTGTATGTGTATAGCCATCAAAAAATTGAATATATATATAAACATTCATTATACATAAAAAAATAGTGCTGCATATGAAGGATAAGAAAAAAAGAAAGGCAACCAAGCCTTCTTCTTTTGCAACTTATCTAGATAAATAAAATTAGAGTTTTGTCTGTACATTTACCAGAATTATATATTTTTAATGTTTATAACATTAAATTATATATTAACTATAATAATGTTTTTCAAAAAGCAAATAGTTACTTTAAAAAACTAGGAACTATAATACACGCCCAGCTAGGACTAATGTTTTTCAAAAAGTAAATACACTAGTTACTTAAAAAAATTGGAACTATAATAATGTTTTTCAAAAAGTAAATAGGCCTAGTTACTTTAAAAAATTACTTTTAAAAATTGTTTTATACATCAACAAAAATAAAAATGTGTTTTATATAAACTTTTATATATAAATTTTATATAAATTTTTCTATTGGTAGAGATTTAGAGATTTTATTTTGGGGATGGCTGAACGGAGGAAAATTTTGTGAAAGGACTTTCATATAATGAAGCAATCAAAACAGTGTGGTACCATAGTTATTTTTTAAATTAAAAACGTTTTTTCAGGATGTTTTGTTTGTTAATTTCCTCATGCAATTTGATAAAAGGCAGATTAAATTGTGAAAAGGATTTATTTTCAAGTATATCGTACATCTAATGAAACAAAGTAGTTCTACTGGCGAGAGTGATAAATGCATAGTTATGGGGACACAGAATTTTTGTTTGGAGACTTGGTCCAAGAGTCAACATCGCTAGTCACTTTGCAACACATAACACTTTTTGTGCTGATTAGTTTCAGGCAATGTGAATGTAACTAAGAAATTATACATTATTAAAACGTTAACAGATATCATAAAATTGAAGAATTGGTAGTGGAATTTGGTTTTTCTTGCTTATGAATATTTTAGAAGCTTCAAACTGATTATATTGGTAAACAATTTACAACTAAGCAATAACATTCTTGTAGCTAGCCTACACATTACGCGAACAGAAACAAGGACACGGTGATACTTCTTAGTAAATGTTGGTCGTCATTTCAAGGCCATGAAGTATTAGTTATTATATATCGATTTGAAGATCTGAAAACGAACTAAAGGTTTTGTCTAAAACATTTTGTTGTGAAACGCTAGGAATAAAGGCTATAGGAGAAAATAAAAACGTATGCAATCGTAAATACCTTATTCTTTAGATTCGTTCAGGAATAACTTTCAAATTATGGCAATTATAAAAGGACATAGCATTAATTGTAGAGAATGATATGAGGAAGACATTGAAATTTATTTCATTCCAATATTTTTATTAGTAACCGAGATATGAACAATTTACGGAAGCGTTGCAATACGAAAAGCTAGGCTGGGCAACAGTTCCCTAATCGAAGTCCGTTCAGCTATACGATAAATACAAGGCTGCACTAGCATTTCTGGAGATGGAGTTATGAGTCACAGGAAATGGTGGGGAAGATGGCTACGATTAGCAGTGCGCTCCTGCCCTTCTTGCGAGTGCGGGCGCTGTATATCGTCCGTTAGTGTGCGTAGCGAGCTCAGCAGGCGTAAAACCATGCTTGAAAGGTACACACAACAAACGGTTATTATTGCGATGATAAAAGTGTTGAGCATTCAATGTATTCATCATGAACAGCGCTAGCAGATCGGATAGATTTGAAGCCTATCAAACAAACATTTAGTATGAAAAAAAGTGTTTAAAATGCATATAAATTTTTATTTTTTGAGATTCTTAAAAAAAAAGTTGACGTATTTTTTGCTATAGTAAAAAGGAGACTTGTGTATATATTTTTTTAACTTTTTGATTAGTAGTTTTTATGTGGTCTGTGTACCATTATCCTCAAAAAAGCCACTTTTTAAGTCCCATTCTGAACAAACGGGAGATGATAAAAAAAATTAATCCTATACATTATGTCCTAAGAACCTGTCTAATGATTTGGAAGAAGAAAAAAAAATATTAAAAAATTTTTTTTATCGATCGCTCAACTTTAATATCTAGAACACGATATTAAAGAATGCCCTCTGCACAAGTAACATGGATGGCTTTACACAAATTGGAAACAGCCAATTTTTGTTGCTTACATAATTTCGTACTAGTTTCTATTAGATTGATGCCGTTTTTTTCTTTTTCTCTTGGATCTCGGGGGGGGGGGGGGGGCAATTGCCCCCTTTGCCCCCCCTTGGATCCGCCACTGCTTCTGGGCCATCTTTGTAAGGGTGACCGATTATATTGGCCTGCAAAAAAGACATTGTTCTCTGATGTAAAGTCACTTCCCGGTGGTTCGAAACATACCTAAAACCGCCGAACCACCGGGAAGTGATTTTACAACAGAGAACAGTATTTTTGCTGCCCAATCCAATCGGTCACCCTTACAAAGAGCGCCCAGGGGTTTCGTATCTTATCTCTGATTGAACAGATACCTGCTACGGTACTCGGCTGTCTCTTCTCCAATTTATTATTATGGTAGACAGATCGTATATTTCAGTGATTTCATTGCTCTTGATATTTCATTAAGTTTAAATATTTTGCTGGAAAAAAAATTTGTTTTATTGTTGTTTACACTTGGAATTTTTTGTTTAAATAATAAGTTTTATATTATTTGGAATGTATTGTAAATATTGTGGGTTAAATGGATTTTGCTATGAATATTTTTAGTCGCTACGAGTGAGAGATGAAGCTTAAATCAATTTGTATTACCAGGCATTACAATTCATGTATGTGAACTAACACCAGACTTATCGCTGTCACTAATGCTCATAATTTTTTGGAATTGATAACTTCATATGACAAGTTGGATTCTCCCTAAAAGTGTGTCTCAAAATACTTCTAACTAATCGTTTTCTTACGTTTACCGAGAGTAAGTTACTTGTAACCTTTTCTTACTCACTTCACGCTATTAGGTATTAGGGGAGAAATCCATTGAGAAAAAACGAATCATTGCGCTGACAGTCTGTGGGCAGGTGCCAGATAGCGAAGGCCAACATTATGAGCGCCAGATTCAAAACATGTTTTTAAAACAAATGTTGGTTACACCCGGCAAGAGCAACAAAATAGGCCGGGTGGCTGATATTTGGTATTATACCGATGGTTTTTTCTAGCAATCCAGACACGGGCACCCTTTCCCACTCAGATAATAAAGGAAATGGCCCAGAGTGTATATTGAGTTCCTGCCAGGTGCAAATGCTGCATTCCTACGAGGCAGGTGATTGAAGAAGAGGATATGCCGGTTGGTGTTTTGTTACTATACAAATGCTATTCAGTTGTTTACTTGAATCTTGAAGCTAAAGGAATATAAAATGTATGATAAATTGGAATTACTGCAATGAATCATATAAACAAAGAAAAAAAAATTTGATGACGAAATAAACACACATTTATGTTCTTGGATTTCTTGTTCCATAACAATCTGCGTTGTTAATATTAAATTTTTCTTGTAAATTTAACAACTTGCAGTCAGTTTTATATTGTGAATACTTAATAAATGTACTCACATTCGGCCGAAAGTTTTCGAGGTATTGAATCTCATCTTTAAACTTCAAGGCATCCTCCAGGCCGATCTAGGATGCAATCTCTTGAAGATGAGATTTACTACCTCGAAAACGTTCGTCCGAATGTGAGTAAATTTATTATATATTCACAATATAAAACTGACTGCATGTCGTTAAATTTACAACAAAAAGTTAACACATTTATGTGTGTGAAATGTGGGTATATATTAAAAATAATTACCAATATTGGAACTCAAGAAACTTCATTTAATGTGAGTTTATTTCCACAAAGAAGTATTTTTTCTAAGTTTAATTCATCTATGAGAATGGAACCGTATCAACGAATTATATAAACAATAAATGTAATTTTCATGTAAATTCATTGCAGAATTTAAAAAGTTTATCAACATGCTTGAAATCTAATATTTTTTTAATGCAAGAAATGTAAATTTTAGAGTTTTAATTTGCTTTTTGAGTTATTTACTCAGATTTGTGTATCAGAATGATACAAACACTTACAATATACTCGTTTAAAATACAATAATTTTATCATTTGATTAATATCAAATGCAATTAATATAAAATTATAAATTATAATAATTGGATATCTGTGTCCAATATATTTTCTTTCTCCAATTTAGCTAGAACCAAATTTAATTTAATTTGAAACGCCAGTGAATAACATTTTTTAATAAGCCACGTTCGTTTAATGACCAAATCAGTCAATTATATGACCAAATCAGTCCATTATATTCCAGTGCTGCTGTCAGTAATTTCAATAATGTAATATCATCATTTTTCGGCTCAAAAGTTTTTATGAAAATTTAATGCTAGTTTTAACTGTTTTTAGTGTTTCGTTTCAAGTGAACTTTTAAATTAATAGTGGTTAAGTGAGAAGATTCATTTTGTTATTTTTGGAGTGAAGGTTTTTAGCAAATCTTAAATCTTTAGTCTGTGTTAACCTCAATGTTTTTGGACAATGTAACATTATTCAAAATTTGTGAAGGGAGCAGTTTTAGACTTGAGTCTGTTGCGCCTTCACATTCGTTATAAATTTGTCACAACAAATAAATAAATGAGAGTGCAGAGTATTATTGAGAAGTATGAAGTATGCTTATCTTTTTTAATTTGCTGGTTTGTAGAGCTCATGTCAACACGTTTTTAACGAAGGAAGCAAGAGGATTCGAAAGATTAAATAAAGTATTGGAGAGATGATGAAGAATTAATGAAAATTCTGTCAAGGAAAATAAAATACTGTATACGGGAATGATAAAAGTTTCCGTTTATATGTTTCTTCAACAGTAGTCTAGCCTGCACAATATTAAGTACAGTATTCATTTTGAAGTTAACATGTTGCCATTAATAGACTATGAGAAATGCTGATTTCAAGTGCTACTTATCTCAGTAAAGAACTTACACGAAATAATTATAGAACATTATTTAAAAACAATATTTTATTTAATAAAACTTACATCATTACAACTAAAATATCAATTGTATGAAAGCAAAACAGATGCCCTGCAACGTCAAACTTTGACTGCATAATCAACGAAACATCTAACATGATGTTTGATTATTTTCTCAATTTCAAATCTTTGGATCTGATGCTTCAAGATGAACAAGTTTTTCGCATATTTCCCAATACTTCTTATTTTTGGCCATGTCCTGGACACCTTCAGACAATCCATTTTCCTGGAAAATAATGAGAAAATTACCATTAGTTCTCACAGAGACAAGAAACATCACCCAGCTACCTACTTTATTGTATGCACGAAATTAAACCTGTTTAGAAATAATATCTCCAGTGTAACTAAGTAATTTGAGCTTACAGAATACAAATTGGGAGACAATAAAATCAGGAGAGTGACTCAAACGTTCAAATTTCCAGTAACTTAGTAAATCTGGTTAAATTCCATAGTTTATCAACTTTTCAAGTGAATTCAACGACAAATTTTTATCAAGAATAAGTAGTATTTTCCTTTAAAGGCCTTTGAAAATGAATCTCAACTATTCGAAAACGATCGGCCTACAGAGTAAGTAAAATACAACTCATTCTTAATAAAAATGTGACTGCAAGTCGTTGAATTCACTAAAATAGTTAATATTAACAACGCAGTTCGTCATAAAACAAGAAATCCAGGAATTCCATCGTTTATTCTCAACATTTGGCTATAGTATCAAAGTATAAGAAACCATAGTAAACTGAAATATGGAATAGTTTGTTTGTGATTTAGTTGTGACACATAATTTGATTCTTGATCCATTTTGTTTAAATAGATTGGCAATAGAAATGAATTGAAATTGAAAGAAATACTGCTATCCAGTCGAACGAAATGTTGTTAAATTTGTACTAAAATGTGAATATTTTCATTACCTTGCAATCCAGGAAATACTTTCCGGAAACGCCTTCAACCTCTTCAGAAACAGCACAGTATATTGTTGTCTGAGCTCCTTCCTTTGGGCTCTGAAATAAATTTTTATGATTAAAATGCTTTCAAATGTGTAACGTTTTTGATGATGAACTTAATAATCTAATATTGATACTGAAACTGTATTTCTGGTTGATTATTATTGTAAATTTTAATATAAGAGCTTTCAATCCACTAACGAAGAATATTATTTAAAAAATATATATAGACCATTATTTAAAAACAATATTTTATTTAATACGACACATCATTACAACTGAAATATAATTTGTCAAATATACGCCATACTTTCTACTGCTATACAGAGGAAACAAAAGACAATTTGAATAACTCCGATAATACATAAAAAAATACACAAGAACAACACTCAATACACAGCAGAATATGAACAAAGCAAATCAATCAACTTCCTATACCTCTAAATTACAAAGAACACAGCTTCAACATTTACAGAAAACCAACAATGACCGATACCCCTACATAGCACCTCCAACCATCCAACACAACACAAACACTCAGCATTCAGTCAATGCTACAAAGATTGAACAATACACCACTATCCACCGAAAATTAAAACACTGAACTAAACACAATAAAATACCTAGCATGAGAAAACGGCTACAAGCACGAACTCAATCAGTTGACAAAAAAAAAAAAAAACACCACGAACAAAAAATACATTGCAATGACATACAGAATCAGACTAGCAAAAATCTTTAAAAACCCGGCCACACCATCGCATTCAGAACAAAAAACAAAATAAAAAATGCACTAGCACCCAAAACCTTGAACACAAAGAAATACGATCTCCCACGGATCTTCAAACTGAACGGCTTTGATTGTAACACATTTTACATAAGACAAACCGAATCAGCTTTTGCCGACCATATTTTTCAAACTGGACACACTTTTACTCACATCACTCACTACCAACCTACACATTCTTCACATAAAATCGAATGGATACGAATTCAATACTTCAGAACAATTTGAAAAATACAAACATAAAACACACAATAAGCAAAACATCCTCAATGAACAATTAAATTTTAAATCACACAAACTTTTCGATCACATTCTACAAAAACTACAATAATTCTTCTAACAAAAAAACCGACATGCCGAACACGATCAAGGATGCCTTTGAAGATGAGTCTCCATGACTCGAAAACGTTTGGCCAAAAGCGAGTAAAAGTATTATTTATTCTCAATTAAAATTGACTGCAAGTCACTGAATTTACCATAATAAGTTAATAAAAAAACTAATTGACTACGGTATCCCAATCAACTATATTACTACTTTAAAGTTTAATAATAGGAAGAGATGTCATATTTTCATACAGTCTACCACTGTTTTTTTTTTCATTTATTCAATGAGTAAGTTACTTTTAAAAATTCCAGTCGAAATTTTATTTATGGTAACAAGTGTTTTATTGGTAATAGGTGAATACGGTTTGATCGGACTTGTCCTATGCTCTATGTCTAGTGTATTTAAGATGTAATGAAAGAGTAGATATTTTTAAAAAGAATCAGAACAATTGTAACTAAACACCTTGTTTCTCTGAGAATTTTAAATTTCTATACCATTATTTTTACTGTTTACCAAATAAAGTGATCATTTTTAATAGCAAAACGCCCATTCCTCACATTATATTCTTATTTTTGTTTCATACTAACTTTTTAGTGATGTAACCTTCTCCATTTTTTTCTTGTTAGGTATATGGCATAATACAGACAACTGTAAGAATTGATTCCGCAAGGAAGGAGTATAGAAAATGATATTCGAATGTTTTTAAACTGAAGAATATTTTTATTTGGTGAAGAATACCAGATCTTACCTTGAAAAATCCTTTGACAATCAACTTGAGTGGTAAATTGAGAGGAAATGGAACATTTCTCCAAATTCCCGAGTCGATCATTCCAGGGTGGATGCAATTGGCAGTAACGCCTAAAAAAAACAAGAAAGTAAGTAACTTACAGGAAAGATTCAATTGCCAATCTATTGTATCAATAGCCAATTGATTGTATTGTAATACCAATTTATTGCATTGTATCAATCAATTGCATCATTATTAAAATAAGTGTAAATTTATACTAAAAGCTACTTTATTACTATCAAAGTGGCTTGAGATCTATTCTCAGGTCCTAGCCATCTTCAGTTTTTTGAAATTGTATTTTTTCTCCAACACTACTGTAACTAGAGGCTATCTCTTATATCTATTAATCTATTCTCTTTTGAGAAGTTGGCTAGTGTCTTCAGAATACTTGAGTTTTCTTGATGCCTCACTAACATAATGTATGTTGACTAAAATTTTCCATTCTATGTCCAGTTAAGGGCTATGTGAAATGATAAATATATTTTTTAAGTTGAATGGTTTTTTTCCGTAATTCAGGTTGACTCACTAACATAATGTATGTTGACTAAAAATTTCCATTCTATGTCCAGTTAAGGGCTATGTGAAATGATAAATATATTTTTTAAGTTGAATAGTTTTTTCTATAATTCAGGTTTTTATAAATCAATGTATTTGCTTTTTCTATAATATGTATATCTGTTTCCATTATTTTCTTATTGCATTACTGTCTCAGCTGTCAAAGCGGGCAAAGTGTTGTTGTTTGTAATGTTGTATGAATGATGTAATGTTGTAATGTTATGATTTATTTTTACTTGTGCAGGCGTCATAGAGTGCGAGTGCTTCTATAAGTGCTGGACTCAAATTTCATTTGTACTTTTATTATTTTTTAAATTTCTGGATATACTGGATAATTTGGTCAACTCTAGTTCCTGTATATTATTTGAAAAATATTTTGTTTGCTTTGAAGGAATAAATTTCATTATTTCATAATCGTCAATGTCATTAAAATAATAAAAAAGTGAATTAATTTTCTAATGAATTGTATTGATTCTAACAGATCAGACAGGATTACATTTTTATCAGCTCATGGAGATCCCTATTTGGATTGAAAATGCATTCCTGCTAAGTAATCAAAAGAAAGATCCTGTTTTGTGAAAGTAATGATCATTGTATCAAGTCAGACAACCAAGAGCAAACGAAAACTCTCTAGTTCAGGCTATTCGGGCTATAACTCTTCACAAAAAAAAATCCCATTTTAGTAGTGGAATTGAAACTTATTGGAAAAAACAATAATTTTTCAGTAAAATGATATGTCTGACATTGCTCTACACACCTCAGATATGGAGTATATTCACCAACTTATCCTTTTTTTGATTGTATTTTATTATTTATAAATATTTCAGCCCTAATTTTCAGCTATACACTTTTGTCTATAAAATGAGGTTAACTGATATTATCAATACGGTAAAAATAAGAGACGCGGGGCTTCTGGAAATGAAAACCACTGCAACACTCGAATCTTGAATATTATGTGGCGTATCTATGGACAAGATGGCAGCAATAGGTCTTATTATGATTCCTTTTTATTTCAATGCATATTTCAGCGTTCATAATCAATATAATTTTAATTAGAAAAAAGTATTCTCCTTTTTAAAAACAGCTCTAAAATGAGAATCATTCACTTGTATACTGCACAGATTCTGGTAAACAATTAATTTTTATGTTATACTGAATGATGTATATAGGTGCAAATAAGTTTTTCAATTATATTTGTAATTTGAATCACTAAATTAACGAGAAATTGATACTGAAAACATTATAAACTAGCAACTTATTGTAAATTGTAACTTTTCATGACTCATATATCTCTACGAAAGCTATACCTTAGTTGGGAATATTTCCAACCTACCAGTTCCCTTCAGTCTCCTGGCTAGCTCCAGAGTGAACATGATATTTGCATATTTAGAAACGTAGTACAGATAAGCAGGAAGAGTATTGACTGGGTTGGGGTTGTCCAAATTCAGTTTTGCAAACCGGTACAGTTCTGAAGCTACAACCACAATTCGACTTGGAGCGGTTTTCTTCAATAAGTCTGCAAAAAAATTGAATTAGAATATTTTAAACAAAAATTTTTCAACTAAAACGTTATTTTATATAATTTATTTCTCCTGCTGATGAAGACAGGATACATTAAAAATGAAGCAGCGCAGAAGTATAAAAAGATCACCTTTACCCCATTAATTTATAGTGAAGCCTATTCAGTGAATACAATAGCTTGTAAAATTCTTTTCAATGGCTATAATATTGGCGTAGTTGCCAGAACATCGTACAACAGTTTCTGATGTAGCCTACACTTTTCTATGAACTAAGCTGAGTTAATGGTAACAGAAAACAGATGAAAAAGATGACCTCAACTGGCTTTTTAACAATTTTTAATTTTGATCTCGCATCTCTTGCACGTCGCCCTTAACAAATAAAATAATGAATTATTTAAAGCAACTTGTGTGTGGAATGTAACAAGTCGTGAGTTTGAATGAAAACATAAATACAAAAAATATTAGAAACTTTTTATTATTATTCCGTTTTGGGGGCCCACTAGCTCGGGGGCCCCTGGAGTTCGCCAGGTAGCCACCCGGGACAGACATGTAAGATTGCATGGCTAAAACAACCAAAGATTACAATTTTCAAAACATTTTTTCTGTGGAAATTAACCTACTCTACTACGGCATGCCATGTTCTAGAGCAGGTTTGCAATTTACATTTTTCATATATCTATGGTATTCATCAACTATATCTTACTTTGGAAAACGTCAAAAGAGTGCTGTGAGTAGAATATTTACTTGAAAAAGAGTTTTCCATAATAATTACTTGATCACACCATTTTTCCATGATTGAAGATAAAAAATCTAACCTAGAATATATATTTAATTTTGTCCACTTTTAAAATTCATCTTCGGTATCTATTTCGAGATAGATGATCACTTGAGAATTTTTTTTGAGGATGAAGCCCACATAGGTCTAAGAGCTGTGCGTGGGTAATGAGTTGGATGATGGTGATTGATTGAAATTGAAATTGCTTTATTTTTGCATTGAAATTGAAAACTACAATTATGGCAATCGTCAAAATTAAAATAGCTAAAAGTAACAACAACAGAATTCAAAAAATAACGTAATACATACAGTAAATACATTGTCAAAGATGAAAATATCATTACAAGTCCTAATGTGTGTTTGTAATTCTCATTTTTTTTTTTTTTTTTTTTGTAGATTACGTCTTGGAGACTCCAGTTAAGGAGTATAAGACAAGTCAGATCAACAATATTATACACTAGATACCATAATTACTTCAATTAGTTGAGGTGAGGCTTAATTTTGATGTGAAAGGAACTCTTGTACACTATAAAAAGCTTTATCAACTAAATATTTCTTCAATTGTTTTTTAAATATTTCTATATTTTCAAGACTCTTCAAAAACTGCGGTAGCTTGTTGTAGAATTTCCTACCAATATAACTAGGTTTTTGTTTGAATAAGCTACTATTGTGACTCACCAAGTGATAATCTCCTCGGCTTCTTGTATTATAATCATGTACATCAAGATTTTGGTTAATATCATTCGTTTTTACATATAAAGTAGCTTCATACACATATAAGCAGGGTACAGTTAGGAGACCAAGTCTCTTGAACAACGGCCTACATGAATCCAATCTATTTACTCTTTCTATACACCTAACCGCTTTCTTTTGGATCTTAAATACCCTATCAAGATTTTGTTTTGATGAATTACCCCATACTAAGATAGCATACCTAATATGTGACAGTAAGAGCCCATGGTAAGCTGTAAAAAGTAACTTTTTGTCATTCAATCTAGCGAGCTGTCGCAGGACAAATACCCCAGATGAAATTTTACTACATATTTTCTCAATGTATGGAGTCCAGGTCAATCGTCTATCCAACATAACTCCTAGAAATGCAATTTTTTCTTCCTGGTCTAATTGATTATCGTTTACAAACACGTTTATAGCCCTATCTTCATTTAAATTATGTTTGTTTTTGAATTGAAGGTATTGGCATTTTTTACTATTTATAGTTAATTTCAACTGATTTAAAAATTGGACAATGGACTGCACACCTATATGGGCACTTATTTCTAAATTATCTAGAATGGAATTGCTGAAAATGAGTGATGTATCATCAGCAAATGAGAGGGCTCTACCACTAATTAATTCTTTAGGTAAACGGTTGACGTATAACAAAAAAAGCAATGGACCTAGTATTGACCCCTGAGGCACTCCAGCTTGCACCTCTAATTTATTAGATTTATTCTTTACTATACTATTACCAACTACTGTAGTTAGTTCTACACATTGTTTTCTCCCAATAAGATATGATTGAAACCATTTCAGTTCGACCCCATTTACACCTACATTTTGCAGTATTTCCAATAAAGTTCTATGATTAACACAATCAAATGCCTTTGACAGATCTAAGAAGATTGCAGTAGCTTTATCACCTGAATCTATTATATCTATTAGTTTTTCAACTAGAAAAACTATGGCTGTCTTTGTTGATCTCCCTTTCTGGAAGCCATGCTGTTCATCACAGATAAAGTTAGCTTCTTGAAGGTGCAGAAGTAACCTATTTAGAACTACTCTTTCAAAAATTTTACTTATTACATTTAAAATACTAATGGGCCTATAGTTTTCTACCTTTTCTCTATCACCACTTTTGAAAATTGGCAAGATCTTCCCCTCTTTTAAGTTATCTGGTAAAACACCTTGTTCTAATGAATGATTGATCAGATGAATCAAAGGATCTAACAATTGATCTTTACATTCTTTCAGAATTTTACTGGATACCCCATCCATTCCTACAGTTTTTTTATTATTTAAACTATCAATGATATTTGACAACTCGTCTTGGCATACTGGGTGGAATTTTAATTCGTTCTGAATCCCCTCAGTATTCCTCATGTTTGCATCACTAATACCTGTATTAAGAGATTTTTGAAGATCCTTAGCAACCAGTTGATAATATCTGTTAAAGAAATTACAAATGTCTACACTATCATCAATATATTTGTTATTTTCGTTAATTATTCTGGGGACACTAGTATAAGCATCTACATGAGCTACTTGCCTATTTTTGTTTATTACATCCCACACTGCTGTGTTAAAGTACACACTATTATTCAAAATTTCAGCTGTTTTCTTACATTTCGCTCTTTTCACTTCTCTTGTATAATTTTTCTTTAGAGCTTTGTAATTATCTTCACTTAACATATTTCTAGATAGTTTGAATTCATCATATGCATCTTTAACCCTATTTCTTTCTGCAAGGATATCATCAGTTATCCACTCTTCAATCTTGTCTAATTTGTTCTTTACAGGGACTTTTTTAAACTGGACAACTCATAGTAATATGAAACCTTAAAATATTAATGAAACTACCATATTTGTCATTTAAACTATTGCTATTGTAAACCCTACTCCAGTTTTCTTGTAGCAGATTCTGCTTCAAACAATCGATATTCCCCTGTTCACATTGTTGAATTTCTTTCATTACTCTACTCTTTTTAATTGATTTATGACCTTGCAATCCCACCTCTAAGATTTGATAGTCATGATCAGATAGTTCCGAGCCGCCTAATCTTGTTTTAGAGTAATCTATATTAGTAAGGATGTTATCAATTATTGTTTGTGATGTTCTTGTGACTCTGGTATATTCATGAACTTTTATTTCCAAGTTATTCATGCATATAATATCCTTTAAATCTTCTGTCATTTTATTCTGTGTTGCAAAGTCTGTATTGAAATCTCCCGCTACAATAACGTTTGTAAAACGAGTAGTAGTAATCTCTAAAAGCCTATTGAATAGTTCACAAAAATTGTTCCATTCCCCATTTGGTGACCTGTAAATACCTAACACCGCTACTTCGAAATTATTGTCGATTTTTACTCTCAAACCAGTAACTTCTAAATCCATTTCCACAGCAAATTTCTCTACATATTCTAAATTAAATGTTTGCATATTCTTAGCATTTTTAGTGAAGATAGCTACTCCCCCACTTCGATGAGATGTCCTACATTACATTTACATTAAAACAGCCATATTACAATAAATTAGGCTTTACATAAGGTAGTCTTCAATTGAATAAATAATCATCAACTTAAGTTTAAGCTTTACGTGTATTCGATATAAGTTACTCCTTCACTGACTTAAAGCTATGACTTATATTTTTAATTTCAACTTTCAATTTATTCTTGTCTTTACAGATTTTATTCTGTCTGGAAGCTTATTAAAAAATAAGGTAATGCATTGGTAGAACGGATTTTTCTTGGCTATGGCTAAGTTGACACTAGGTAAATGGTAGTTACTGGCTAATCTGGTTCTATGGTTATGAATATTGTTATTAGTGGGCAGAAGGCTATTATCAGTAGTATTGAGAATAGTCAGGTACATATAAAAAGATGGGAACGTAAGAATACCATATGCCTTGAAATCATGGTGGAATGATACATGTATCATGTATCATAGTATCATTCCACCATGCCTTGAAATATTCTCGACATGACTGATATCTTCTCAGTTTCAACATACATCTGATTGCTCTTTTTTGCAAAATAAGAATCTTTTTCAGACGAATTTCCCCACACTGTGATTCCATACCTCAAATGACACTCAAATAAAGAAAAATATACACATTTAAGTATGTTGAATGGACAGTAGCGACTTAATATTTTCAAAATAAAAATAACTGAACTTAATTTAGCACAAAAATATGATCCACATGAGACTGCCAGTTTAATCTAGAATCCAGATGAATACCTAAAAATTTGCACTCTTCAACCTCTGAAATGAACTCATCATCCACCAATGTGACATACAGTATTTGAGAAGGTCATTCTAACAGTTTTACTCAAATTTAGACTCAGATTGATGCTATTAAACCATTGACATATATTATTGACTGATGAGTTGGACCTGCAGTTTTAGGTGGGTTCCGAACCACCGGGAAGTGATTTTACAGCAGAGAACAGTGCTAGCCAATCTGATCGGTCACCCTTACAAATAGCGCGCAGGAGAACGCTTATCTGATACCTGAAACAGATACCTGCTACGGCTCACGGCTATCACTTCCCTATGGCTAATACTTGAGTATTAATAACAAGATTGCATTTCCATTCAACAAAAAAACCATTGTCAAAGTTTAAACTGCGATAGAGTCATAAAGTATAAACAGTGAATAAATTGGCAAATCTATTTCTCAAAATAAATGTTGAAAGCCTATAGACAACAAAAAAGGCAGTTCTTACCAATCAATAGATGTGTCAATAGAAAAGGACCATATTGGTTGGTAGCCATAGTAATTTCTAACCCATCGATGGTGGTTTGTTTAGTGAAAGTATTTGCCATTCCTGCATTATGAATCAGCACATCCAGCCTTTTTTCTGATCGGTTTACCTCAGCGGCGAATTCTCGTACAGAGTTCAAGTTGCTCAGATCCAGTTTCATCAATATCACACTGGTGTTTTTGGTTTCCAGAATTATTTGAGCTGGAACAAACAAATTCAAACAAGGATGTAGATGATAAGATAAATAATCTGTTTGAGACTTTTCTTGAATAATTAAAATCGATAGTAGTTAGTTGGAAATATCAAACATTTTTATGGCTCCTGGCTCATGAGTGTAATAATAGGTAGTCAATATATTGTATCTGTGGTGTTTTCTATGACGAAATACTTAATGAGCAACGATAATATCAGAACTGACACTTTATTTCACTTTTATATATTGTTTTACTCTCTTATATTGGAGATGCTAGAGGGATGCATTTCACTTCTGAAAAGAAGCTTCAGCCTCCCTCTAGCATCTCCAATATAGGTGAGAAAAACAATATATAAAAGTGAAATACAGTGTCAGTTCTAATATCAGATTAATATTGTTATGAGTTTACCTAAATAAAACAGTCAGAGGCGTTTTAAACATGGATTTTATTAAAGAATAACTTTTGGAAAATTAACACTTGAACTGCTTAACACGAACTCAACTATTTATATTTCTATTGGAAAACCTTCTCGAGCTTTCAAACATTGCAAACATTATAATTATTTGCTATTACCAGCTGATTTTTACATAAACAACTTGTCACCTGGCCGTAGCACTGCTCCCTCCTTAAGACTGTTCTGTCCCAGAACAGTTACAGGTCTGCAGATTGGGGGTGGCCTTACTGGATACAACTGACTAGCTGCCCATGGAGCAAACATGCAAACTGAGATGGTAATCCCAGTTTCTTTGAAGATTGTTTCAATCATTGGCCTCACGATTTTCCAGTCCAACCCATCATAGCCACAACCTAATCGGGGAATTCCAAGCTGCTTCACTCCCAGAGTTTGAAGACAATTCCGCAGATTATTTAGGCTCTCCCACAAGGCTGATAGGTGGACTCCTGCTGAGGTTGATCTTTTGTCACCAAGCAGAAGAGCTGTTTTCCTTGCCTCTGAAGGTGTAGTGTTCTTCCAACAGCTGGTCTCTGAAGTTCCAGATCATTCAGTCCTCCAAACTTTTTCCTAAATACTGTAGCAATACCCCGAGAAGCTCCAAGATTTTTAGCTACACAGTGAGCCAGAGCATAGTCTTTTGGTAGGGTGAACAAATCTTGATAACAGACTTTTGTAACCTCAGCTTTCTGGAACATGTCCAAATTGGCCATAAATTCTTCAAAGTTGGGATCAACTGGTTGAATAGTTCTCACATCTTGGGCATTACCTGCAGTATTGTCTCCCTGGAATGGTGCCAGTCGATTGAAGTGGACAACTCTTGGTTTTCCTCTAGGTTTCTTGATCTGGTAGACTACATCATTGATTCTAGTAACCACTTCAAAAGGTCCATCCCAGGAAGTCTGTAATTTGGGGGAGTACCCTTGACGTCGCTGTGGGTTGTAGAACCAAACTAAGTCTCCAGGCTGGTATCCACCATGATCTGCCTTGATATCATAGCATTCTTTCATCTTGTCACTGGTTCCTTGGATGTTGGTTCAAACAATCTCATGAATCTCATGAATCTATGGGTGACATAGTCCTCTCCTACCAAATCCTCTCCAGGTGTACATCCAAACTTTAAGTCACAAGGCAGTCTAATATCTCGCCCAAACACTACCTTGGCTGGTGAAAGTTTTGTAGACTCATTGACAGAGCTTCGGTATGCCATCAGGAATAGGTGAAGATATTGATCCCAGTCTCGTTGATGCTTGGATACAACTTTTGACAGGTATTTTCCCATGGTCCTGTTCATACGCTCCACCATTCCATCTGACTGAGGGTGAAGGGGTGTAGTCCTTGTCTTTTGGATTCCCAGCACCTCACATATATGGGAAAACACTGAAGACTCAAAGTTCCTTCCTTGATCAGAATGTAACTCTAATGGGACACCAAACCGACTGACAAATTCCTTGATTATTACATCAGCAACACTGACTGCTTCTTGATTTGGCAAGGCATAGGCTTCGACCCATTTGCTGAAATAATCCATCACTACCAGGATATACTTATTCCCACTGTCAGACAATGGAAATGGTCCAGCTATATCAATGGCTATTCGCTCAAAAGGTGCTCCAACATTGTATTGTTTCATGGGGGCCTTCTTTCTATGCAAGGGGCCATTTGCAGATGCACAAACAGTGCAATTGCGACACCAGTTCTTGACATCTTTGCTTGAATTTGGCCAGTAAAACCTCTCTCATACTTTCTCCAGTGTCTTATGAACTCCAAAATGGCCCCCAGAGACTCCATCATGTATTTGTCTCAGCACTTCAGGAATCCTTTTCCTGGGAACAATAATTTGCAGCTTATGCTGATCACCAGCTGCATTCTCTAGCTTCCTTTTCAGGATTCCTCTGTCTTCCACAATAGAGTCCCATTGTGCCCAGAGGGACTTGACATGTGGTGGAAAAGGTGCTATTTCTTGCCAACTAGGTCGTCTTGCAGAACGTTTCCACAACCAAAGGTGCTTCAGATCAGGGTCTTCTTCCTGATCCTTAAGTAACTCAGCACCTTGCCAGTGGTCATTGGCAATAGTTGTCCTATGTACCAAAACTACCTTCCCATCCTGGCGTGAGCAGTGTTTGCAGTCCTCCTCACAGGGTCTTCGAGAAAGGGCATCAGCATTCAGGTGACTATTTCCAGCTCGGTGTACAAATTTAAAGTCATATTCTTGTAAGTGCTGGATCCATCTTGCCACTTGTCCTTCAGGAGACTTGAACCGGAGAAGCCATGTCAAGGATGCATGATCAGTTCTCAGCAGGAATTGATGTCCATATAAGTATTTGTGGAAGTGGCTGATTGATTTCACTACTGCTAGCAGTTCTCTTCTAGTAACACAGTAGTTACGCTCAGGTTTTGACAGCACCTTGTTAGAATATCCAATGACCTTTTCCTCCCCATCTTGCTCTTGAGAAAGTACTCCACCAATTGCTGTGTTGCTGGCATCAGTGTCAAGAATGAACTTGCCTTCAACTCTTGGGTAAGCCAATATAGGTGCTTGGCAAAGTGTCTCCTTTAGTCTGTTGAAGGCCTGCTGGCAATTTTTGTCCCAGAGAAAACTCTGTTTCTCCTCTGTCAGCTTGATGAGGGGTTTTGCTATACCAGAGAATCCCATCACAAACCATCGATAATATGTGCAAAGGTCAAGGAAACTCTGCACTTCTGATTTGTCTTTGGGCACTGGCCACTTGGTTATGGCTGTTACCTTCTCAGTGCCCCAGTGGGTGGGGGTAGTAGAATTGCACCCACAGTATCCCTGCTTGTCGTAAGAGGCGACTAAAAGGGCAACTGTCCGTTGACCTCATTATCCTAGAAACCTATCCTTTATCCTTCTCTTCATCCCAGCCCCTCCCTCCACCCTTTCCTCTATCTAACGGTGCCTGCAGGACACCGGGCGACCTCCTGCAGTATGTAGCCTTGCCCGGGCATGCGGGGCTCTGTCCGGGTTGACTCCACTTCCCTAGCTGCTCGTGGGAACCACATGAATTTCCAAATACGAACCAGAACCAAACCTCAAGGTAACTCCAGAAGTTGCCTTGCCCTCAAACCTATCAGGTTCCACCCCATCAGGGCAGGTTCCTCGATTTGAATCAACAGTCAAGGACAATGCCCAGGGTCCTTCAGATCAATTTACATCACAGTAAAGCAGCCTCGGCTGCTTTCTGCCAGTTCTTCCTCAGAGAGGGATTTGACCTAGCAAAAGGCTGCTAGCAGACACAAGCTCCTACTTCACCAACTGGCTGGTGAGGCTGGGTAGAGGTCAGGTCAAGCAGTTGATTGCTCTGATAACTGGACATGGCCACTTCAGGAAACATCTCCACACAATTGGACTCAAAAATGAAAGTCAGATGTGTAGGCTTTGCAATCAGTCTGAAGAGACTGCCAAGCACATCATACTGGATTGCAAGAGACTCGGGGCAAGGAGAAGGGCTCTGATTTGGCTGCAAACAACCAGGTGATGAATGGGACGTTAGCATAGGGAAAAAACTCCTGGATCTTGTAAAGGGCACAGGTATTGGTTTGCCCAACTAACGTACTAGGGACACACAATAAGCTTCGGTTGACGTGTGAGGATCTTTGAATCTTTGGATCTTTGAATCCGTCCCTTCATAACATAATAATAATACCTTCTCAGGATCCATAGACACACCTTTATCAGATACCACATGCCCTAGGTAATTAACCTGTCTTTTAAACAGATGGCACTTCTTTGGGTTGAGCTTCAGGTTAGCTTGTCTTAGTCTTTCAAATACTTGCTTCAAGTTTTCCAGCTGATGTTGGAAAGACTTTCCCAAGACAATGATGTCATCCAGGTAGACCAGGCAAGTTTCCCATGACAGTCCCCTCAACACATTCTCCATTAATCTTTCAAAGGTTGCTGGAGCATTACACAAGCCAAATGGCATCACAGTGAATTGCCAAAGACCTTCTCCGATTGAAAATGCAGTCTTTTCTTTGTCCTTAGGTTCAAGTCCAACTTGCCAGTATCCACTTTTCAGGTCCAGAGTCGAAAACAACTTGCAACCTTCCAGGCTATCCAGTGTGTCATCAATTCGAGGTAGAGGGTAACTGTCTTTTTTGGTGACATCATTCAGAAGATGATAGTCCACACAGAACCGGAGTGTATTATCCTTTTTTTTTTTACAAGCACCACTGGTGAAATCCAAGGGCTATTGGATGGTTCAATTATACCTTCATTTTCCATTTCCTTAATTATTTTTCTAGCTTCCTCTCTTTTAGCCAGAGGTAACCTTCTAGGGTTCTGGCGGATGGGTTTGGCATTTCCAGTATCTATTGCATGCTCAACTATGTTGGTTCTGCCTTTTGGGCCCTCTCCTATATCAAAAATATCCTGATAATTAGTTATGAGGTCCCTTACTTCATTTTGTTGTTCTTTGACTAGATCTTGACAGGATACTTCAACAAAGGCCTTCAGCTTCTCTGGGAGACACTTCTTCTGTGGTTGAGTTGTCTGCATTTGTTGTATGACAGATGTGACTGGTGAGCAATGTCCCAAAGTACTACTTCTCTTCAAAGTAACTTCATAATCATTCACATTCATCAAGAGGACAGGGAATTCTTGGCTAGTAAGAAAAAGTGTCCTAGCCACTAGGACACCATGACCAAGCTCCTCCTCATGAATTTCTGGCTCTAGCAACACATTAATCCCCATAGGGACATCCTCCTTTGTCGTAGCATGAGTCACAATCTGGCTCCTTGCTGGTATTGTGATTTCTTTCAGCAGTTGTATTTGGGCTGTACAGTCTTTTCCAGAGTGTAGAACAACTTCATCTCCACCAATGGTCAATGTCTTCCTTCTAAGATCCAACTCTAGGCCAAAAGTAGAAAGAAAAT
Source organism: Conomelus anceps (assembly GCA_948455865.1). Classification (NCBI taxonomy): domain Eukaryota; kingdom Metazoa; phylum Arthropoda; class Insecta; order Hemiptera; family Delphacidae; genus Conomelus; species Conomelus anceps. Next base: position 60,032,580 of record OX418221.1, read on the forward strand.
CCAAGCCTAGTATGACTTCTTCACTAATCTCTGCCACAAGTACACAATGTTTAAAACAGGCCTTACCAATCTTGAAGGTGGCAATCATCTCTCCACAGACACTCACAGGCCCACCTGTAGCAGTTTTCAGCTTCCAGGTTGTTGGTGAGATATCTTGCTGGTTAGCTACTGTTTTGGAGTTTATTATTGTCTTAGTGGCTCCAGCATCTATAAGTAATTTATAGGAGCTTCCATTCACCATTCCATTAATGTAAAGACTGTGGGGTTTATCGGATAACATTGCAATGACTGGTTTTGTACATGGGGCGAGGGTCTTCTGTCTACAGGTTGATGGTTGCCCCTTTACATCAACCCTCTTTAGTTTTCCTGATTCTTCTCAGTGGTTGATTTATTTGGGCACTTATTACGCAGGTGCCCTCTCTCTCCACAGCGCCAGCAACGTATCTCCCTCCTTCCTGTTCTTAATTTTTCTATGACTTTCTTCACCAATTCTTCCAGAGACTCATCACTCCTATCCTTTGCTTCAACAGCCCGGACTCGGGCATTACCCTTCACTGATTGTCGTACTGCTTCGAATTCCAAAGCCTGGGTGAGGGCCTCACTGAGTGTCTGAGGGCGAGCCAATTTAATAGCTTGTTGAGTTTCAGGTTCCCAAAGACCATCCGGGAACCTCTCAATGGCTAGAATCTCATATACTCTATCATCCACAGATGGGTAGGCTTTTCTTACCAGGTGGGCAATATCACTTTCGAACTCTTGGAGTGATTCGTTTGGCTTCTGGATCCTATTCTTGAGTTGTGAACGGTAAAGTTGATCCATGTGTTGATGGCCAAACCTCATTTCTATGCGTCTCAGAAGCACATCGAAGTTCTGCCTATCAGCCATAGGGATTGTTTGGAGAACTGCTAATGCATCTCCACGGAGTGACAGGCTAAGCATTGCAGTTTTCACTGCAGGTGTCCAGCCATGTATGTCAGCAGCTGTCTCAAGCAAGGTAATCTTCCCATGGCATCTTTCCATCAAAAGTGGGTAGCCCAATTGGATGACTTGGCAGGATGATAGGTGCTTTTTGATAACTTACAGAAGTGTCTTCTCTAATTTGATTAACAGAGGCAACATCAACCATAGAGATTGATCTTTCAATGCCATTATTGTGTTCCTGTAGTTTTTTAAACTTCTTTTCAAATTTATCTTCCATGTTTTTCATTTTCTCTTCCATGTCTTTCATTTCATTTCTTACAAAATTATGATTTTTCTCAAATTTATCTTCCATGTTTTTTATTTCATTTCTTAAGAAATTATGATTTTCCTGCAATTTTTCCTCAAATATATCTCTGTTCTCTTCTAATTTTCTTTCCAAAGCTGACTTTAACTCACCATATGGGGTTTCAAAGAGGAATATGTCCGGATCCAAACCTTCCTCAACCAATGCCACACGAAGTCGTTCTTGCAGAATAGCTTTATTACCACTTATTTCAAGATCTCGTTCTTCTAATTCTTGTTTTAATTCACTCACTTTCAAACATGAAAGTTTAAAACCTTTTCCAGCCATTTTAAATCTCAAACCAGTATAACTGTTAAAAGTAAACACAAAAAAATGGATGAACAAATGAATAGTTGAAAAACACTAATAAAATCACTTTTCGAATAGATAAACCCACCTCAAATGCACTTATCCCACTTCTGACACCAATTGTTATGAGTTTACCTAAATAAAACAGTCAGAGGCGTTTTAAACATGGATTTTATTAAAGAATAACTTTTGGAAAATTAACACTTGAACTGCTTAACACGAACTCAACTATTTATATTTCTATTGGAAAACCTTCTCGAGCTTTCAAACATTGCAAACATTATATTTGCTATTACCAGCTGATTTTTACATAAACAACTTGTCACCTGGCCGTAGCAATATATAGTAATTATAAATTTATTATTTTGAAATGAAGTACCGTATTTTAGGATTTGACAGAGTCTTAATTATATTCGACAAAACAAGACTGCAACTACTCTATCACTTGAACCTCGTTATGGTAGTTATTCAGGTGTTATTTGTTGACTTGTGAAATTTTTGATAAATAATATATGGGATTCCGTAGATTCTTTGTTGCAATATTCCATGGGAGAAACAACACAGAAATCACTCCCGAAATATTCATATATTTTTCTAACCATTGTTTCATTACCTTACTCAATACAATCACGTGTTAACATACAATTCTTATGATAATCAAGCAATAAAACAATAATTCAATGCATAATAGAACATTATTGTGAAGAATGATTTTTGCAGCATATTACTTGGAATGATCATATACAGTACAATTAAAGAAGTGAACTAATTAATTTAGTGTGAAATGATGAATTAGCAGCTTGCTTATGCTATTGTAAAAAAAGGAGGAATAAACCAAATCACTGAAACATTGAATCAGAACTGATGAAGAATAGATAAGTAGCAACAGATCAGATACGATAGCAGAGGAAAAAGAATAGAATATGATACACACATCTCACTTTGTTGCCACTCTCCAAATTTCTGCATGCCATGATTACTCTGGCTCCTCTTCTTGCCATGTCCAGTGCGGTCTCCTTTCCAATACCTGTAAACATTTTAATAATAAACGTTTTATTTGCCACTTAGCATAAAATGTATTTTCGTTTTAATATCTAATTCAATCTAATTTTATTCCAATTTTTTTATTATTGTTTTTTCGTGAAAGTGCAATAAAAGTTTCCAGAAGTATGCAATATTTTAAACGAGATATTCAGATTAAGCTTGTAAGTGAACGACTTAAAAATAAGTACAGAGAAGCTTGGATGGGTGAACAAGCACCAAGCAGCTATGATTATGAGATGAGTTCAAACTATCACCAACTTGTAATAATAAATGCCATATATTATTGAAGAGAAACTGATACAAATGAATAAATTTTGTTCAAATTGATTAATATATTTATGTAGATATTTTTCGAGTACCATATGGTATTTTATGATAGGAGAAAGAACAGAAAGTTTGAAATAAATAAAATATTTTTGGGGGTTTTTTATCACTGAACGAAGACTTAAAGAAAGAATGCATCTGACAACATCAATATAATTGGATTGATTCAATTCTGTGGAATAATGGTTGTATTGTTCTCATGATTGAAACTAGAAAATATCAACTTTTAAGTGAATTCAACGACTTGCAGTCAAATTTTTATTAAGAATAAGTAGTATATTTTACTTACGGTACTCTGTAGGCCTACAGAGTAACAAGAAATCCAGGAATAGAAAATATCATTGAATAGTCCTATTATTATTTTATCCTATTATTTGACTTATTTACAGATGTGATGGATTATTAATTTCAAGTTTTCGTCAAGCACATAGCTTAGGACAAGTCTTGAACGTACGTAGTGCATTGGGACCGCGACAAAGTGGCTCAACGACAACCAGACCCTGTTTTCCAATGGAAAGTATCATGGCCTCCTCTAACTGTAAGAGAGGAGACCATGAAAGTATGCAAACTCTTCAAAATCTATGATTTTTTAATTCTCAAGTACAATGGTGTATTATCTGCTCTTTATGATCGGGAATTACAGAGTTTAGACTAAGTTATCTAAATATGCACTATAATTTATTCACTCCCGTACATAAAATGGAGTTCGGGAAAATAAAAAGAATCAGTTTAGTTTTATTTCTGGATTTTAACTGGCGCAATGAAATTGTTTGAAGCTCACTCACTCAATAAAATTTCAGTTAGAGTCCGTGCTTTTTATGTCATCAAGTCATCATGATTGAGGATATATAATGATTTGATGTATAGAAAGCACTACTGTTAGTGTTAGTAGTGTGAGTTTCAAATCAAATCCATGAAAAGAAACCTTTCATATTGAAGAAATAGTAATCATCATTAAGGTTCTAAAAGGACATATATCTTTACCAGTGAACACATAAGACCAATAATTGGTCTTATATGTGTTCGCTGATCTTTACCCAGATAATTCATTTTGTTTTTCATACATAAATAATGTTTGCAATTCAAATATTCACTGTGAGGTGATTAAAATCCGCCAAGTAAAGATAACAAAGGCAATAATAACAAAAGCATAAGAAATATGAACGGTTGTTGCTGCAACCGTTCCGTACTTGAGTTTCTCAGTGCAATCTGCCATACTTCATTTATTTTCTTAAAAAAAAGATTATTATTTGGGAACGTGTGTACATTGCAAACATTTGCATACATTTTCAAATAGAAGGAGAATCCTCAAATTTGTATACCCAATAGATTGTACAAATATCGAATAATCTACTTTACCTATAACTGCTGATCTATCAATTTATAATATAGTAGTGACTTGGAAAATCACTTTTTCTGAGAATTCTGAAAATTGAGTTCCTAGAATAACTGTTGATTTTAAATTCGAGATCGTGATGAAAATTAGTATCGGTATGTTATTACATTGTTTCATAATTTACTTTGTTGTGAATATGTGAATAACATTTAGTATCAAAGAAATACTTCTTTATTATTCAAATGTTAGGCAACATTACCTCATAAATTGTTTCAAGAGCCAAGACCAGTCTAAAGAGATAATTTTCGCCATAGAGCACTGCTGTCGTACATTCTTCTTATAGGCTACTGTATTTAGTGATGTCTAAAAATGTTTTGCTTTTGTCAATAAATAAAATAGATGTGTAACATAAAACGTTTTAATCATATTTTATCATATTTCATATTTTCATATTTTTTTCAAGTGAAAATGTTCAGTGATAAGTGAACAAGAGATTTGAACTCTAGTTTAAATGTAGTAATAGAAGCAGTATTAATCTGAAAAGCCTGCTGTTTCTTTACATTCAATTGCATTTCACCTATATGAATAAATATATCATATAAATAGCCTGTTTGGAGCGTACAGTTTTTTCTGACAGCCCCTAAATACAAAATTATTAGTAATCTTTACTCAAGTAATAAAAAAATCTTAAAAATGAAAATAACTAATGGGATGAGCCTATTGTTGTCAAAGAAAAAAGGACACTATGAAAGAAAAAAGGAGATTATTGATTTATTTTTCACATTCTTTTAGCCACTCCACAGACTACTCACTAACACTGTGTCAAAAAGAGTAGCCTATAATATTAATAAAAGAATGCAAATGTTGAAAATCGTCAATTATTTAATACTTGTATAGAATAAGTGTCAAGTTTCCATGTGCAGAGTCTCTGTAGAGTCTAGATTGTGTGCAACACATATTATTCTATTATTATTCTTGTACTATTGTATTATTATAATAATATACTTATTCTTGTATTATTATTATTATGCTATACTATTATTATTATTATTATTCATATTAATATTATTATATTATTCTTCTATATATTATTATACACTTGTAAAACAAGTGTCTAGATCGCTCTACGAGAGTGCTCTTTATCAAAATAACTGTACATTCAGCCTTATTCTGTAGCCAAATACTATCTTCATGCTTTTGAATGTTTATATTTATTCTTGTAATTTGTAATACATGAAATTTATAAGATCCTATAAGGTGGCACAGCGAATATTTTCAAATTTATTTACTCACCAGAATTGGCACCAGTAACTACTACTACTTTGCCATTCATTTTCTTCTGTGATCTGCAGACTCCCAGCGTGAAATATGTGAACAGTCTTATGAGCAGGATGAGAACCAGGAGTGCTCCTATCAGTGCTGTGGCGGCCAATCCATAAACCTTTACTCCCAACTCAGGACTCCAAAAAGACATAATTATCTGTAAATCACAGAAAAATGATCAAGATATGAGCTTGAAACTAAACATCTGGCTTCAATACTCTTACCGCAGTGAAGTTATACCGTGTATAATAATTAATCTGTTCGAACTTCTAAAACACGACAGAAGCTACACTACTCCTAAAAGCCCTCATCCTTCGCATACATTGAATTTTATAGATTGCAAGGCAAACCATAATGTAATAAGATAAGTTCCAATCTGATATCAAAACTGACACTTTATTTCAATTCAATATATTGTCTTTACTCACTTATATTGGAGATAGGCAACAATGCCTATGCGGGAATTTATATTTCATATGAATAGAAGTGAAAGGATTTAATGTATGCTTATTATTTTTTCTTATGTTCTGGTACTATATTGATTATTTTCTTTCCGCATATTGTTGTGTATATTTTATGGAATTAAAGATGAGATTTGATTTGAGATGAGGGAGGGATGCATTTCACTTCTGAAAAGGGTCTTCGTCAGCCTGCAACCAGGGGTTATGTTCTCTTGAGGTTAGGATGAGCGGCCATTGCATATTTGAAAATTGCGTTGGATTTGAATTGTGTTTGATCATTGAGTAAGTTGGTCCTATCTTGTTTATAAGGTGTTTGAATATTTCATATTGTTCCAATGTATTTAGTTTGTGGATTTTTTTGGAATGTGTGTAACCTCAACAAAGCATGACCCCTGGCGGCAGGCTGACGAAGCTTCTTTTCGGAATTGAAATGCATCCCTCCAGTATCTCCAATATAAATGAGTAAAGACAATATATTAAATTTAAATCCAGTGTTAGTTTTGATATTAGATTGTTCATAAAGGATTTTGTCATGGAAAACATCACAGAAAGATAAGTTACGCTTCACTGGTTACAGAAAATGAACGAAACAAAATAGAATTATCAAATATTCATACACAACACTGAATGATAGCCTATATATATTCATGTCCTTTCCACACATTTGATTTTAAAAGTCAACTCACACCCAACGACCGAACGTATTTTCCCATGTGTGGAAAGAACATGAATATCGGTTAGGTGTGAGTAGGGCAAATTTGAACAAATAAAAGTTAAAAATCATTAAGTATGACTTCTGTAATTCACTTCACTGTTATAAATGAAATATTATTACATCAACATCTTGCTCCAAATAACAACTACAACAGTAGGTAATTAAGCTGTAGATTTTGTTTATTATCTAAATTTCCTATTTATTTAATGTCACATTTTCGCTGGTTCCTTTGTACATTTACATTTCCTGATGACTATAACAATGCCAATGGTGGTACATTTCACAAGGACGAAATACAATAACAGTAATAAGGGAAAACATGTGACATCTACAAAAGTCGTATAAAACTAATCTAAGGATACAGAGCATAATTTGAAAATAATAATACATCTTAATATATGAACAATTCAAACCTGTATCCATCTCTGCTGGATGTTCTTCTAAAACTGAACTATCAAGTAGAAATGTTAAGGAACTAATGATGAGAGAATTCAACTTGGTTATACCTGCTAGAAGATGTAGAAGAGGAATAGAGGCAAAACAAACCAAGGTTAAAGGAAGCAAGCTCATGTTAAAAAGGCCTCTCACAAACTTTCTTGGACTTTATGTTGCGATGGCATGTACACAAGGATGCGACGTGACATTGGCCTCTCTTACACTCTCTCACTCCTTCTCTCGTTGAGTGACCATTACTATACTTAATTACTCTACTCCTTCGAAATATAAATTAACCTTCTATAATAATTGGTTAGGTCTTTGTTCAAGTGCTAGATCTTTGATCAGAAAAGGTAATGAGATTAAGCGATGAAGATTAAAATCATCTACAGTAGACAATGTACAGTAGCTTTTAGTGAGTTATAAAGAGTCAGGTGATGATAACAGAAGGTAATTCAAAATAAAACATATTGTAGGCTTATAGTACAAACACTATAAATAACTTGAATTCTTGGATTTCTTCTTCCATAACGATCTGCGTTGTTATTATTAACTTTTTGTTGTAAATTTAACTAATTGCAGTCCGGATGATCTTCAACAACTCGAAAACGTTCGGCCAAGTTTGAGTACATTTATTATAATATTATCACAATCTAAAAATTACCGCTAGTCGTTAAATTTACAACAAAAGGTTAACTATAACTTGATAGAAATGTTTGTATAGTTTCTTCAGGTGAATTACTAACAAATAACTAAGTTAGTAAACAGTTATTTTTGAGAAAGAAATATAATTTCCATGAAAGCAATTTTTTGAGAGAAAGGCTGAAGCGATATGATAATTTTATAATAATTGGCATGCTATTATCTAGGTACTAATGTATGATTGTAAAGAGCCAAATGCAGTATCTTAGGTATCTAAGCTATTATTAATATTTCTGGATTCCAATAAATTAATTTTTTTAGTTGACTGAAAACGAGCATCTTCATAATGTTGTTTCATTGTACGTTTCAGAATAAAAATATGATTTCTCGATTTTTGTCGCTTGTTTATTTCAACTACTCAAAATCTGACAAATTGAGAAAAGTTGACAAAATTTGTGTTATTAAAATCAAGAAAAATTAATTTATCAAATTCTTCACTGATAGGTTATGACAATTATTGTTTGTTCACTCTAATAATGTTTTTCTAGATGGCAATCTAAAACTATAGATGCGGATATCAAATTCATAATGCACTTTGTTATTTATATAACAAATGGAAAATACAACGTTATTTAATAGAAACTTAAAAAACACTTTTAAGTGGAAATTAACTCACGTTATGGCGTGATGGCCGTTTCACTTTGTTGTCAAGAGCTTCGTCAGACGAGTACTGAGTACAGTAGAAACAATTAGTCTGGGCGCGTGGCTCTGGTTTCACTACTAGCCGTCCTGTTAAAAGTTGACTAGTTGACCTTGAAGACATCTGCAGCGTCGCACGGGCCACATGTTTTTAGAAATGAGCGATAAACACTCCCCTCGCCATGGCTAACTACCAAACGGCCGTGCGCCCAGACTAATTGTTTCTACTGTACTGTGGGTTGTCTGACGATGCTCTTGACAACAGACTGAAACGGCCGTCACGCCATAACGTGAGTTAATTTCCACTTAAAAGTGTTTTTTAAGTTTCTATTAAATATTAGTGGAAACAAGATGGATCTTCAACATCATAAAAACGTTATTAATTCAAGAGTATGCGACTAAAAAATTCGGAAAGTAATTTCAGAGTATCATGATCTTCCTTTATAAATAGAGCAATTCCTCTGGTATAAATAAAAATGAGGTTTGTGCAATGATGTTGCAGTACAATTGTATTTAGGAAACTTTCAAATTTTTATTTTTATTTAGGAACCTTTTCATTATTTTGAAATAATAAAATTCATCAATTTTGGATCACAAAATGTACGATAGCTAGTAAAAGTGTTATTGTTATTATGTTCTTGTTAGTGGTTTAAAAAACTTTCAAGTTGAAATTTGTTCTATGGTAATTTATGGTACTTTAAATTTATGGCTCATTGTTATTTGTTATTGGTTTTTCGTTCATGCCTGGTGAAGTTTTTCTTGAATGCAAATACTACTAAGTTACTGATAATAAAGAAAACAAAGTACCGCGGTAAGTTACACCCAGATTTCATAAAATACTTTACTAAAAATAATGACTAGAAATGTCATATCTGTACATCCTCTGTTTTGCTTTCTGATTTTTATTTTCATAGAAACTGAACAGTTGATTTAAGTTTTTTATGCCTATTTGGTTTCTATTTTCGTTAATTTAATTTCATTCCTAGATATAGGTAATATATAGATATAGATATAGAAGGTGAGTCCCAATTCATTTTTTTTTTTAAGGATGAAGACCACATAGGTCTGAGACCTGTGCGTGGGTAATGAGTTGGATGATGGTGATTGATGAGTTGGACCTACAGTTTTAGGTGGGTTCCGAACCACCGGGAAGTGATTTTACAGCAGAGAACAGTGTCTTTTTGCTGGCCGATCTAATCGATCACCGTTACAAACAGGACCTACGATAACGCAGCTCATCTCTCTGATTGAACAGACACCTGCTACGGCTCGCGGCTATCACTTCCCTTTTATCTTCTTCTATCGAATCTATTATTTTGTCCTTCTGAAATTATACAGGGAAAACTAGAATCTTTATTGAATTGAGAAATAAGAATAAATGCCCTGGCCTTGAAAATAATCTTACAAACAATAAACATAAGCCGAGTGCCGTAGCAGGTATAGGTATCAGGCTCTTTGCATGGGAGACTGATTGGATTGGCCACCAAAAAAGACTCTGTTATCTGCTGTAAAATCACTTCCCGGTGGTTCGGAACCCATCTAGAACTGTAGGTCCAACTCATCAATCACCATCATCCAATTCATTACCCACGCACAGGTCTCAGACCTATGTGGGCTTCATCCTCTGAAAAAATATTCATGTCTTCATTCATCACGCATTGTTAACATTTGAAGCCTACTTTACATGGTTGGTTGATCATCCTTGCAACATCATCATAAAGAAAGGTAGGTAGGCCTGAATGTTATTGGGAGATTGTAAAGTTACCGAGAAATGAGAGAAGAGAAAGTATGCGTTCAAGGATAAGGCTACCACCATCTTAATTCTCTGAAATCAAGATAGGATAAATCTGGTAAAAAAGTGCAGTCACTTTCGACTTTGAGAAATAAGATGCAAATTAGCTATAAATAACGTTTCTCAGTTCTAATACCTACTAAATTGTCCCCACAAAATTACTTGGGTTATTCAAAACAAAATACAAATTGTTTGAATAAAGATTCTAAAACCTAATTTTGTGTATAAACTAAAAATAAAGGATGCATTGAATTGCAAAACCATTAAAAAGTTTTACTTTCATGCAATAATGATATGTGGCTTCCTTTTCCATGAGTGCTGATTGCTGTATTTGGGAGTTGGACCAACAGCTCTCATAGAAAGTAATGCTGGAAATCTTGTAAAAGAGCTACGGTACCCTACGACAAATAATTTCATAAAATAGGGGTTTTTAAATTATTTCAGGTCAATACTTTTTTCTACATAACAATGAATGGGCTTCATGAATGAAAAATATAGCGTATTGAATAATCTTTATATAAAATAGGCGAACATGTTTTTCTGTGATGACAACTCCTCCGTGGTTTCTCGACCGATTTTGTTCGTTCACATCTCATTTGAAAGATCTCATCGAGTAGATGTTTGATAAGGTCTTACATTTTGAAGAAAAGTCATCAAAGTGGACATGAGCAATGAACGATCAAAGTTTCAATTTTTGCCATTGCTCTAACATAGGGATCGGTGAGCTGAACATTTTCACATTTCAACTTATGATTTGATGATCAGCTGTTTTGAAATAAAAAGTTTATTTTTCATTGTTCATTCAGAGAGAGAGGGTGGGAGGATAGGATAAAGAGGAAGAGAGAGAGGAAAGAAGAAGAAGGGGAAGAAGAAAGAGAAGGAAGAGGAGAAAATAAAGAAGGAGGAGAAGAAGAAAGAGGAGAAAAAGAAGAAGAAAAAGGGGAAGAAGGAGAAGTCGGAGAAGAAGTAGAAGAAGAAGAAGAAGAAGAAAAAGAAGAAGAAGAAGTAGAGGAAGAGGAAGTAGAAGAAAAAGAAGAAGAAGAAGAGGAAGAAGAAAAAGAAGAAGAAGAGGAAGAAGAAGAGGAAGAAAAGAAGAAGAAGAAAAAGAAGAAGAAAAAGAAGAGGATGAAGAAGAAGAAAAAGAAGAAGGAGAAGAAGAAGAAGAAGAAGAAAAAAAAGAAGAAGTGGAAGAAGCAGAAGGAAAAGAAGAAGAGGAAAAAGAAGTGGAAGAAGAAAAAGAAGAAGTGGAAGAAGCAGAAGAAAAAGAAGAAGAGGAAAAAGAAGTGGAAGAAGAAGAAAAAGAAGAAGAGGAGAAAAAGAATAAGAAGAAAAAGAAGAGGAAGAAGAAGAAAAAAAGAAGAAGAAGAAGAAAAAGAAGAGGAAGAAGAAGAAGAGGGAGAAAAAGAAGAACTGGAAGCAGAAGAAAAAGAAGAAGAGGAAGAAGAAGATGAAGAAGAAAAAGTAGATTAAGAAATAGAAAAAGAAGATGAAGAAGAAAAAGAAGTGGAATAAGAAAAAGGAGAAAAAGAAGAAGAAAAAGGAGAAAAAGAAGAAGTGGAAGAAGCAGAAGAAAAAGAAGAAGAGGAAGAAGCAGAAGAAAAAGAAGAAGAAGAAAAAGATGAGGAAGAAGAAGAGGGAGAAAAAGAAAATTAATAAAGTCGCACATTCGTGCGACCCGGGATAACCTAGTATATAGTATAATAAAATACTGTTGTAGATTAATAGTACAGAACGAATTCTTCGATATTTTGTTCCATAACAATCTGCGTTGTTAATATCAACTTTTTGTTGTGAATTTAACGAGTTGCAGTCAGTTTTAAATTGTGAATATTTAATAAATGTACTCACACTTGGCCGAACGTTTTCGAGTTATTGAATCTCATCTTCAAAAGGCCTTGCTGCAACTCGTTAAATTTACAACAAAAAGATAGAAGAATAATATTTAAAATAATGTTTTTAAATTATTTTTTGTGTGCTGACGAAGCCCACACGTGCGTGGGTAATGAGGTTAATGATGATTCAATGGTGCTATGAATGGTGGATTTAATTTCTAGTTAAGAGGTATCCGAACCACCAGTTAATTGATAATAAAGCAAAAATCGTCATGGTTTTTCTGCCGGTCACCTTCCCAAGAGCATTCTCGAGCGCTCGTGACTTAACCGATCGTCCTGACACCACGCTCATGATAAAGCCATGACAAATATCATAAAATGTGCAGTTTTAAAATAATGCTCCGTCCCGACTAATTAAATCAATGAAGACTTTAGCGTGGAATACAATGGTCTTTACAAAATGATAAAGTATTATTTCTACAGCTCTTACAGAAAAAGTAATGCTGGAGATCTTGTAAAAAAGCTATGACAAATAATTTCATGAAATATGGTGTTTTAAATTATTTCAGGTCAATACCTTTTTCTAAGTAAAAAGAATGGGGCTTTATGAATGAAGAATAATATAGGCTAGTGTGTATATCAATAATAGACAAGAATGGATCTAAAAAATAATGCATGATACTCATGATTCGCACAAGACTACACAATAATAATTGTGTAATTCTGATTGACTTTGATTCCCAGTAAATAAGAGTTGAATTGATTCAAGGAAGTTAATTTCATACTGACAGTCCACAAATTTTCCTGGAGAATTCATTCTTAATAATCTATTCAGCGTCTATTTTGAATCGTCAAAATCATGCCACTCACATCTGTCATAATAGAAGGTCTCCTGTTTCAATCCTTCTCATTATTTTTCGATCATAGAATATTATTTCAAAGAGGAAGAGAGTTTGCAAGAGTGAGTAAAGAGAGGGGAGAAAGAGATAAAAAAGAGAAAGAAAGACAGCCAGCAAGGTCATTATTGGTTCATTATCTGTGAAATAATGAAGATAATAAATAAAGAGTGAAGTCATCTGTTTTGATTCCAGAAGAAGGCTTTGGCCGGGTAACCATTGGAAACCTTGAGACAAAGTTTTGGTTTGAGAAACATAATCTCAAACACGCTCCTCAAGCTCAGCAGGCCTACACAGTGTAATTCCCAGACGAAACTAAGTACCGGTATCAACAATAAATTTCAACTTGATCACTTAATCTATGTACGGTATTTATTATTGGTAGCTATAATGAATGAATTGCAATCTCAAGTGCTACACATTTTCTACCACAATAAACTTGTTTTATAGTTTGTTAACCATGAAAAATTATATTTAGGCCTATAATAGTGACCTATCTAATCATTGAACACGGTAGACCTAAAGTAGTTCCCACAAATGTATGATTATTTTAGTAGTCTAAATTATTGTTTCTGACTCATAAAACAATAGTATTGCTACATTGTCCATGAATATTGTTATATAATCATTATTCATTATCGGCTTTAAACGTTTGATTATTTTAGTAGACCAAATTATTGTTTTAGACTCATAAAACAATAATATTGCTATAATCATTATTTATTATCAGTTTTACATATATTTCTGGTAAGAGAATAGGCTATAGATAGGCCTACTTATTATCATTTTATGACGACTAACGATTTTTCATTGTCAACTCAATTATGCACATCTTGGAAGTGTATTTTTTAAGTTGAATTGTATATTGCATGACAATAAATTTGATTTGAATAGCATTTGAGTTGAGTGAGAGCTGCAGTGTGGATAACTTTCAATAACCAATATTGTACAGTGACTGGCACTATGATGAGCCACTTTTTTAATTTTGTTAAGAGATCAATGTCGACAGTTTTCTGTTATATTTTTTTTAATAGCCACTGAATTTGAACTTCATTTTTGAGTAGAAAAACAATGTAAATTTAATAAAAGTGTAAAATTTTGAAATTTGTCAAGTTTTGCAATTGCGTGTTACCTGTGATGAAAATAGTAGTTGAAAAAATAGTAGTTCAATAGTAGTAGTAAAAATAAAGACAGCTCAAAACTACTACTGCAGTAAAAATACAGAGATGAATAATTAGGCTACATTCACATGTTATAATAATAATATAATGGTATAAGATTTTCATTGCATGTTGACTGCATTGCTACATTGATACATTTATCATTGCTACAGCTACAGTAATAAGTTACTATAGGCTTAGTCATGAAAAATACTGTGGACTTTAATTGCGATTGTTACTGTTTACAAGTCTCTGGTGAGAGATTTATTAGAAAATGGTTCTGTGGTTTGGAGTCCACACGCTGATTTGGATATAGTCATGAGCTTGAGATGGTGCAAAATAAGTTTTTGAGGTTCCTATTTTTCAAGCATTGCCCCTTTGGTTTTCCAACTGATTGTTTAAGGCAGACGTTCCACATGGTTTCATTGAGGGTGTGATGACGTGTGAGAGATTCATTGATATTTATTCATGGGCTGTTGAGAGGTTGATTCATTTCTCCATTTCTCCTTTCATCAATTAAATTCCATATTTCCGCATTTAATTCTAGGAGTTGTCCTACTTTTGATATTCCTAGAAGTAGAACGGTCTGCGGTTATAATGCACTTCTTTTCAGATCACTGAGACTCTACAATAGGGTGAACAATAAAGTGGATTTTTTTGGAACAAATAGTGCTTTCAGATAGTTATTTGTTTGTTGATGAGTCGTTCCCGTTTTTGCATATCTTCTGTTTTGCCTTTGTATGATATACTGTATCTTTTGTATTATATATATATATATATTAATATGTATATATTACAAAAGGCAAAATATATCATATATTTATATAAAATGATTGGATGGCTACATTTATGATTGTTCGATGTGTCTGTTTCTCGGACCTGTATGGCGATTTTTTTGTTCTTTACTCTTTCATTTCAGATTGTAACTTTATTTATACTTGTATCTTTTTATTTATTAATTCTATTACAGTTTATTCATTTATCTATTAATGCAACTATTTTGTTTATCAATAATCTATTTCATCTGTTTACTTTCAATTTTCTAATATTTTATTTTCAACTAGTAATTCTTTTGTGTTATAAGGACAATAATAATGGGGTCTCCCTGGTGCCCTCACATATTGAAATTTAATAAATAAATAAATATTGATCTAGAAAGATTCGTGTTCTTTCTAGTTTTTGGAATCAAATCTAATTTGATTAGGCTGGTCATCAACTACCTTTAAAATATGTTTGATGTACGGTACTTTTAAAAACTGAAAATCTCAATGGAATTAATTCAATGCATCAATAAAACAATCGACGTTGTCTTCAAGACACATCAAACTAACTAGGCTACTGTTATCAATTAAACCAACATTATTAACTTTGATTTTAGAATCATGCAGTATCAAGTACCTAGGCTTAATTAATATACTACTCTATTGGATAGTACCGTACCGTATCAATGATGGATATAGGCATAAGGTGTACTGTTATCTCATATAGGCTACTGTAGCGTGAGTTATATTACTATTTTTTACGATAAAAACATTAAATTAAAAAAAGTAAACTTTATATTAGCTTTTTTCACATTATTTCTATAGAGAAAGTTGAACCCTTTTCAAAAATGGGTTTCTTAATTGAGAGAAAATACTGGATTTGATAAAAAAAATTATTGCTGATGATGCCCACATAAGTCCGAGACTTGTGCGTGGGTAAAGAGGTAATAATGACTACACATAGATGCCAGACGGAGGAGCGGATTCAAACCCACGACCGCTTAAACGACAGCAAGCTGAAGTTGCGACGCCCCAAAAACAACTGCGCTAAGCGGCCCGTCAATTAATCTGAAGAAATTAATTCTTCATAGAACAGGAAACAATGAGATTAAGAATAATCTGAATCAATTTCTCATAGAACAAGACACAATAACCTTGAAAATTAATCTGAATATATTTACAGGGAAATCATGGCGAATATAGGTTGAATATAAATATACATAAGCTACACTTTATTTTGTAATTAATTACAGAGTAGATAGTTAATTAAATTTCAATGCCTAATTTCTGCAATTATACTGATTGAGCTACAGAAATTATGCATCAATTCAACGATTTTACAACTTGAAATACAATTTTCAGAAAAAAACAACAATTTGTTATAAAATCAAGAAAATGTAGTGTTACCGGTATCGATAATTTCATAACATAACTTAATCCTGTAAAAATGTATCATGATTACGATGCTGTAATGTATTATCGACAATTTGTTATAGAATTTGTGTATAGAATCCCGTTAAAATTCATCATGCTTACAATACGATGCTATAATATAAACTTATTTATAATATAACCATGATACTAAATAAAATTAGTCTTATAATCTTTTACATAAAATAGATCAATGTTTGTTTCAAGCTAGTAGAATTGATGCATTATAGCTAGTCTGTATAGGTGGAGTTAACGGGTAGTTTAATCATATTCCTGGATTTCTTATTGTTCCATGACGAACTGCGTTGTTAATATTAACTTTTCAAGTGAATTAAACGACTTGCAGTCAAATTTTTATCAAAATAAGTAGTATTTCACTTACTTATTTGTAGGCCGAACGTTTTCGAGTTGTTAAAACCCATCTTCAAGGCATCCTAAATATCGATGTTGGTTTGTTGGTTAGAAGAACTGTGGTTTCTGTATAATGTGGTCAAAAATTTGTGTGATTTAAAATTTAACTGTTCGTTGAAGATGTTTTGTTTATTGCGTGTGGTGTGTTTGTAAATTTCAAATTGTTCCAAGGTGTTGAGTTCGTGTCCTTTAGATTTTATATATAGAATGTGTAAATTGGTAGTGATGTCAGTAAAAGTGTGTCATGTTTGACTGATATGGTCGGCAAAAGTCGATTCTGTTTTTGTATGTAAAGCTTGTAAATGTTCCTTGTAGCGTTGTTTGAATGTGCGGCCTGTTTGTCCTATGTAAAATTTGTTACAGTCAGAGCAGTTCCGTTTGTATATATATTTTATAGGACACGAACTCTGCTGCTCACAAACTGAACTGCTCTGACTGTAACAAATTTTACATAGGACAAACAGGCCGTGCATTCAAACAACGCTACAAGGAACATTTACAAGCTTTACATACAAAAACAGAATCGACTTTTGCAGACCATATCATTCAAACTGGACACACTTTTACTGACATCACTACCAACTTACACATTCTATATATAAAATCTAAAGGACACGAACTCAACATCTTGGAACAATTTGAAATATACAAACACACCACACACAATAAACAAAACATCCTCAACGAACAGTTAAATTTTAAATTACACAAACTTTTTGACCACATTATACAGAAACCACAGTTATTCTAACCAACAAACCAACATCGATATTTAGGATGCCTTGAAGATGGGTTTTAACAACTCGAAAACGTTCGGCCTACAGAAGTAAGTGAAATACTACTTATTTTGATAAAAATTTGACTGCAAGTCGTTCAATTCACTTGAAAATTTTGTATTATAATATTGATGGCGTTTTAAAGAAGTTGTTGGAATTTATAGTCTAATTTATATATATGGATAGTAATTATAGTCTAGCTATAATGCATCAATTCTACTAGCTTAAAACAAACATTGATCTATTTCATGTAAAAAATTATAATAATAATTTGACATAGTAATTAGTCAATTAAAACACATCTGTAAGCTACTATATAAGGATGATTTATCAAATAAAATAAAAAAGATAATGTAAAATAAAATTAATGAAACTCACCATGCCGGAGACCTGAGGTTATAGAAAATAATAAAATCACAAAACAAATTGCAGGTGCAATAACTTATTGATAGACGTTGTCGCGCGCGTAACTTTACATAAGACGACAGTTTCAACTTTGAGTAAGAAGTCGAAACCAGTCAATCAAGAAAGATGTAGGAGAAAATAGTCGATGTTGTGTTTGAGGCAAAGTGAAAGCCACAAATGAAGGCTAGGTAAGCGATGACCAAGTTGTTCTGATTGCGGAAATAAAAATGAGCGGTTAGCGATGGCGGGACAGACTGAGAGGGAGAAGGAGAAAGAGACTCAGAGAGAAAGGAAGTAGCCTAAGGTAGGAGAGAGAATCAACTAGACAACTAAACGAAAGTGAAAGTGATTAGAACATAGAACTGGTATCACGGCGGTACCAGATTTTAAATTAAGGATGAAAGCATTGTTTGGACGGAACTGGGTTAGTGTTATACTTGATGATTCTGCAAGTCGAAATTGACTTCAATAATCATAAAATAATAATAAATCATTAACAAATAAGTTTTTTTTTAGATTACGTCTTGGAGACTCCAGTTAAGAAGTATATATAAGACAAGTCAGATCAACAATTGTACTCTTATACACTAGTTATCATAATTACTATATCAATTTGTTGGGGTGTGGCTTAATTTTGTTGTAAAGGAACTCTTATACACTATAAAAAGCTTTATGAACTAAATATTTATTCAATTGTTTTTTAAATATTTCTATATTTTTGAACGAGCGAAGCGAGTTCTTCCTTTTGACTTGAGGCTCGAGGCGTTGTGTGTTTCTTTTTATGTTCCACGATAACTTTCGAACGCCTTTATCAATCAACTTCAAATTTGAAACACAGATTCTTGGTATCTTTAGACAGGTCAAGTTCGTTTGCCAATGAAATTGACCCACTCCTTCATCCTTTTTGAGGCGAAACAAAAGGATAGGTTTTCACCCCTTCATTAATATATCTATATATACTGTATCACTATATGTAGAAAATAGTTGTTTTCACCATAATTATGGAATTCGCAATAGATTTCAAAATATATTTTTGATATCATCAGCTGTAGGTGAATAAATGCGATCAGGCTTTTTATAGGATCTCTATAAGCTGATATACTAATTTCATTGCCCTGATATATGGATATATAAACAGCTGTTTTTCATGTGGTAAATATATCTTCTCTATAGTAGATTGATACACTAATTCCATTGCCCTGAAATATAGGTATATGAGTACGGTAGGTCTTTTCTGTGGAAAATAAATGTGAGTATCAGTTATCAGAGCAACAATGAAATTGAACTTCAAAAGTGATAGATGTCTTGTGAATTTTATCTAAATCATCATTTTCAAAACAGCCGTTTTTCGTTACCACCTTCCCCTACGATAAAGAAGAACAAGAAGAAGAAGAAGGAAGAGAAGAAGAAGAAGGAAGAGAAGCTTCCCAAATGAGTTTCCCTTTCCAAAAATTGTTGTTTGCAAGCGAGTTCTCCAGCCCGTTGGGCTCTCTAGTCTAGACTCTTTAAAAACTGCGGTAGCTTGTTGTAGAGCTTCCTACCAGAATATAACATGGTTTTTGTTTGAATAAGCTACTATTGTGACTCACCAAGTGATAATCTCCTCGACTTCTTGTATTATAATCGTGTACGTCAAGATTTTGTCAATATCATTCGTTTTTATATATAAAGTAGCTTCATACACATATAAGCAGGGTACAAGTTGATCTAAACTCTGAACCCGATTTAAGAGTACAATAAAACAGTGTGTTGTTCTTCACAAAATTCTCATTTTAAAAGCATGGCTCTAATAATTTTTTTTAGATTACTTCTTGGAGACTCCAGTTAAGGAGTATAAGACAATTCAGATCAACAATTATACACTAGATACCATAATTAATATATCAATTAGTTGAGGTGAGTCTTAATTTTGATGTGAAAGGAACTCTTGTACACTATAAAAAGCTTAACTAAATATTTTTTCAATTGATTTTTTAAATATAATTACGGTATATGATAGTAAATAGCTCGATTCAGATTGATAATGTCATAAAACACTCGAAACTATACATTATATATATACATCTCGTGTGTTTATATTTTGATTGGTTTTGACATCAGTATTATTCACTTTGAATATCCATCACAATATTACAATCACCAATACCAAGAAGATAATGTATTATAAGAACAGATTCTCAACTGGCGATCTGCCAGCCCATATGAATTTATTTAAGGGTCTGTAAAATGTAAAAAAATGAATAATTCTAAGCTCCATTCAGTTGCAATTGCCTTACTTTCCTTACTGAATAATGAATAATAAGACGAAATTGTCACAACCACATTTATTAAAAATATAGAGTTACTAGTTTCGGATGTTACTCCATTATCAATCTCAGAACTGAGTTTGTCTGAGAGTAACTGAAAGTAAACTTTCAGTAGTCTGAAAGTAACATCTGAAACTAGTAACTCTATATTTTTAATAAATGTGGTTGTGACAATTTCGTCTTATTATTCATTAAGGGTATCTTCCACAATATCACCTTCACCATTACAAAGAAAGTTATTGTCCTTACGTAGTTTTTGTGTTATTTCAGCTAGCTACTATACTAGATAGCTATAGGCCTAAGTCTACTGTTCATCAGATTTGGCATCCCGTTCAACAATTTATTGCAAGTTTGTAGTGTGTAATGTAAAAATTAAAGCAATGTTTTAATTGTACTAAAACTCATGCTTACCCGATTAGGAGCACTTGAAATGCTATGTCAACCAATGAAGAGATCCTAATAAAAGACGTTTCTTGGATCCACTGTTACAAAAATTGATTTAGTAAAAACTATGTATGATGTTGAAGATCCATCTTGTTTCCACTAATATGTAATATAAACTTAAAAAACACTTTTAAGTGGAAATTAACTCACGTTATGGCGTGACGGCCGTTTCACTCTGTTGTCTAGAGCATCGTCAGACGACCCTACTTAGTGTACTGTGGGTCGTTTGACGATGCTCTAGACAACAGAGTGAAACGGCCGTCACGCCGTCACGTGAGTTAATTTCCACTTAAAAGTGTTTTTTAAGTTTATAAAAACTATGTTTTTATAACTCTCAAAGAATATTAGACTTTACTATAACAATAATAAACTCTGTGATGTTTTCCATGACGAAATACTTGAAATACTATGAACAATCTAATATTAAAACTGACACTGTATTTCACTTTTATATAATGCTTTACTCACATATATTGGAGATGCTTGAGGAATGCATTTCACTTCTGAATAAAAACTGACGAAGCTTCTTTTCAGAAGTGAAATGCATTCCTCAAGCATCTCCAATATATGTGAGTAAAGCATTATATAAAAGTGAAATACAGAGTCAGTTTTAATATTAGATTAATAATAAACTCATATGATGTTGTTAATGATTATGAACCTGCATTAATAACAGAGCTTACATTATTTGTGAATAGTATTGGACGCGTTCCACAGTTCTCGTAAGGATGACAACTGCAGAAAAAATGTTTTATTTTAAAAGTAGTGAAGACGATTGGAGAATCAAAAGACTTTGCGAAGTCTATTATGAAATCAACACATCATTAATGCCTATCATTATAATTAATTTCGTGATGATAGAACTTTATCATAATATAGCTACTGTTAGCATTCTCTCATGCAAACTACTAATCAGAAAATGAATACATTACTTTTAATGAAATTGATTGAAAATGGAAATTTAAACCGTTCTAATGAAATAATAATTCCTGGATTTCTTGTTCCATGACGAACTGTGTTGTTAATATTAACTTGATATGAATATTTGACTGCAATTCGTTAAATTCACATAAGTTAAAATAATAATTATTCAATGCATCATGAAAATTATACAGAATTACCGTAGGTCCAAGTGGAAACGAATCTGCATTTTCCATGATTATTGAGTTGATCTAGTGAACTTTGTATGTCAATAATTGAAGGTCAGAACACTTGGCAAAAGTTAGGCCTGTGATTTCCAGCACTTGACACAGCTATTGACTTTCAGAAAAAAATCATGAATTTGAGGCGAATTCAAGTACTGTAGTTTTCATATAACTTGGCAGCAGTATGTTGGGTTCAGAATGTTCAGATGTAGCATGTCCCATCTGCTACACGCTGCCAAGTTATATGAATACTGCAATAGAGTTCAATGCTTTGGAATAGTTTTTATTTCATTTCAAGAATCATTCCATCAACATCAGTAGTATAGTTTTGAGACTTCTGGTGCACCCCCTCCCCCCCCTCCAACCCCCCTCCCCCCCACAAAAAAAAAAAAAATTAAAAAAAAAAAAATTAAAAAAAAAAATTAAAAAAAAAAAAAATTAAAAAAAAAAAAAAAATTAAAAAAATTAGAAAAAATTCCCAAAAAATTCCGACCGATCGGCCAAGGTCAGGGGACCATGGGTGGGGACCTGGCATGAGTATATATGGGGGATCAGTTGCTGGTAGGGTCATAGTGTCTCAGTGAACGCCGCGACTAGTGTTTATACTACCTACTCGCCCAGATCTTCAGCTTCAGTTGTGACTTCAACCTACTCACCCAGATCTTCAGTTGTGATTTCAATGTAAGTACAAGTGCTTTGAAAGTAACATCTCAGGACTTAGAAAAATCTTGAAACATCTTAGGACTTAGAAAAAGTTTGAAACATCTTAGGACTTAGAAAAATTTTGTACCATCTCAGGACTTAGAAAAATTATGTACCATCTCAGGACTAAGAAAAATTTTGAAACATCTTAGGACTTGGAAAAATTTTGAAACATCTTAGGACTTAGAAAAATTTTGTAACATCTCAGGACTTAGAAAAATTTCCGAAAAATCTCAGGACTTAGAAAAATTTCCGAAAAATCTCAGGACTTAGAAAAATTTCCGAAAAATCTTAGGACTTGAAAAAATTTTCAAAAAATCTCAGGACTTGTAAAAATTTCCGAAAAATCTTAGGACTTGGAAAAATTTCCGAAAAATCTTAGGACTTAGAAAAATTTCAAAAAAAAAAAAAAATCTCAGGACTTGGAAAAACTTCTGAAAAATCCTAAGACTTGGAAAAATTTTCGAAAATCGTAGGACTTGGAAAAACTTCTGAAAAATCCTAAGACTTGGAAAAATTTCCGAAAAATCTTAGGACCTAGTTATACACTTGGGCTAAGGGAGGGCATGTGGGAAGTTTGCCGGACTATAAGGAATGATCTCTAGACTTAGTCGTACAATATTACTTTGAAAAATATGACTTAGTCATACATGGGGCATATGGGGAGGGGCATGTGGGAAGTTTGCTAGACTATAAGGAATGATCTCTAGACTTAGTCGTGCAATATTACTTTGAAAATATGACTTAGTCATACATGGGGCATATGGGGAGGGGCATGTGGGAAGTTTGCTAGACTATAAGGAATGATCTCTACACTTAGTCGTGCAATATTACTTTGAAAATATGACCTAGTCATACATGGGGCATGTGGGGAGTGGAGCAATTGTGTGACCAGCTACTTTTAACAAGATATCTGTATTGTTCCAGATACATGAGCCTAAAGCAGCATTCAAGGATCATTCAATAAAAAGTAAGCATTTCATTCATGGGGGTATGTGGGGAGTGGAGCAATTATATGACCAGCTACTATTAACAAGATATCTGTATTGTTCCAGATACACGCAAGGACCCTAAATCACCGGTTAAGATCTACTCAAGGATCCCGGTTCTACTCAACCAATCAAGGAACCCAGTTTCTACACACCAATAACAGTAAGTACTTATCTCTTTACTAATAAATAGTTATCAATTGATGTATTGTATGATCCTCACCTCCAATTGCATTACATTAAACCTAACCTACAATTACATTGTATGAAAACTAAACATCGAAATGGCTAGCCAGGACCTAATCCAATACTATGTATTCTACTGCATTAAACTTAATGTTAATATAACCTATAAGGAATGTTCTCATCCAACTCATAGTTCTAAAATGTAATTACCTCGCTGACCGCTAGATGGTAGCATGTGTACATATTTTCATACTTAATCAAACCTCTCGCTTTAGTTTTGTGTGACCAGCACCTTTAACAAGATGTCTATATTGTTCCAGATACACTCAAGGAACCCTGTTTCTACAACTACAAAGCAATCAAGGAGCCCTGTTTCTACAACTACAAAGCAATCAAGTAATCCTGTTTTTTACAACTACAAAGCATTCAAGGACCTGTTTCTACAACTATAAAACATTCAAGGACCCTTTTTTCTACAAATCAATAACAGTAAGTACTTGTCTCTTTACTAATAAATAGATAAATAAATGTAGAAAGATAGATAAATTGTCTTTATTTGAGCGAAGTTAGGACTCGCAGGTTCTCTCCTACACTTAACCCTTAAATTAAATACAAATTTCAAATTATAAATCAATTCGTCATTGTTTTATTCACTAAAACATTAGTAGCATTGTAATCACTGGCCCCGCCCACCAGCCTTGACAATCCGGTTTCAACTAGTTTGTATGATGTCACTGCTACATTCCAATGCTATGAGTCATGTCTATGCAGGAAAAAACATGTCTGTGTAATTGCACCACATTATGCAACTGTATTACATAATCACTGGCCCCGCCTACCAGGCCAGCACCTATAAATACCACACAATAATTTGCATTCGTTCAGTTTGATCAAGTCAACAGAGCAGTGAACATCTTACAGTGCTCAATCTACTAGATTATATTCAGCAATACAGAACTTCAGTTATATTTTAAATGTATGTACAATTGCTTTATACTTAGAAAATACTTGGAAATTCTCAGGACTTAGTCATACACTGGGCTAGGGGCATGTGAGGCCTTCATACAAGAAACATGTGAAGCTATTGCACAGAGGCATGTGAGGAGTTTGTTAAATGTTATTGCTGGATTATCTAACCTATGAATGTTAACATAACCTATAAGGAATGATCTCATACTATGAATTATAAAAAACAATATTGTGAAATAACATAGGGCATGTGGGGAGGGGCATGTGGGGAGTTTGCCGGACTATAAGGAATGATCTTAGGAAGGACTCCCTTCCTATAAAGCAATAAAAGTAAGCATCTATCCCCTAAAATCCATTCTGTCTCACATCAATGTGATGCAATAACATAGTAGTACTAATGGAAAAGCACTATCTGTTTCAGATGAACAAGGCCAGCCGATGCCAGATGACCGAGGGCTCTCAGGGAGAGTTTGTTGTGCTGGAGGACACCTTCAACTCATGCCTCCGCACCCTGTTCTACAACAACAACTGCATGGATGATCCAGCCAAGGACTTCCACTCCCTGCTCAGCAGCCTTGAGGACAGAAACATTACGGCCATCTCTAACGAGTTTCTGCATCATGGAACTGTGAAATTCAACTTGGTGTTGGAGGCTTACAAAAGCAGCCTCGATGAGCAGAACCAGGAGAAGGAGGAGTTCCAAGATGTGGCCTTCAAGACGCCCAACTATTCGGTGGTCAGCATCACGGAACTTGCCCACATTGTCAAGGCGGCATGCCAGAAAATGTTGGAGGAGGAAGCCAAGTTTGAGGGTAATTCCAGCGGATGGACCCTCCTCAACATCGATGGCCTACTCATCCGCATCAGCAAGTATTCGCCGCTGCGGGGATCATCCTACATCGAGCTGCCTACCAAGATTTCAGCAAGGAAAGCCATTGTGAACCTGAAGAACAAGGACCAGCAGTGCTTCAAGTGGGCCATGCTTGTCAAGCATGTCCAAGGAACAAATCCAGAGCGAGTCAACGACCGGTACTACCAGCTGACCGACAAGTATAACTTTTCAGGATTGTCTTTCCCCACCACCATCAACCAGATCGATACTTTTGAGAGGAACAATCCCGGAGTATCGGTCAATGTCTATGGTATCGATGCTGACAACAACATCTTCCCGCGACGAGTTGGCAAGGAAATCAAGGCCGACCATACTGATCTTCTCCTGCTCTGCGAGAGTGAAACAGCGGATGGCGATGACTTGGAAGTGAATAGCCACTACTGCTGGATAAAGAACTTTGAAAAGTTGCTGCGAGCCCAGCTGACAAAACGTAGAGGACAGATTATCATCTGCAGACGCTGCTTCACCCACTACACAGTCGCTAACGATGGCGAGCACAGGATGAAGGAGCATGAGGAGTTTTGTGCCACAAACAAAACAGCAAGGATTGTGATGCCCAAGCCCAATGACAATGGAAGCCCACCTACCATGAAGTTTGAAAAGCACTTGAACAAGTTTAGGTTACCACTTGTTGCCTATGCAGATTTTGAGTGCTTGTTGGAGCAGCCCACTCCTGAGGAAGATGGTGAAGCCCCAGAGCGGTGGATTGGAAAGGCTACAAAAGTTCTCCAATACCATAAGGCAATGAGCTATTGCCTCTACTTTGTGAGGGACGCTCAACAATTTCCCTCATGGCTCACCATCAGCAACCTCATTCCCCAGGACCCAATTGTGTACCGTGGGCCAGATGCTGCTGCCCACTTCATGAAGACACTGACTGAGGTTGCAACCGATATTGCAGAAGCCATTGAATGTCATCAGACAAGGATGTCCCCGCTCTCTGACCAACAAAAGGCGGAATTTTATGCAGCTAAGTTCTGCAAAGCCTGTCACAAAAAGTTTACCAATGATAAGGTTCGGGACCACTGTCATATGACTGGGTTGTACCGGAATGCATTATGTAACAAGTGCAACCTGCAGAGACGTCGTCAAACCTACATTCCTGTATTCCTTCACAATTCCTCAAATTATGATACCCACTTGATCATTCCTCATCTTGGATCTGACAAATCTGAAATTTCAGTTATTCCAAACACATCTGAAAAATATATATCCTTCACCAAGCACATATCAAAGAGTCTCCATCTGAGATTCATTGACACATTCCGGTTCACACCCAACAGTCTGGACAACCTGGTAACGAATCTTGTCAAGACAGCTGAGAATGCCTCTGATCTCGCCAATGTATTGGTGCACACCTCTAAACAGTTTAGAGATAAACTGGCTCTTGTGTCCCGTAAAGGTGTGTTCCCGTACGAGTACTGCAACTCATGGGAGAGATTGGAGGAGACAGAACTTCCTCCAAAACAGGCTTTCTACAGTAGGCTAACAGATCGCGGTATCAGTGACGAGGACTATGTACATGCGCAATGTGTCTGGTGCCAGTTCAGTTGTAGCACTCTGGGAGAGTACAGCGATCTCTATCTAAAATCAGATGTGCTCCTGCTGGCTGATGTATTCGAAAGCTTTAGAGACGTGTGCATGAGGACATACGATCTGGACTGTGCTCATTATTTCACATCACCAGGCTTCTCCTTTGATGTCATGCTCAAAAGTACAAAGGTGGAACTTGAGCTGCTGACCGACTACGACATGTACATGCTTATTGAACGAGGTATCAGAGGAGGTATCACCACCTGCATTCACCGCCATGCCATTGCCAACAACCAGTATACTGGGGCGCCTGTGGATCCAGAGAAACCTACATCCTACCTCTTGTACACAGACGCCAACAACCTGTATGGCTGGGCAATGAGCAATCCACTTCCTTGCCGGAAATTCCAATGGATGGGCAAAGAGGAACTGGAGGCAGTTATCAGGGACATTGCAGGTGTTGCTGATAGACAACAAATTGGATACATCCTCGAGGTTGATGTGGAGTACCCTACCGAACTGCATGATCTACACAACGAGTTTCCATTCCTACCAGAAAACCGGAAAACGCAGAAATCTGGATATGTTCGCCTGATGACAACGCTGAACTCACATACACGCTACGTCTGCCACTACCGTCTTCTCAAACAAGCTGTCCAACACGGTTTGAGAATAACCAAGGTCCATCGAGGTGTGAGGTTTGAGCAGACCGACTTCCTAGCTCCATACATCCAGCTCAATACCAGTCTCAGACAGCAGTCAAAGAATAAGTTTGAGAAAAACTTCTTCAAACTAATGAATAACGCTGTCTTTGGCAAGACCATGGAGAATGTGAGGAAGCATATGAACATGGAGTTGGTCAACTGTGAGAACCGTCTAAAGAAGCTTATAGCCCGACCATCATTCAAGGATCGAATCATCTTTGGAGAGAACATCTGTGCAGTCACCCTACATCAGGAGAAAGTTAATCTCAACAAACCGATTTACGTTGGACTATCTGTGCTGGACATCAGTAAAACCCTAATGTATGAATTCCACTATGATGTGATGAAACCCATCTACAACAATCGTCTCAAGCTATTGTACCAGGACACAGACAGCCTCTTCTACCTGGTTGAGACAGAAGATATGTACAAGGACATACTCAACATCAAGGAGCTGCGAGATATCTTTGACATGTCAGAATACCCAACCGACCATCCTTGCTACTCTCACACAAACAAAATGGTGTTGGGGAAGTTCAAAGATGAATATTCGGCCAGAGCTCCTCACGAGTATGTTGGACTGCGCTCCAAGCTGTACGCCTGTCGATGCTACAATCCAGACCCTAGCCAGGCAAAGAGTGGACTCATCAAGAAGGCCAAGGGAGTACGGCGACCTGTGCTGGGTCAAGAGCTATCAAAGGATCATCCCAATGCCAAACACTACATCGGCTTCCACGACTACCTGGACTGCCTCTATGGAGATGAGGCAATCTATAGAGAGCAAGTCATGTTCAGCACACGAAAACACCAAATCATGATGACTGTGCAAAAGAAGAAGGCCCTTAGCAATGCTGATGAAAAACGAAGCATAATGGATGATGGCATCAGCACTATGGCATTTGGGCACCATCAGCTCAGTAACAAAAGAACCTCCAGTGATGAAGACCAGCCTCCCACAAAGCGGGCTCGTAATGATGATGACGTCATGGACAGCAGTGATGACGATTTTCAGATGCCCAACAGAGATGACATATAGATTTAAGGTACTTAGAAGCTAAGATGATTGTAAAAAAATAAACTTTGACATCTGCAACTGATTGTTATTCATTTCCCTATCCTTCCTCTAGTATAAAACTTATCAGTAGTCATATGATATACACTTGATGCTCACCAAGTGCTCACTTAGGCTTAAAAGTGCTCACCTTGTGCACACAGAGTACTCACTTAGGCTTAAAAGTGTATACCTAGTGTTCACTTATGCCTAAAAGTGCTCACCTAGTGTTCACCTAGTGTTCACCTAGTGCACACTTAGTGCTCACTTAAGCTTAAAAGTGCACACCTAGTGTTCACCTAGTGCACACCTAGTGCTCACTTAAGCTTAAAAGTGCACACCTAGTGCTCACCTAGTGCACACCTAGTGCTCTCTTAAGCTTAAAAGTGCACACCTAGTGCTCACTTAGACTTAAAAGTGTACACCAAGTGTTCACCTAGGCTCAAAAGTGCTCACTTAGGCTAAAAAGGGCATACCTAGTGTTCACCTAGCGCTCACTTAGGCTAAAAATGGTGCACCTAGTGCACACCTAGTGTTCACCTAGCGCTCACTTGGGGTTAAAAGTGCTCACCCAGTGCTCACTTAGGCTTAAAAGTGCTCACCTAGTGCATACCTAGTGCACACTTGGACTTTAAAAAACACACCTAGCACTCACATAGTGCACACCTAGTGCACACTCGGGTTGTAAGGTCATGTTGGGTAAGTTGGGTAGGTCATGTTGGGTAAGTTGGGTAGGTCATGTTAGGTTAGATTAGTTTGGTTAGGTTAGGTTAGTTTAGGTTCGATCATGTTAGGTTAGGTTGGGTTAGGTTCGATCATGTTAGGTTTGGTTGGGTGGGCGCGCCACTTTTAAACCCAACTGACCTAACCCAACCAAACCTAACATGATCGAACCTAACCCAACCTAACCTAACCTAACCTAACATGATCGAACCTAAACTAACCTAACCTAACCAAACTAATCTAACCTAACATGACCTACCCAACTTACCCAACATGACCTTACAACCCGAGTGTGCACTAGGTGTGCACTATGTGAGTGCTAGGTGTGCTTTTTAAAGTCCAAGTGTGCACTAGGTATGCACTAGGTGAGCACTTTTAAGCCTAGGTGAGCACTGGGTGAGCACTTTTAACCCCAAGTGAGCGCTAGGTGAACACTAGGTGTGCACTAGGTGCACCATTTTTAGCCTAAGTGAGCGCTAGGTGAACACTAGGTATGCCCTTTTTAGCCTAAGTGAGCACTTTTGAGCCTAGGTGAACACTTGGTGTATACTTTTAAGTCTAAGTGAGCACTAGGTGTGCACTTTTAAGCTTAAGTGAGCACTAGGTGTGCACTAGGTGTGCACTAGGTGTGCACTAGGTGTGCACTAGGTGTGCACTAGGTGAACACTAGGTGTGCACTTTTAAGCCTAAGTGAGTACTCTGTGTGCACAAGGTGAGCACTTTTAAGCCTAAGTGAGCACTTGGTGAGCATCAAGTGTATATCATATGACTACTGATAAGTTTTATACTAGAGGAAGGATAGGGAAATGAATAACAATCAGTTGCAGATGTCAAAGTTTATTTTTTTACAATCATCTTAGCTTCTAAGTACCTTAAATCTATATGTCATCTCTGTTGGGCATCTGAAAATCGTCATCACTGCTGTCCATGACATCATCATCATTACGAGCCCGCTTTGTGGGAGGCTGGTCTTCATCACTGGAGGTTCTTTTGTTACTGAGCTGATGGTGCCCAAATGCCATAGTGCTGATGCCATCATCCAATTTGCATCGTTTTTCATCAGCATTGCTAAGGGCCTTCTTCTTTTGCACAGTCGTCATGATTTGGTGTTTTCGTGTGCTGAACATGACTTGCTCTCTATAGATTGCCTCATCATCATAGAGGCAGTCCAGGTAGTCGTGGAAGCCGATGTAGTGTTTGGCATTGGGATGATCCTTTGATAGCTCTTGACCCAGCACAGGTCGCCGTACTCCCTTGGCCTTCTTGATGAGTCCACTCTTTGCCTGGCTAGGGTCTGGATTGTAGCATCGACAGGCGTACAGCTTGGAGCGCAGTCCAACATACTCGTGAGGAGCTCTGGCCGAATATTCATCTTTGAACTTCCCCAACACCATTTTGTTTGTGTGAGAGTAGCAAGGATGGTCGGTTGGGTATTCTGACATGTCAAAGATATCTCGCAGCTCCTTGATGTTGAGTATGTCCTTGTACATATCTTCTGTCTCAACCAGGTAGAAGAGGCTGTCTGTGTCCTGGTACAATAGCTTGAGACGATCGTTGTAGATGGGTTTCATCACATCATAGTGGAATTCATACATTAGGGTTTTACTGATGTCCAGCACAGATAGTCCAACGTAAATCGGTTTGTTGAGATTAACTTTCTCCTGATGTAGGGTGACTGCACAGATGTTCTCTCCAAAGATGATTCGATCCTTGAATGATGGTCGGGCTATAAGCTTCTTTAGACGGTTCTCACAGTTGACCAACTCCATGTTCATACGCTTCCTCACATTCTCCATGGTCTTGCCAAAGACAGCATTATTCATTAGTTTGAAGAAGTTTTTCTCAAACTTATTCTTTGACTGCTGTCTGAGACTGGTATTGAGCTGGATGTATGGAGCTAGGAAGTCGGTCTGCTCAAACCTCACACCTCGATGGACCTTGGTTATTCTCAAACCGTGTTGGACAGCTTGTTTGAGAAGACGGTAGTGGCAGACGTAGTGTGTATGTGAGTTCAGCGTTGTCATCAGGCGAACATATCCAGATTTCTGCGTTTTCCGGTTTTCTGGTAGGAATGGAAACTCGTTGTGTAGATCATGCAGTTCAGTAGGGTACTCCACATCAACCTCGAGGATGTATCCAATTTGTTGTCTATCAGCAACACCTGCAATGTCCCTGATAACTGCCTCCAGTTCCTCTTTGCCCATCCATTGGAATTTCCGGCAAGGAAGTGGATTGCTCATTGCCCAGCCATACAGGTTGTTGGCGTCTGTGTACAAGAGGTAGGATGTAGGTTTCTCTGGATCCACAGGCGCCCCAGTATACTGGTTGTTGGCAATGGCATGGCGGTGAATGCAGGTGGTGATACCTCCTCTGATACCTCGTTCAATAAGCATGTACATGTCGTAGTCGGTCAGCAGCTCAAGTTCCACCTTTGTACTTTTGAGCATGACATCAAAGGAGAAGCCTGGTGATGTGAAATAATGAGCACAGTCCAGATCGTATGTCCTCATGCACACGTCTCTAAAGCTTTCGAATACATCAGCCAGCAGGAGCACATCTGATTTTAGATAGAGATCGCTGTACTCTCCCAGAGTGCTACAACTGAACTGGCACCAGACACATTGCGCATGTACATAGTCCTCGTCACTGATACCGCGATCTGTTAGCCTACTGTAGAAAGCCTGTTTTGGAGGAAGTTCTGTCTCCTCCAATCTCTCCCATGAGTTGCAGTACTCGTACGGGAACACACCTTTACGGGACACAAGAGCCAGTTTATCTCTAAACTGTTTAGAGGTGTGCACCAATACATTGGCGAGATCAGAGGCATTCTCAGCTGTCTTGACAAGATTCGTTACCAGGTTGTCCAGACTGTCGGGTGTGAACCGGAATGTGTCAATGAATCTCAGATGGAGACTCTTTGATATGTGCTTGGTGAAGGATATATATTTTTCAGATGTGTTTGGAATAACTGAAATTTCAGATTTGTCAGATCCAAGATGAGGAATGATCAAGTGGGTATCATAATTTGAGGAATTGTGAAGGAATACAGGAATGTAGGTTTGACGACGTCTCTGCAGGTTGCACTTGTTACATAATGCATTCCGGTACAACCCAGTCATATGACAGTGGTCCCGAACCTTATCATTGGTAAACTTTTTGTGACAGGCTTCGCAGAACTTAGCTGCATAAAATTCCGCCTTTTGTTGGTCAGAGAGCGGGGACATCCTTGTCTGATGACATTCAATGGCTTCTGCAATATCAGTTGCAACCTCAGTCAGTGTCTTCATGAAGTGGGCAGCAGCATCTGGCCCACGGTACACAATTGGGTCCTGGGGAATGAGGTTGCTGATGGTGAGCCATGAGGGAAATTGTTGAGCGTCCCTCACAAAGTAGAGGCAATAGCTCATTGCCTTATGGTATTGGAGAACTTTTGTAGCCTTTCCAATCCACCGCTCTGGGGCTTCACCATCTTCCTCAGGAGTGGGCTGCTCCAACAAGCACTCAAAATCTGCATAGGCAACAAGTGGTAACCTAAACTTGTTCAAGTGCTTTTCAAACTTCATGGTAGGTGGGCTTCCATTGTCATTGGGCTTGGGCATCACAATCCTTGCTGTTTTGTTTGTGGCACAAAACTCCTCATGCTCCTTCATCCTGCGCTCGCCATCGTTAGCGACTGTGTAGTGGGTGAAGCAGCGTCTGCAGATGATAATCTGTCCTCTACGTTTTGTCAGCTGGGCTCGCAGCAACTTTTCAAAGTTCTTTATCCAGCAGTAGTGGCTATTCACTTCCAAGTCATCGCCATCCGCTGTTTCACTCTCGCAGAGCAGGAGAAGATCAGTATGGTCGGCCTTGATTTCCTTGCCAACTCATCGTGGGAAGATGTTGTTGTCAGCATCGATACCATAGACATTGACCGATACTCCGGGATTGTTCCTCTCAAAAGTATCGATCTGGTTGATGGTGGTGGGGAAAGACAATCCTGAAAAGTTATACTTGTCGGTCAGCTGGTAGTACCGGTCGTTGACTCGCTCTGGATTTGTTCCTTGGACATGCTTGACAAGCATGGCCCACTTGAAGCACTGCTGGTCCTTGTTCTTCAGGTTCACAATGGCTTTCCTTGCTGAAATCTTGGTAGGCAGCTCGATGTAGGATGATCCCCGCAGCGGCGAATACTTGCTGATGCGGATGAGTAGGCCATCGATGTTGAGGAGGGTCCATCCGCTGGAATTACTCTCAAACTTGGCTTCCTCCTCCAACATTTTCTGGCATGCCGCCTTGACAATGTGGGCAAGTTCCGTGATGCTGACCACCGAATAGTTGGGCGTCTTGAAGGCCACATCTTGGAACTCCTCCTTCTCCTGGTTCTGCTCATCGAGGCTGCTTTTGTAGTAGGTAGCCTCCAACACCAAGTTGAATTTCACAGTTCCATGATGCAGAAACTCGTTAGAGATGGCCGTAATGATTCTGTCCTCAAGGCTGCTGAGCAGGGAGTGGAAGTCCTTGGCTGGATCATCCATGCAGTTGTTGTTGTAGTACAGGGTGCGGAGGCATGAGTTGAAGGTGTCCTCCAGCACAACAAACTCTCCCTGAGAGCCCTCGGTCATCTGGCATCGGCTGGCCTTGTTCATCTGAAACAGATAGTGCATTTCCATTAGTACTACTATGTTATTGCATCACATTGATGCGAGACAGAATGGATTTTAGGGGATAGATGCTTACTTTTATTGCTTTATAGGAAGGGAGTCCTTCCTAAGATCATTCCTTATAGTCCAGCAAACTCCCCACATGCCCCTCCCCACATGCCCTATGTTATTTCACAATATTGTTTTTTATAATTCATAGTATGAGATCATTCCTTATAGGTTATGTTAACATTCATAGGTTAGATAATCCAGCAATAACATTTAACAAACTCCTCACATGCCTCTGTGCAATAGCTTCACATGTTTCTTGTATGAAGGCCTCACATGCCCCTAGCCCAGTGTATGACTAAGTCCTGAGAATTTTCAAGTATTTTCTAAGTATAAAGCAATTGTACATACATTTAAAATATAACTGAAGTTCTGTATTGCTGAATATAATCTAGTAGATTGAGCACTGTAAGATGTTCACTGCTCTGTTGACTTGATCAAACTGAACGAATGCAAATTATTGTGTGGTATTTATAGGTGCTGGCCTGGTAGGCGGGGCCAGTGATTATGTAATACAGTTGCATAATGTGGTGCAATTACACAGACATGTTTTTTCCTGCATAGACATGACTCATAGCATTGGAATGTAGCAGTGACATCATACAAACTAGTTGAAACCGGATTGTCAAGGCTGGTGGGCGGGGCCAGTGATTACAATGCTACTAATGTTTTAGTGAATAAAACAATGACGAATTGATTTATAATTTGAAATTTGTATTTAATTTAAGGGTTAAGTGTAGGAGAGAACCTGCGAGTCCTAACTTCGCTCAAATAAAGACAATTTATCTATCTTTCTACATTTATTTATCTATTTATTAGTAAAGAGATAAGTACTTACTGTTATTGATTTGTAGAAAAAAGGGTCCTTGAATGTTTTATAGTTGTAGAAACAGGTCCTTGAATGCTTTGTAGTTGTAAAAAACAGGATTACTTGATTGCTTTGTAGTTGTAGAAACAGGGCTCCTTGATTGCTTTGTAGTTGTAGAAACAGGGTTCCTTGAGTGTATCTGGAACAATATAGACATCTTGTTAAAGGTGCTGGTCACACAAAACTAAAGCGAGAGGTTTGATTAAGTATGAAAATATGTACACATGCTACCATCTAGCGGTCAGCGAGGTAATTACATTTTAGAACTATGAGTTGGATGAGAACATTCCTTATAGGTTATATTAACATTAAGTTTAATGCAGTAGAATACATAGTATTGGATTAGGTCCTGGCTAGCCATTTCGATGTTTAGTTTTCATACAATGTAATTGTAGGTTAGGTTTAATGTAATGCAATTGGAGGTGAGGATCATACAATACATCAATTGATAACTATTTATTAGTAAAGAGATAAGTACTTACTGTTATTGGTGTGTAGAAACTGGGTTCCTTGATTGGTTGAGTAGAACCGGGATCCTTGAGTAGATCTTAACCGGTGATTTAGGGTCCTTGCGTGTATCTGGAACAATACAGATATCTTGTTAATAGTAGCTGGTCATATAATTGCTCCACTCCCCACATACCCCCATGAATGAAATGCTTACTTTTTATTGAATGATCCTTGAATGCTGCTTTAGGCTCATGTATCTGGAACAATACAGATATCTTGTTAAAAGTAGCTGGTCACACAATTGCTCCACTCCCCACATGCCCCATGTATGACTAGGTCATATTTTCAAAGTAATATTGCACGACTAAGTGTAGAGATCATTCCTTATAGTCTAGCAAACTTCCCACATGCCCCTCCCCATATGCCCCATGTATGACTAAGTCATATTTTCAAAGTAATATTGCACGACTAAGTCTAGAGATCATTCCTTATAGTCTAGCAAACTTCCCACATGCCCCTCCCCATATGCCCCATGTATGACTAAGTCATATTTTTCAAAGTAATATTGTACGACTAAGTCTAGAGATCATTCCTTATAGTCCGGCAAACTTCCCACATGCCCTCCCCTAGCCCAAGTGTATAACTAGGTCCTACGATTTTTCAGAAATTTTTCCAAGTCCTACGATTTTCGAAAATTTTTCCAAGTCTTAGGATTTTTCAGAAGTTTTTCTAAGTCCTGAGATTTTTTTTTTTTTTTTGAAATTTTTCTAAGTCCTAAGATTTTTCGGAAATTTTTCTAAGTCCTGAGATTTTTTGAAAATTTTTCCAAGTCCTGAGATTTTTTGAAAATTTTTCCAAGCCCTAAGATTTTTCGGAACTTTTTCCAAGTCCTAAGATTTTTCGGAAATTTTTCTAAGTCCTGAGATTTTTTGAAAATTTTTCTAAGTCCTGAGATTTTTCGGAAATTTTTCCAAGTCCTGAGATTTTTCTGTAATTTTTCCAAGTCCTGAGATTTTTTTTGAAAATTTTTTCCAAGCCCTAAGATTTTTCGGAACTTTTTCCAAGTCCTAAGATTTTTCGGAAACTTTTCTAAGTCCTGAGATTTTTTGAAAATTTTTTCAAGTCCTAAGATTTTTCGGAAATTTTTCTAAGTCCTGAGATTTTTCGGAAATTTTTCTAAGTCCTGAGATTTTTCGGAAATTTTTCTAAGTCCTGAGTTTTTTCTGAAATTTTTCTAAGTCCTGAGATGTTACAAAATTTTTCCAAGTCCTAAGATGTTTCAAAATTTTTCCAAGTCCTAAGATGTTTCGGAAATTTTTCTAAGTCCTGAGATTTTTTGAAAATTTTTCCAAGTCCTGAGATTTTTTGAAAATTTTTCCAAGCCCTAAGATTTTTCGGAACTTTTTCCAAGTCCTAAGATTTTTCGGAAATTTTTCTAAGTCCTGAGATTTTTTGAAAATTTTTCTAAGTCCTGAGATTTTTCGGAAATTTTTCTAAGTCCTGAGATTTTTTGAAAATTTTTCTAAGTCCTGAGATTTTTCGGAAATTTTTCTAAGTCCTGAGATTTTTCTGTAATTTTTCCAAGTCCTGAGATTTTTTTTGAAAATTTTTTCCAAGTCCTGAGATTTTTCGGAAATTTTTCTAAGTCCTGAGATTTTTCGGAAATTTTTCTAAGTCCTGAGTTTTTTCTGAAATTTTTCTAAGTCCTGAGATGTTACAAAATTTTTCCAAGTCCTAAGATGTTTCAAAATTTTTCCAAGTCCTAAGATGTTTCAAAATTTTTCTAAGTCCTGAGATGGTACAAAATTTATCTAAGTCCTGAGATGTTACAAAATTTTTCTAAGTCCTGAGATGGTACATAATTTTTCTAAGTCCTGAGATGGTACAAAATTTTTCTAAGTCCTAAGATGTTTCAAACTTTTTCTAAGTCCTAAGATGTTTCAAGATTTTTCTAAGTCCTGAGATGTTACTTTCAAAGCACTTGTACTTACATTGAAATCACAACTGAAGATCTGGGTGAGTAGGTTGAAGTCACAACTGAAGCTGAAGCTGAAGATCTGGGCGAGTAGGTAGTATAAGCACTAGTCGCGGCGTTCACTGAGACACTATGACCCTACCAGCAACTGATCCCCCATATATACTCATGCCAGGTCCCCACCCATGGTCCCCTGACCTTGGCCGATCGGTCGGAATTTTTTGGGAATTTTTTCTAATTTTTTTAATTTTTATTTTTTTTTTTTTTAATTTTTTTTTTTTTTCAATTTTTTTTTTTTTTTTAATTTTTTTTTTTAATTTTTTTTTTTTTTTAATTTTTTTTTTGTGGGGGGGGAGGGGGGTTGGAGGGGGGGGGAGGGGGTGCACCAGAAGTCTCAAAACTATACTACTAACATCAAATACAGGTAAGCATATTGTTGAGATAAAAGGATACAAACAAGTTAGTTGATAGACGGGAATGACGATAACCAACGTCAAATTCTCTTCGTAATAATAATTCTCAGGGATAGAGGATAGAATTAGTTTACACAAACAGACAAGACGGTATAAGAGGATTCAAGATGATACAGAGCGATAGAAGCATGAAACTTAATATATTCAGGGGTTAATATATTTATTTGTGAAACGAAAGAAGTAGGCTATGCTCTAAATTCATCCTCCATTTTATTGTTATTTTATATTGTATTTGTTGAAATTTTGTTCTATATATTTTTGAATTTTTTTGTATATTTTAATTTTGTATTTTTTGCTGGTACTGTACTGTTTGTTTAATCATGATTGAGAGAAATAAATTTATTTATGATGAGCTAGAAATTTAAAGAAACAGTTGTGATAAGGTATTGTAAGACAACAATATTAATACTAGAATCAATCAAAAACTACAATCCAAGAAAATTTATTTGCTCAATGTAGTTCATAATCTCAGGAGTACACTACTAAAGGTCTAGCAATATATATATACATGAACAAGAAAGAATAAAATAAAAAATGGGGAGAATAGGTTTTTTTGGGGAGATTAATTATTGGCAAAGGAGATCAAGCAAGAGCATGGAGCAATATATTGAACTAGAAAGTTATCCTAGGAGAAGAAACATCAACACCAAATTTATGAACTAGAAAGTTATCCTAGGAGAAGAAACGTCAACACCAAATTTTAATACTAGTAAACAAGCTAAAAAGTGTTACATAGCATTGGAATATTAAATGAGA
Organism: Conomelus anceps; assembly: GCA_948455865.1. Taxonomy (NCBI): domain Eukaryota; kingdom Metazoa; phylum Arthropoda; class Insecta; order Hemiptera; family Delphacidae; genus Conomelus; species Conomelus anceps. The sequence continues at coordinate 60,071,453 of OX418221.1, forward strand.
ATTTACAGAAACTGGGACAAACTGCTCATTGTTTCCACAAGTAATTAATCATTCATTATGCAATCCACTGAGGAGTAAGTACTGTAGTAGGATTAGTGGCACACTCTGATAATGTAATTGAAAGCATTCAAGGATAGCTGGTGCTATTTATTACAAGTTCACGCTTTGATTTCAATTATTTTACAACTCAGTTTTTGCCGATGCCCTCACGAGTCTGAGGCACTGTGCGTGGGTAATGAGGTGAATACACAAAGTATGCCATCGAGCCCGTGACCGCAGTAGAAGCAGTGAATCTTATGAGATAAGACCCCAACCGATTGTACTACTGCGGCTGCCGTTTACTAGTAATAGTATACTAGTAAATAGTTTACTAGTAATATTTACGAGTAAACTATACTAGTAATAGTATAGTTTACTAGTCGCTTGTACATTTTGGTTAAATTGAGAATTAATTGCTGTACTACAGAATAGTTTACATCAGAATCATAATAAATAATTTAAAGATGGATTTTTCACCAGGTTTTCTTTGGCGTTGCCAATTAAATACATGGACTTTTCAACCATAAGAGCTAGGATTTTTGATAAATAACTAAACACGTTTTTATATAAAACAACATATTTTATTGTTTTCGAATCTCAGTACATGTAACAAATACGTATTATCACTCAAAAATTGTAACTTACGGTTTGATAAGAGGATATTGATGTATTGATGATAAAATTAAGTTTCAATAAACAAAGAATGAAAATTAGATACTGTAAATAGAGCTATGACTACTCGATGGTTTATAATAGAATAGAGCTTAATAAATACAGTTGATACAATGATGATAGTAAAAAATGAATAAAAAAGGAAAATCTAATCAATGGCTAAATTTAAACTGATTGGCCTTACTATAGATAGACAAATCCGTCAATATCAATACAAAACTAATCAAGTTTGCATAAAAAAAAATGTAAAAAGGTTAATAGGTGAGTAAAATTACGTTAAATAGTCTTACGGCTATGCATAGTTATGACTTTACCTATTGAAAAGAAAATACATTGCATTGAATATTCGTTGATATTTTTGAACCTCAACAATGTTACTTTCACATTTGAACATTCAAATTCCATGCTACATCAAATAATTACTTTCTGTTCAAAACATGCAATTGGGAGAAAGTTTAATAATTGTAGTTAGATTGAATAACTGCAATTACTTGTACAGAGTACTGAACAAAACCTAAAAGTTTATACAGTATTCCATTAGAGTCGAGGTGGAATTCACTTTATAGGAAACTTGGAAGTTTAAATTTAATAACAATGTTTGTTTGCATGGAATGGATTTTTGCTAACGCGTTAATTTCATATCGAAAAATTGATACTTTCCAAAATAATATTGAGAAGGATGAATGGTAACAGTTTTATATTGGAATTTCAAACTCTAACATCTAGCAAGAGTAAATGTCATAGAGCTGAATACCGACAATTGAGGGGCAGTTCCTTGGAGGTATTAAGTACTACTATCACCAGTATTGTCTTTGAAGAGTATACAAATGACTAATAATTATTAAATCTCTCTGTGAATATGAAAATTTACTGTAAGAAATCCGACCTTTGGACACATTTCGACTATTTTGTAGTTACAGAAGCTTATGAACTAAATAATTCTGAGGTTTAAACTCATGCAAACTGAATTAGGCTAATTACTCTATTAATACAAGTTAAGGGCACACTATAACGGGAATATTCGGTTCACAAGATAAATCTTAGTAGTTAAAATAACTTCTAACATTAATTCAGAAATGACTTATTTTTGTGATTGCTCACCAAATAGCTTGGTCAAGATAATAACTGAGTGACTTCATTATTGATAATCTTGAGAAAACGTAATAGCTGATACACTATATTAGGAAACTTATCGAGAATAGACTGAAACGTTAGGACGTGTAAAATTAAAAAAAAAAAAAAAAAAAAAAAAAAAACTATTAAATTAGAAGCTCTAAGTATGTTTTCTACAACAAAATAATAATTAGGAAACTCTGTATAAAACGTTGATAGAAAAAATTAATTCAAATTCAACTCATTAAAGGCAGTGTTGTAGTACAGCTAGTTCTAATATACAATTAATTTTCTTGAAGTCTTAAAATAATTATCACAGATATTCAGACATTTACAGTGACTCATCCTACGCTGCTGAAAGAGGACGAGTTTCCATTGCATACTCGATAGCATCGCACATCGTTCACTAGTCTCTGTATATTCTGGCTGAAAGATGGTAAGTCCTGGAAAAAAGGGCAAATGATTGAAATTTGATTCCCAATGAGTTTGTGTACTATGAAAAACTGAATTAAAGTTGATTTATATTGATGAATCGGATTGATATTATCACATAATCATATTCCATATTTTCATGTGTTGATTGAAAAGGAAAAATAATGGTATCAGCTCAACAAACATAACTGGGGAATGTTTTATTTATTTCATTGCTTCCAAAAACGTTTTTGAACAATCTTGTGGTTGTTTAGCCTTACTGTCTTTCCATTAACAGAATAATTGTTCTTTACTTAGGTCATGATTTAATATAGTTTGACTGAACATGCATAAGAATATCATAAGAATTAAATATATATTTTTTATTTTTATTGCTGATGATGCCCACATGAGTCCGAGACTTGTGCGTGGAAAATAAGGTGAATAACACATAGATGCCAGACGGAGGAGCGGGATTCGAACCCACGATCGCTGAAACGACAGCAAGCTGGAGTTGCGACGCCTCAGTCAACTGCACTAAGCGGCCCGCCGAATTAAATATATTGAGATACACTGAAAAGTTATCAGCTTCCTTTATATTCTACCTGTTTCAAATCATTGTAAGATGAGAATGATAATATTAAAACATTAAAAATTATTTGTATTTCAATATCCATTAACAATGGCAGAATAATGTGATTTTTCAAACTAAAAAATAACTTTTTCTAAGATTAAATTTGGGGGTTAACTCGAAAGTGTAACAAGATTGGGAATGAGAAACAAACAGGTTTGAAAAGATTTAACAGACGTTTCTAGCGATTAAAAAAGTACCATGATATTGCCTTAATCAACTCCCATCGTGATCTGTACTCATTTTCATGCAACTAATAAGACTTTTCAATTAATATGAAGAGAGCAAGGGGAAAACAACAAAAAATCACACAATCAACATTATAAAGCATGACAATGATTGCAGCAATAGTGCCATATAATTAAATACCTAATATTTTCGCTTACTATGAAAAGAGGAGTACTCACTTGTTAAAAATTCAATTTCTCAATCAATATCCTAGCCTTGAGAAAATTTTAACCCATGATCAAAGAATAAACTATTATTTATTTGATATTTGCATATTTAACAAAAAAATTTATATTAAAAAAAAATTAATTTAATTTGTTTGTGTACTCGTATATAGTATTTTGTGGAAAAACAATTTAAATTAGCCGGTTTTAAAGAATAAAAAAACAAAAATGAATTTAATAAAATATAAAGTATTACTCACAGTATCTTGTTTCGCATTTCTGAAAAGAGAATCTCTCTGGTGAGAATCGATTCCTGCAGTCTCAGACAAAAAGTGTGGAATGAAATTATTGAAGAAAGTGGAAAAGTCTACTGCCGCCATATTGAAAACAGCCGTTGCTATTTCTTCACTAAGCAGCGCATGCGATTTTTCTACGAGACAATTCAATAGTACTGTGAGAAATTTTCCTAGAAACTCCAACCTGAAGAAATGCTGCAACACAATAAACAAATATATGAGAAACATTATAAGTAGGTCTAAATAGTTAGTCATTATATGAAAACTAGTTATATTTATTTATTGGACAAAATTACCATGTAGAAAAGTCCTGCGTCTTCATAAATTTCGACTCCGGTAAAGTATTAGAAAATTTATAGGTTACCGTAGTTCAGGAGAAAAATTTAGATTCAATGAAAGATTTCATAACTATTTTTTATTTGAAGACCATAAATTTGAAAGTTTACTCATAACAAAACACTAAGGGCACTTGGCTATTGAAAGCTGTACTGTGCTGGGGCAGCTGAAAGCTGTGCTTTGCTAGAACAGCTGTTTAAACCAAACCAATGTTATTCAATGAACAGTCGGCCACCAATTGCGATGTTGTGCTGGGTTGCATTGAATGAATGGTTCTATTGAAACTAATAATTTGTTTTAAACAGCTGACTCAGCTCAGCACAGCACAGCTTTCGGTGGCCGGATGCTCTAGAAATTGTTAAAAAATAATATAACTCACTTTATGGTATAATTTCCACTTCTGATTCAGCATCTCAAGCGTTTGTAGGTTTTGCTTGAAAACTGTAATATCAGTCTGAGTTAGCGATTGCCCAAATGCCATCATAACTTGTCTGAATCGTTCTTCTTGCTCTAATACAGATTCAGAGCCCATCAAACTTCCTGAGTAGAAATAGTTCCATCTGTGCGTAAGGATACTGCAATAAAAAAACATATAGTGACAAAACGATTCTCTTGAGAAATCAAAATATGAAATACAAATAAATAAGTTTATGGCTCTTATTGTTGGGGAGACCCTTACGGCTAGTTCCAGCTTAAAAAATAATGTATTGCAAGATAGGTTCGAATTTTAATGGAACTTAGGGAATCAATGTGTTAGAACACTTTCTAATTGAAAAACAAAATAGTTTTACAGGTTCTATATCTAAAATAACGCTGGCACCACTTAAATTTATCACTCGCACTTTATTAACACAAATTATCCACAACTCACACTCTTCAGTTATTTCTTACACAAAATAATGAAATCAGAACAGATAAATCGATAATGCTCAGCTAATAAAGATTTTGCTATACTACTGTACAGAAATCAATCACTAAATGCCAAAAGGCCGATCTAATATTAAATAATAACTGTTCAATAATTCAAAGAGAAGCGTCTAATACATAATAGTTGAAACTCTACAAGCACTTACGAGTCACTGTATAAACTGTCAAGTAAGTCTGAATAATAATCTGTCACAAGATACAGCGATTAACACTACAGACAACGAAAGTTCATTTGTACAGTTTGTAATAGCGCCAACGGGATTGCACTGTCTGTATTAACGGAACTTTCACAGTACACTGCCACTTGCTATCAATGTAGAACAACAACTGAACTAATGTTCACCTAAGCGTTCGCCTTAAATAGGTTTTATTTGATCTAGAAAGATGGAGATTTTTCTAAAAATTTTCTATGGAATTCTAAATAAACAGATAAAAACATTCTACAATATTCGATAAGGTTCCATTAAATTCTAATTAAACATTCTAAAGGTGTCACAAGATAAACTACAAGGCGAGGAAGAGAGTAATTAATTGCTTCTGGAAATCAATATTGACACAGCAGTTAACGCTGAAAATCACTGTTCATTCTTCCACAACAATAGTTAAACTTTGATTCTATTTGATTAGAAACTTAGGAGGAATTTTCAAGCAGTTGGTTGGGGCGTCGCAACTTCAGCTTGCTGTCGTTTAAGTGGTCGTGGGTTCGAATCCCGCTCCACCGTCAGGCATTTATGTGTAATCATTCACCTCATTACCCACGCACAAGTCTCGGACTCATGTGGGCATCATCAGAAATAAAAAAAAAAAAACTGACAATACTAAAACTTCACTCAGCTAAAGATAGTTCTCATCACTCTGAATAAATTTATTGCATTTTTCTAATCACCAATTTAATAATCTTATGGCACAAGATTTAAAGAGACAGCACAATGTTGAAGAACAATATTCTCTGTCAGAAAGTAACAGAAAGGAAAGGCAAACACATTAGAAAACAGGCAACAATAACAAACAAACGGGTGCTAGATTTTTTTTGTAGATTACGTCTTGGAGACTCCAGTTAAGGAGTATAAGACAAGTCAGATCAACAATTATACACTAGATATCATAATTACTAGAAATCAATTAGTTGAGGTGAGGCTTAATTTTGATGTGAAAGTAACTCTTGTAGACTATAAAAAGCTTTATCAACTGAATATTTTTCCAATTGTTTTTTAAATATTTCTATATTTTCAAGACTTTAAAAACTGCGGTAGCTTGTTGTAGAATTTCCTACCAATATAACTAGGCTTTTGTTTGAATAAACTACTATTGTGACTCACCAAGTGATAATCTCCTCGGCTTGTGGTCTAAGTCAAAGAGAGAATTATATAATGAACCACAGTATCAATAAGCAGATATCCAGTGTTCCCAAATACGCAATAGATATAGGGGTTGCCATCAGGAAGTCAACAAGAATGAATGAGATAAAACTATTTTTGATTAAGAATCATAAAGTGGGAATGAGTTGAATCTATTATTGAATAGTAGCAACATGCGAGACAGCAACTAAATTGAAGCAAAACTAAACAATAACTCACACTAAATAATAAAACTAGACAATACATTAATGAATAGTAAACTTCCGTACTGAATAGTCAATATAATAATTTGTTACCTTTTAAAAAGATTGAAGAACGCTGGCTTGATTTGTGGACTAGAAACATGGGCTATATGAGGGTAGATATGATCAAGGCACAGTTCCAAACAGCTGGGTACAAACAGTTTGTAGCAATTAGAGGGCTGCTCCACAATAATCGTTAATAGCCTTAGAAGTTCTTCAAAGCCATTAGAGTTTTCATTCAGGTTAATACTGGAATTAGAAGAACATCATAAAAAATGACAAGTGTTCAACAAACATGACTGCTTCTAGAATTTCATAATAAAAATTTGTTAACTACAAAATCTGCGGTCATGATTCATGAGTATTATATGAAAAATTTAATCTTGGTTTGTACGTGAATGAATGCATAAATTCTATCTGTCAATAAATATATTACTCTGAGCATTACCTCGATACTCTTGAGACATGCCATGTACATTCATAATTCCATAATGATGATTTTATTATAACGATTTCTATGTTCGCGCTAGTGAATGAATGCATGTAATCGGTTGGAATGATTAGGAAATTGTTCAAAATCGTTATCTAACATTTGAGTTTAATGGTATCCAACAGGACAGAAAATATACGAGCATATAATGTTTAGCTTGAGTTATCCAACTGAATATATGTACTGGATAATTATCTTTCATTTCTACTTTTCAATGATTTCCACTAAATACATTATTCATTTATTGTTTATTTTATATTGTTGTTTCACCTTATATGTATATTTACAAGTATATGTTTCTTATGAAATGTTAGAGAAAAGGAAAAAGTTGTCGGTTCCAATCCTGTAATATTGCATGATATGGAAATAAAATTGATTATTTATTCATTTTTACTGAACCTTTTCTTAACGTACAGTTCTAATTTCAATAACTCTTTCAAGGGTGATGAATGTTTTAAATAGGATTTAGAGTGACTATGAATGAGCTATGAACAACCAAGATAAAAAAATTATGTATGACGAATAAATAATGAACATACCTTTGGAATGATGTGATGAATATCGACACTGATTCAAAAAAGAACTGACTGCCCAAAAATTCTTGGAACGATTTGAAAGCTTCCACATAAAGTTTTAAAATCATAATGATTTTTCCAGGCTCATTATTTATCATTGAAGGAAAATCCTGAATGCATTTCTTTAATACGGGCTGAAATAAATAAATAATTAGAAGAAAGAGCACACTAACAAAATATATTTACTCAACAAAACAATAGGATCTTACATACAAATTCAAGTAACTAAAATGAACGATCTTCCAAAAAATTCTCAACGTTTCAGGCTCAAATTGCGATACTTGAAAAGAACAATCAAATTCTGATTAGAACTTGCAAACGAATTTATACATCAAAACAAGTAGAAAAAATTAGAGATGTGATGTTTTCTTCTTGAGTAATGGACATTCTTTCATTATTATCAGAAGATAAGTAATTGTTTCAGATTCGTGCGGAGGTAATAAGGTGAATAATGACACAGGATTTGCCAGTTAGAATCGAACCCGTGATAGTAGGAGTCATAGTTGGAGATAACTTCAAGCAGGGGTTATAGGAGATGACTCCTTCACCGATTATAATAATTGCGGCAGCAATTGATTCAGCTTTGATAATAAATATGGCATTTACCATTAAGATAAAATTCAGCATAATATTTTTACAAAAACTATTAACGGATACTTGTATTGTGGGATCCCTGGACAGCGAACATCAAACTACTTTTTCTATACAGACATAACATTCTGTATGAAAAAAAAAAAATTTCAATTTTCATCGGTAACAACACGGTAATGAAGTATTTTATTCTATACAACATAGATTAGTGAAACGTTCTTACATACCAAAAATTAAATCCTTTCAACCAATCAATTGGAACGTGTCACTATAGACATTGCCGATCCCATGCCCACCATCTTTCATACAACACTAGTATGTGATTTAAAAAACATAAGTGTTAAATAATAACATCTCGGTTGGGTTCTATTTATATGAAATGAAAGAATGAGAGAAATCGAAATCTTCAATTTTCAATAAAACTATCATTCATGACAGGAGCTCAAGTATAATAACATAACATTTGGAAAAATTCAAATATCTCAAATTTTATGACATTTGATATTTTATTGTGGAAAGTAATCGTGGTGAGTCAACTGGAAAAGGAACTGGAATCTTTCTTGATTTTTCTGTTGCTAATTTTGATGATAGAAAAAATTAATTTTTTTTCAGAAACATGAGCATAATAGACTATCAAAAATAATTGAAACATTCAAATAATTTAAATTTTATGTAATTTGGTATTTGATTGTGGAAAGGAATCTGTGATGACTCAGCCAGTTTCGCCCCGAAATGTGTGAACGACAGTAAGGAATTTATCCCAGATCTGTCCTTCACCGAAGAGCACTGATGCTTACATCCCGGAACATGTTGTGTATCGATCTTAATAATCCTTTTTCATAGATGGTCTAGCGGTTCACCCGTGCGTTGCAACGGGATTTTAGTTATAACAGCGGTACCCCGCGAATTCCCAAGAGCTTAGTACAAATCGCATCTGCCTAGCTTTTAAATAATTTATTTTTTGTTTGGTTAAATTGCAATTAGAAAATTTCGTTTTTTCACCAAGAAGAAATAATGGATGAAACATAAAGCCGCGTCTCCACCAACCGAGCATGTCTGCCGAACATTATTGTTAGCGAATTCGAAAAACGGACAAACATTTAACATATGGGTCACCGAACATGTTCGTGAGTTTAATTCAAATGTTCGGTCTGTGAGCGAACAGTCACGACCAACAACACGTTCCTGCCACTAACCCCACCACACCGATCATAATGTTCGAGAAGGCATCCACACCAAAACAACTCCAAAAAATGTTCGGCGACATCAACTGATTCCAGCGAACACTGTTCGCCGAGCATGTTCGGTTGGTGGAGACGCGGCTTTAGCTGAGCTTTGATTCTCCAGTCATATGTTTCCTACAAGACCGCAATGCTCCAACTACACGGTACGCCCGTAAGTATGCAGACAGCGTAAATAACGCCGCTAAGGGCCCACCATATGATTAAAAACAGTTGACTTCTATCAGCTGTTCCTTTAAGGATAGATTTTTCTCATTTTTATGTCCCTCAGCGAGGACTTTTGAACTCCCAAACTTCACAGGAACTATCTCAGGATTTTCTGCATTGTGGGAACATAAATACATAAACACATCGCCTTTTATATTTTATGTAAAAGATAAGAGATTACCAGATAATAATAAGCATATAGCTTTTATTGGAGGAGAGACCCGGATATGGGTAGGTCCACCTCGCCGTTATGGGGTACATAAAGGACCTATGATTCTAGGTGTGCTCCGAACCACCGACAACAGTAATTTAGAGTTGGGCAAGTTAATAATAATGCTTAACTGTCACTAATTATTAGCATCTTGATTTTAGAGCAGGCAGATGTCAAGTGTTCAAGTTAGCATTACCATTATTGTCAAGACAGTTTGACCACTCTCTATAATAATAAGCAATATACTTTATAATACTCCCTATTATATAGACCATCAAAAAGATGGTCAATTAAATACCTAGCCAGAGCATGGTTAACTGGCCAACTAATTATGAGTAAAAAAATCTAATATTAAAACTGACACTGTATTTCACTTTTAAATAATGTTTTACTCACATATATTAGAGAATGCATTTCACTTCTGAAAAGAAGCTTCGTCTGCCTTTGTCTTTTCAGAAGTGAAATGCATTCCTCAAGCATCTCCAATATATGTGAGTAAAACATTATTTAAAAGTGAAATACAGTGTCAGTTTTAATATTAGATTGTTCATTAAGTATTTCGTCATAGAAAACATCACAGAAAAAAAAATAAAAAATGCAACTCACCAGAACAGCAGTACAGAGCAGCTCTTTTGATTCTTTGTTGACGGGACGACACCTCCTCAATATCCATATGAGATTTTTCAAATTATCTATTCCATCAGGCACAGTCTGCTTTATGACTTGAGTGAGTAGCTCGAGTCTTGTATCACTTTCTTTGGCTTCCCAGTTCCAGAACAATAGGCATCTCATAAGTGAAAGCTGTTTCAACGTCCAAATCTGTACACAAACAAAAATAAAATCATTTAATATGGTAAAATGCATACCTGAAAAAAATGGGGGAAAAATTATTACTTTCAGCAGCATTACACATATTACAAAATCCAACAACAGCTTACTTGAAAGATAAAATCTGAGAATTAGAAATCTGAGAAAATCATAGAAATTCAGAACTGTGGAATTCATACTTGAAAGGTTTAAAAAGGTTGCAAATCTTCAACAATTGAAGAAAGTGAATCAAATTAATCATTCAATCAATTGAATCAAATCAACTTACACTAACTTGAACGCTAAAATTATGAAACAGAGAAATTTGCAATTGAAAGGTAACCAAAAGGTTGCAGTTCTTGAATAAATGAAGAAAGTTCGCACAAGTTATTTTTTTCAACTTTGAAAAGTAGGAGTTTAGAAAAAGTCAAACTTTGAAAGTTCAACCTCTATAATTCGAAATTCTCTATAATTCTTAGTAAAAGCTTGAACAGGAGAAAAATATAATTATTCTCTCTGCTTGGATCCTTGACAGAACCTCTAAAATTTGTGGAAAATCTGCATGCGGACATAATTTCATTATGAAATTATTTGCATGCAGTATTATTTCTGCAAACGGCATGACTGATTGAAATTATTTTCACATTATATATATATACACATACATACGTATTTTATTTCATTTTAAGTTATTTATTCTTTCATTTGTATTACCATGATTGAAGTGTTTTTTGTTTTTTACTTTAGTTTTTATTATATATTTTTTCTTTTAGTGCCAGCATGTCATTATTTTGTTTCATATTATGTAATCTATTGTTTTTTTTGTGCAGAAATAAAGTTTATTATTATTATTATTATTATTATTATTAAATCAATACGTTTCGGCCCCTTCTGCAAATCGTAATTATTTCGCAGCCATATTTTGTGACTGAATTATTAAACATCGCCATTGAAATAGGAGATAGCGAGCGCTAAACCAGTCATTGGCACCAGTTAAATGGTACATTAAAGTTTTTATCTAGTCATTTAAACCAGTTAAATGGCAAATTAAAGTTTTTATCCATACAGATATAGTTATAAAGTGGTCATAAGATGTTAGAACGTGACGTCAATACAGCTTACTTTTTTCCATGGATTATCAAACTTGTTGTATAATTAAATCTACTGTCACTCTTCAGTTACAAGGATCTAGAGTATAGAGACCAATCAGAAATCATCTTTACTTTAAAACCGTGTCAAAATGAATGTTAAGCAATTGCCACATCAGCTGAAGTAAACATTTCGAAATCAAACTGGATTTCAAATCAGAACTGTCAACAACAATCATGCATTATAGGTTAGGTTATATTTTGGGCAAGCTATCGGATTCATTGGTGAGTTAAATTAAACGTAACTTATTGGTCGTCGGAGATAATATATTGCATGCAACTACTGTATTTTGCCTAGAAGCTACTCTAGAAGAGCTCGTTAAAGAGCACTCGCTTCGCTAGTGTTCCGACTTACATCTAACTCTTTGCTTAAAGGCAGTCATAATACAATCGTTACAACTATTCTTTATGCTGATCATGTCCACATTAGTCATACCAATTTTTTGAATGTGATATTTTTTTCTTCTTTTTTTAGGATGTAGCCCACATAGGTCTGAGACCTGTGCGTGGGTAAAGAGTTGGATGATGGTGATTGATGAGTTAGACCTACAGTCTTAGGTGGGTTCCGAACCACCGGGAAGTGATTTTACAGCAGAGAACAGTGTCATTTTTGCTGGCCAATCTAATCGGTCACCGTTACAAACAGGACCTACGAGAACGCAGCTTATCTCTATCTGATTGAACAGATACCTGCTACGGCTCGCGGCTATCACTTCCCTATGATTGGTTTTTAGGGTTGAATTATTGTGACAACATTTTATGCTATTAAATTTTCTATATTGTATTTGTTTTTATGTATTATAAATGTTTTGTGACTTTGCCTTTTTTTTTCTTCTTTTTTTTCTGAGGATGAAGCCCACATAGGTCTGAGACCTGTGCGTGGGTAATGAGTTGGATGATGGTGATTTATGAGTTGGACCTACAGTTTTAGGTGGGTTCCGAACCACCGGGAAGTGATTTTCGGCAGAGAACATTGTCTTTTTTGCTGGCCAATCTAATCGGTCACCGTTACAAACAGGACCTACGAGAACGTTATCTTTTAGAACACTAGCCTATTAGTGTTGTAAGTTTATTGGCAATAAAAATCTAATAATCTTAGATTATCACCATCTAGCTCATAGTTTTAGATGACTTCTGAGCCCCCAGGTAAGTGATAATAAAGCAGATAACGTTAAGTTATTTTTGCCGGTCACCCATTCAAACGTAGAAGCGAGTGTCCATGACAAAATTACAACCACCCCGACTCTACGCTCGGCGATTGCAAACTCTTTCTTTTATGATATAAACAAGTCGAGTATCAATTAACGCAATCCCCTAACCATAATCTACTTCTTCTCCACCTTTTTATTCGTCTATTTTTCTAAATTCTCCTATTTCTATTTTTATCCACAACAATCAATCAATCAAATTTATTTTCAAAATTTACAAACATTGTAGGGTCCTGCTAAACCCGTAGGTTTTTCAGCAGGTGCCAATCTTCACAATTATTCCAACAAAGAAACAAATTCACTCATTTTAATATTATAAAGAAAAATAGAGATTAGTTAATGAAGACATACATTACAAAAGAATGTAGTGATAAAAGTAAAGTAAAAAATAAAAATTGTTAATACAGAACTGAGAAAGAAAGAAAAAACTGCAATCCTATCAAAGAAAATAATTAGAAAAGAAAGAAATAGGTTAAGAAATGAAGAGGAAAAAGGAAAGTAATGTTGTAACTTAAAAATAAATATTTATAGTCGTTCGAGCTGGCGGCAGTGATATAAGGAAGATACTTAAAAATGTACTCGACCGCTCAACATACAGATCTTGGAAGGAAGGTAAGAGGCTGAGCAAATAGGGGCTCCATCTGGGTGAGAATCACCCTCGACCTCGGCAGGAACGTGACGCCCAACAGTAGAACGGCAGCATCTTTCTGCATAGAAGGCTGTGCCATTTGGTTGACAAGGAGCGGCATGCAAACCTTCAGTGATTGCTCAACTCCTTCATCACCTTTATTTAAACGCAGCCATGATTTGAGGGTGAGCATAATTTGGTAATGCCTGGAAAACAAAATAATTCCTTATGATAATTCCACAATAACCTCGCCCTGCTCATTCTTTTCGAAAAAAATAATTATGTAATAGATATACATAGAGTCAAATGACCTACTCTCAAAGGGGTATAAAGACTTGTTAAATTAGTTTGAAGTGAATGACAATTGAATAAACTGACAAATATACATAAACAGAATTTATTAATTTCGAATTCCTTCAATTGCTATTACTTTATACTGAAGACTTCCGCAATGGCGGATATTGACAACAGCATTGAACAGCTGATGGGAATCGATGAATGCTACTGTACAAAAATATCAGTCACTACCGGGAATCGAACCACGGACCTCTCAATTGCCGGTTGAGCGCCCTCAACCACTAGACCATGGAGACCCTTCAAGGGCGCTCAACCGGAAATTGAGAGGTCCGTGGTTCGATTCCCGGTGGTGACTGATATTTTTGTACAGTAGCATTCATCGATTCCCATCAGCTGTTCAATGCTGTTGTCAATATCCGCCATTGCGGAAGTCTTCAGTATAAAGTAATAGCAATTAAAGGAATTCGAAATTAACTTGTTAAATTTTTTTTTTTTTTTTGAGGATGAAGCCCACATAGGTCTGAGACCTGTGCGTGGGTAATGAGTTGGATGATGGTGATTTATGAGTTGGACCTACAGTTTTAGGTGGGTTCCGAACCACCGGGAAGTGATTTTACAGCAGAGAACAGTGTCTTTTTTGCTGGCCAATCTAATCGGTCACCGTTACAAACAGGTCCTACGAGAACGCAGCTTATCTCTATCTGATTGAACAGATACCTGCTACGGCTCGCGGCTATCACTTCCCTTAGTTAATAGTTAAAAATAGTTGAGACTTATTTTTTAAGTTATCAACAAATCTAAGTTACACTGAGAAATTCTATTTTTATACATTTTACAGCTTAGGAATAAACACCGCGATTATAATAGCTGAAGTATTCCTGAACTGTATAAAAACAATGAGCCTCCAGTTCTGACTTCAACTCTACTTTTAATTTTTCCTGAGGCATTCCACTTGAAAATTTGGCTGACATCAGTCGAATTACCCTAAAATGTTATTCCATACGTTATGAGGAAGTGGAATAGAGCGTAGTAGATTTCTTTTAAAATTGAAAGTTCCAACAAATGCTTCATACTTATACGAACAGAAACAACGCAATTTGATTTCTTTTCAAATATTCTATATGGGGTTTCCAGGAAAACTACTATCTATTATCACCCCCAACATTTTAACTTTATGTACACTTTTCGGTGGTTCGGAACCGACCTAAAACTGTAGGTCCAACTCATCAATCACCAGCATCCAACTCATTACCCACGCACAGGTCTCAGACCAATGTGGGCTTCATCCTCAGAAAAAAAAGAAAAAAATCTACTTTTACTATTCCACTATTCTCAGATCTGAGTCGCACATGCTTTGTTTTATTGTAATTGAGAACAAGCAAATTTGCCCTGAGCCACTCATCGAGTTTTCCAAATGCCTTTTCACAATCAGCCTTCATCCGTACTTTATTCTTAGCCCAAAGCATCAAACTTATACCGTCAGCATACAAAACACTATGTGCTGGATTAAGATAATTTGGCAGGTCATTTATATACAGGAGAAACAAGATAGGGCCCAATACTGAGCCCTGGGGAACCTCAGATATGTTGTTATTAGTTTTCTTCTTCTTATTCTTTTACTATCACCTTCCCCAATTTCAAGGTTCTCTCAAGCTTATGATTTCTAGCAATTTGGAAATTTGGAATATATTAAAATTCAATTAAACTGCTAAATGGTTACAAGCAATAATGCAAAAAAAATTTATAGCATTAAAAAAATGAATTATCTTATGACTTCTACTGGTGGAGGCCTTGAAAAGCCCAATTAAATGGACAGCAATAGAGCGCTCTTGTAGATTTATTGAGGGAACTTTCGGAAAGAAACATCAAATACTTGATCATTACCACAATTGCAAAATCAAACACCTAGGTTACTGTAAATGTGTATAGGAGCAGCGCAGCGGTATGGCAGAATGAGCACCATCATTCCATACCATGCTTTTGATTTGGCGATGTATTTTTTTTTGGAGGATGAAGCCCACATAGGTCTGAGACCTGTGCGTGGGTAATGAGTTAGATGATGGTGATTGATGAGTTGGACCTTGGACCTACAGTTTTAGGTGGGTTCCGAACCACCGGGAAGTGATTTTACAGCAGTGTCTTTTTTGCTGACCAATCTAATCGGTCACCGTTACGAGCAGGACCTAAGAGAACGCAGCTTATCTCTATCTGATTGAACAGATACCTGCTACGGCTCGCGGCTATCACTTCCCTAACATATTCAATACACTTGGGGCCATATTTATAAACCTAGTGCCTAGAATCTAAAGGCTTTCTCAACTGAAGTACAAATTTGAAAGCCTTTGGACTGAGCGCTTTTAAAGTCTTACTTGAGTTGATAAATATGGGCCTTAAATTCAAAAGCCTATTATTACTTCAATTGTCTATGAATATTTTGTAAAGCTGAAGTCTTTTATAGGTTAAAACCAATACATGGCAGTCTAATCGGATAGTAATCAAGTATTCAATGTGAGAACGCCAGTGATATTTTACTATCATCTACTTATTATAGATAGATAGAAACCTTATGTCATTAAAGAACAAATATTGCAATTGGAAATATAAGATACTCTCATAATAATTTACACAATATTGAAATATAACATATGGCAAATGTATTGAGCGCAAAGAATAGCTATTTGTGTAACTAGAGCAAAAAGTGGGAGATTTCTGCACCGAGAGAAACCGTTTCTCGAGTGCTAAAACTATACTTCACGCTCGAATTACACATTAAATTTTTCTTACAGTAATATATAATCACTTCCCGGTGGTTCGGAACCCACCTAAAACTGTAGATCCAGCTCATCAATCACCATCATCCAACTCATTACCCACGCACAGGCTTCAGACCTATGTGGGCTTCATCCTCAAAAAAAAAAAAAAAATCAAACAGAACAAAACAGGACATACATAACCTGACAATTCCTTACATAACCTATCTTCGAATCAAATCGATTTTGACAACTACAGCTGACTGAGAGTTGACTTTTTGCGTGGCTGAAGTAGGGTAGCCAACCTATTTTTGAATGCAGAATAGGGAACCTGCGTATTACATGCTCACTATTTTGTGTTGTTAGGTTGCAAATCTGGACTGCAGAAAAGTATTTTCGCGCACTTTAATTTATTTTTCCTACAGTGACCCGAAAAAGTGCCTATTTTTGCACTAACTGTAGCATGCAAAATAGTCTATTCCTGCACCAGTGCGGGAAAGTAAATTCCAGTGCGGGAATGTACTTTTCCGCACTCCAAATTTGCAACCTAACAACACAAAATAGTGAGCATGTAATGCGCAGGTTCCCTATTCTGCATTCAAAAATAGGTTGGCTACTCTGCTTCAGCTGTGAAATAGTTGTTGTAGTTGTTGTTGATGAAATCGATTTGATTCGAAGATAGGTTATGTGAGGAATTTTCAGGTTATGTATGCCCTGTTTTGTTCTGTTTGAATTACTTTATACATTACTGTAGGAAAAATTTAATGTGTAATACGAGTGCAAAATATTGTTTCTGCACTCAAGAAACTTTTTTCACTCGCCTTCGGCTCGTGAAAAAAACTGTTTCTCTCGATGCAGAAAAACGCTATTTTGCACTCTAGTTACACAAATAGCTATTTCCTACAGTGACCCGAAAAAATGCCTATTTTTTCACTAACTGAAGCACGCAAAATAGTCTATTCCTGCCCCAGTGCGGGAAAGTAAATTCCAGTGCGGGAATGTACTTTTCCGCACTCCAAATTTGCAACCTAACAACACAAAATAGTGAGCATGTAATACGCAGGTTCCCTATTCTGCATTCAAAAATAGGTTGGCTACTCTGCTTCAGCTGTGAAATAGTTGTTGTAGTTGTTGTTGATGAAATCGATTTGATTCGAAGATAGGTTATGTGAGGAATTTTCAGGTTATGTATGCCCTGTTTTGTTCTGTTTGAATTACTTTATACATTACTGTAGGAAAAATTTTATGTGTAATACGAGTGCAAAGTATTGTTTCTGCACTCGAGAAACATTTTTCACTCGCCTTCGGCTCGTGGAGAAAACTGTTTCTCTCGATGCAGAAAAACGCTATTTTGCACTCTAGTTACACAAATAGCTATTCCCGCACTGATGCAGGAATATAATATTTTGTGTGGTACAGTTAGTGCAAAAATGGGCAATTTTTCGGGTCACAGAAGGAAAAATAATTTTCCATTCACGCACAGAGTATCATTGAAATAATGAAAAACTATGAATATCTAAATAATAAACTAAGAGAATAAAAAAATTTGAAATAGAGGTAAAACTAATGAAAATAAAACTGAAAAATATACTGAATACAAAGTACAAAACGCTAAGGAAAAAATTTAAACAAAAATTTCTTGTATGATACCATATCTTGAATTATTCAAACTAGATATCAATGAGGTGATAACTGAGAAATACACTGAATACAAACAAAATGCAATGGAAATAAATATCTTGTATGATACCATAATTAGTTAGTTAGTCTTATTTAGTAATTATCTCAATTTATACATTAATAAATTCAGAAACAATAGCGAATATTACATAAATAAGGCTAACTCTATCACATCTGACAAAATTTGACACATTTGAGAGACAAAATTACTTTCTCTATGTTTTTCTTATAAACAGACAGCCAAGATTGCTTTATGTTTTTCTTATCAACAGATAGCAGATAGAGGCTATTTCCTGAGGCACCTGAAAAGCCTTCCCTGCAAGAGACAGAATGACTTTTGAAAAAATGTACTATTAGGTCTAGGGATAGGGCTCTGCTCGAATCTGCACACAAAAGCCTAAGTCTGGGACATTGCTAATAGAATATTATTTATTTTTTTGGCAATTTTCATGAGGAATTGAGCTTAAACTGTAACTATAACTAAGTCTGAAAACAATAAACACTTACAAGCGTTCCAGTATTGGTGAGACAATCGGATTCCTATCAGTATTAATTATAGTTTTGGTCACCAACTCCGCAAGAGACACCAGCGACTCGATTATAACAGATCGTTGTTCTGGTTCAAAGTGGTAGTACATTAAGCCCAATGCTTCTGTTGAAGTCACAACATATAACAAAGCTCTTAGTAGGTCTTGCGGAATTTCCTGAGGAATGGTGTCGTTGAATGGTCTTATTAGTTGTGTATGGGACAGCCCAGCAGGTTGCCAAGCTTTCAGCTAGACAGAAAAAACAAAATGAGCAGAAAACAAAATGAAATTCAATTGCAAATCTTCACTCACTTTCTTAAATTACATCTAACTTTTATATTGCAGTAAGCAAGCGATTAATAAACTTTCAAGAACTTTAAACGTGATGAAAGGTTGAGTATAAGTCAGACAACCAGTCATATAAACGTTGATCAAACTTGTAAGTGGTACTCATAAGTTCACCACTCATAAGTGGTAGTAAATTAATCCCAAAGCTTCCATTGATATCACAACATATATTAAAGCTCAATTCCCTCGCCTGTCCCAAGAACTGTAAGCTACAGCAATTTGAAAATTTTCAATAAAAATTCTTCTTACAATAATGCTTATGAGAGTGATTGGGAAAAGGTTTATTGGTCAAATAATATTGATGAGAAGATAGCTCAAGTCAATGAAATTATGATTGCCTTATTTGATAAGCACGCCCCCATAAATAAGTTGAAGTTTCTCAACATCCTCACTAGCGAAATTCGACAATAATTAATGAAATATCATGATGTTGCAGGGAGAAAGTGTAGCAGAATAAAATCACCAGCTGATTTTGTACTTTATAAGAGAACTAGAAACAGCTAGTTAGCAATGCAAAATTGCGATGTGCACATAACACTGCTGTCTCCACTAAGGAAAATTGGCGTGCTATCACTCAGCTCAATATACTGTTATGAATTTACATAAATAAAACAGTCAGAGGCGTTTTAAACATGGATTTTATTAAGAATAACTTTTGGAAAATTAACACTTGAACTGCTTAACACGAACTCAACTATTTATACTTCTATTGGAAAACCTTCTCGAGCTTTCAAACATTGCAAACATTATATTTGCTATTACCAGCTGATTTTTACATAAACAACTTGTCACCTGGCCGTAGCACTGCTCCCTCCTTAAGACTGTTCTGTCCCAGAACAGTTACAGGTCTGCAGATTGGGGGTGGCCTTACTGGATACAACTGACTAGCTGCCCATGGAGCAAACACGCAAACTGAGATGGTAATCCCAGTTTCTTTGAAGATTGTTTCAATCATTGGCCTCACGATTTTCCAGTCCAACCCATCATAGCCACAACCTAATCGGGGAATTCCAAGCTGCTTCACTCCCAGAGTTTGAAGACAATTCCGCAGATGATTTAGGCTCTCCCACAAGGCTTGATAGGTGGACTCCTGCTGAGGTTGATCTTTTGTCACCAAGCAGAAGAGCTGTTTTCCTTGCCTCTGAAGGTGTAGTGTTCTTCCAACAGCTGGTCTCTGAAGTTCCAGATCATTCAGTCCTCCAAACTTTTTCCTAAATACTGTAGCAATACCCCGAGAAGCTCCAAGATTTTTAGCTACACAGTGAGCCAGAGCATAGTCTTTTGGTAGGGTGAACAAATCTTGATAACAGACTTTTGTAACCTCAGCTTTCTGGAACATGTCCAAATTGGCCATAAATTCTTCAAAGTTGGGATCAACTGGTTGAATAGTTCTCACATCTTGGGCATTACCTGCAGTATTGTCTCCCTGGAATGGTGCCAGTCGATTGAAGTGGACAACTCTTGGTTTTCCTCTAGGTTTCTTGATCCGGTAGACTACATCATTGATTCTAGTAACCACTTCAAAAGGTCCATCCCAGGAAGTCTGTAATTTGGGGGAGTACCCTTGACGTCGCTGTGGGTTGTAGAACCAAACTAAGTCTCCAGGCTGGTATCCACCATGATCTGCCTTGATATCATAGCGTTCTTTCATCTTGTCACTGGTTCCTTGGATGTTGGTTCGAACAATCTCATGAATCTCATCCATCTGTTTCCGAAACTGGGTGACATAGTCCTCTCCTACCAAATCCTCTCCAGGTGTACATCCAAACTTTAAGTCACAAGGCAGTCTAATATCTCGCCCAAACACTACCTTGGCTGGTGAAAGTTTTGTAGACTCATTGACAGAGCTTCGGTATGCCATCAGGAATAGGTGAAGATATTGATCCCAGTCTCGTTGATGCTTGGATACAACTTTTGACAGGTATTTTCCCATGGTCCTGTTCATACGCTCCACCATTCCATCTGACTGAGGGTGAAGGGGTGTAGTCCTTGTCTTATGGATTCCCAGCACCTCACATATACGGGAAAACACTGAAGACTCAAAGTTCCTTCCTTGATCAGAATGTAACTCTAATGGGACACCAAACCGACTGACAAATTCCTTGATTATTACATCAGCAACACTGATTGCTTCTTGATTTGGCAAGGCATAGGCTTCGACCCATTTGCTGAAATAATCCATCACTACCAGGATATACTTATTCCCACTGTCAGACAATGGAAATGGTCCAGCTATGTCAATGGCTATTCGCTCAAAAGGTGCTCCAACATTGTATTGTTTCATGGGGGCCTTCTTTCTATGCAAGGGGCCATTTGCAGATGCACAAACAGTGCAATTGCGACACCAGTTCTTGACATCTTTGCTTGAATTTGGCCAGTAAAACCTCTCTCGTACTTTCTCCAGTGTCTTATGAACTCCAAAATGGCCCCCAGAGACTCCATCATGTATTTGTCTCAGCACTTCAGGAATCCTTTTCCTGGGAACAATAATTTGCAGCTTATGCTGATCACCAGCTGCATTCTCTAGCTTCCTTTTGAGGATTCCTCTGTCTTCCACAATAGAGTCCCATTGTGCCCAGAGGGACTTGACATGTGGTGGAAAAGGTGCTATTTCTTGCCAACTAGGTCGTCTTGCAGAACGTTTCCACAACCAAAGGTGCTTCAGATCAGGGTCTTCTTCCTGATCCTTAAGTAACTCAGCACCTTGCCAGTGGTCATTGGCAATAGTTGTCCTATATACCAAAACTTCCTTCCCATCCTGGCGTGAGCAGTGTTTGCAGTCCTCCTCACAGGGTCTTCGAGAAAGGGCATCAGCATTCAGGTGACTATTTCCAGCTCGGTGTACAAATTTAAAGTCATATTCTTGTAAGTGCTGGATCCATCTTGCCACTTGTCCTTCAGGAGACTTGAACCGGAGAAGCCATGTCAAGGATGCATGATCAGTTCTCAGCAGGAATTGACGTCCATATAAGTATTTGTGGAAGTGGCTGATTGATTTCACTACTGCTAGCAGTTCTCTTCTAGTAACACAGTAGTTACGCTCAGGTTTTGACAGCACCTTGTTAAAATATCCAATGACCTTTTCCTCCCCATCTTGCTCTTGAGAAAGTACTCCACCAATTGCTGTGTTGCTGGCATCAGTGTCAAGAATGAACTTGCCTTCAACTCTTGGGTAAGCCAATATAGGTGCTTGGCAAAGTGTCTCCTTTAGTCTGTTGAAGGCCTGCTGGCAATTTTTGTCCCAGAGAAAACTTTGTTTCTCCTCTGTCAGCTTGATGAGGGGTTTTGCTATACCAGAGAATCCCATGACAAACCGTCGATAATATGTGCAAAGGCCAAGGAAACTCCGCACTTCTGATTTGTCTTTGGGCACTGGCCACTTGGTTATGGCTGTTACCTTCTCAGGATCCATAGACACACCTTTATCAGATACCACATGCCCTAGGTAATTAACCTGTCTTTTAAACAGATGGCACTTCTTTGGGTTGAGCTTCAGGTTAGCTTGTCTTAGTCTTTCAAATACTTGCTTCAAGTTTTCCAGCTGATGTTGGAAAGACTTTCCCAAGACAATGATGTCATCCAGGTAGACCAGGCAAGTTTCCCATGACAGTCCCCTCAACACATTCTCCATTAATCTTTCAAAGGTTGCTGGAGCATTACACAAGCCAAATGGCATCACAGTGAATTGCCAAAGACCTTCTCCGATTGAAAATGCAGTCTTTTCTTTGTCCTTAGGTTCAAGTCCAACTTGCCAGTATCCACTTTTCAGGTCCAGAGTCGAAAACAACTTGCAACCTTCCAGGCTATCCAGTGTGTCATCAATTCGAGGTAGAGGGTAACTGTCTTTTTTGGTGACGTCATTCAGAAGACGATAGTCCACACAGAACCGGAGTGTATTATCCTTTTTTTTTACAAGCACCACTGGTGAAATCCAAGGGCTATTGGATGGTTCAATTATACCTTCATTTTCCATTTCCTTAATTATTTTTCTAGCTTCCTCTCTTTTAGCCAGAGGTAACCTTCTAGGGTTCTGGCGGATGGGTCTGGCATTTCCAGTATCTATTGCATGCTCAACTATGTTGGTTCTGCCTTTTGGGCCCTCTCCTATATCAAAAATATCCTGATAATTAGTTATGAGGTCCCTTACTTCATTTTGTTGTTCTTTGACTAGATCTTGACAGGATACTTCAACAAAGGCCTTCAGCTTCTCTGGGAGACACTTCTTCTGTGGTTGAGTTGTCTGCATTTGTTGTATGACAGATGTGACTGGTGAGCAATGTCCCAAAGTACTACTTCTCTTCAAAGTAACTTCATAATCATTCACATTCATCAAGAGGACAGGGAATTCTTGGCTAGTAAGAAAAAGTGTCCTAGCCACTAGGACACCATGACCAAGCTCCTCCTCATGGATTTCTGGCTCTAGCAACACATTAATCCCCACAGGGACATCCTCCTTTGTCGTAGCATGAGTCACAATCTGGCTCCTTGCTGGTATTGTGATTTCTTTCAGCAGTTGTATTTGGGCTGTACAGTCTTTTCCAGAGTGTAGAACAACTTCATCTCCACCAATGGTCAATGTCTTCCTTCTAAGATCCAACTCTAGGCCAAAAGTAGAAAGAAAATCCAAGCCTAGTATGACTTCTTCACTAATTTGATTAACAGAGGCAACATCAACCATAGAGATTGATCTTTCAATGCCATTATTGTGTTCCTGTAGTTTTTCAAACTTCTTTTCAAATTTATCTTCCATGTTTTTCATTTTCTCTTCCATGTCTTTCATTTCATTTCTTACAAAATTATGATTTTTCTCAAATTTATCTTCCATGTTTTTTATTTCATTTCTTAAGAAATTATGATTTTCCTGCAATTTTTCCTCAAATATATCTCTGTTCTCTTCTAATTTTCTTTCCAAAGCTGACTTTAACTCACCATATGGGGTTTCAAAGAGGAATATGTCCGGATCCAAACCTTCCTCAACCAATGCCACACGAAGTCGTTCTTGCAGAATAGCTTTATTACCACTTATTTCAAGATCTCGTTCTTCTAATTCTTGTTTTAATTCACTCACTTTCAAACATGAAAGTTTTAAACCTTTTCCAGCCATTTTAAATCTCAAACCAGTATAACTGTTAAAAGTAAACACAAAAAAATGGATGAACAAATGAATAGTTGAAAAACACTAATAAAATCACTTTTCGAATAGATAAACCCACCTCAAATGCACTTATCCCACTTCTGACACCAATTGTTATGAATTTACATAAATAAAACAGTCAGAGGCGTTTTAAACATGGATTTTATTAAGAATAACTTTTGGAAAATTAACACTTGAACTGCTTAACACGAACTCAACTATTTATACTTCTATTGGAAAACCTTCTCGAGCTTTCAAACATTGCAAACATTATATTTGCTATTACCAGCTGATTTTTACATAAACAACTTGTCACCTGGCCGTAGCAATACATTCTTCTAAAAACCAAACTAGTAATATTTGGTCTGTTATTCCACCAGATGAATTGAATTAATAGTTTGTTCAAAGTCCTGATTATGGAGGTGGTCTTGATCAAGCTGATTTGTACACAGTACGATCGTCAAGCAGTTAATCGTGATTTCGATCCATTTTATTTACAATTTGTCACAGAGTACGAGGTGGGCTTAGGTATTAATAGAGTCTCTTCTCATGCTAAAGGGGTCGATCAGATGGATTTATTCCTGTTAAAATGTATCACTGGCATTATTGTTCCGGTTTTTACTAATAATTTCATTTACATTGTTGATGACAATGGACGAATTTCAAGGTGGTTGAATTTGGAACTCTGGCGTTCCTCAGGGATCTGTCTTGGGGCAGCCTTTGTTTTCTTTGTACGTGTATGACATATCATCATGTTTCAAGTATTGTAAATATCATGTGTATGCAGATGATCTTCAAATGTATTGTCACTGAATGATTCACAATGTAGCACCGACTGTGAATTGTACCAATGAGGACATTGTAGGACGGTAGATTGATCTATTAATCATGGTTTGAAGATCAACGAAAGTAAAACAAAATTGTTATTGGTTATAGTAAGCATCTGAAGCCTAGTGACATTTCTATACCGTATCTTGAGAGCATGAAAAACTTGGGCTTAATAATAAAACAGGATGTAACCTGGAATGGTCATATTTTCGAAATTTGCAATAGGGCTTGGAAATGGATACATGTACAGCCCCGCCTGAACCCAAATAAAGAAGTTCATCTATCTATCTATAAATTCTAACAATTAACGACCAATCAAAATGATCAACGTTTGTTTAGCCGGCTGTCTAACTTGTACTCAACATTTCCTCACGTTTTAGAATAAGTACTGACAGTTCATAAATTCCATGCTTACTGCATTATAATTTTCATGTGAAGTTAATAGAATGCTGGATACATGTTTTCCTCATTAACTGAATTGATAATAGGAACTCTAATTTATTAAATTTTGATATTCACCCAATTAGTTTCAATGTGAACGAATAACTTAAATTATCTTAACTGTTTTCTCCAAATTTATGTGATTTATGCTTGCAGTTATGGAAGCATTTGGTTATATTGTAGTTATGGAAAAAAGAGGTTACTAATATTGTGCAGCTCCAAACAATAGAACAAGGTAGAATGTTGTGAGTTCTTCAGTTGATTGGTCAATTTATTTCTTTGCTGATAATGTCTACATGAGTCTGAGATATATGCGTGGTAATGAGGAGAATGATTAAACAAAATATGCCATGCTGAAGAATGGGATTCAAAACCATCAATGTTCAACATATTTCTATACAAATTCATGAATAATCTAACATTGTTTGTGAAATCTCTTATGCAAATCTTAATTTGACAAACGGGCCCAATTTGTCATTAAAATGGCAACATTTTATACAATTTACTGACATTCTCAAGGATATTAATTCAGATTTTCAAGTTAGCACTTTCATGTCAATGAGACTAGCAAGCAAATTTATAAACAGAGAAAAATTCAGCAACCGTAGAGGTGTGAAAACTGTTAGGGCGCTTATCTCTGACTGACAGCTACTCACGAACCAGACTCATAAGCAAAAATAAATATACTTACAATTGCAGAATAGGTACTTACAATTATTTTGGCAATTTCTGACGGAATCAAATCGGCAATTTTTGCAATAAGATTGAAGTTATCCAATCTGATTTTTTCTTCGTGGCATATTGAATTGCATTCTTCACCCTGCAGAAAAAAATGATTTAGAATGACGAAAAAATATAAGAAGCATCAATAGATTCGAAAGCTAGCTGATGGCGGGATAGTCTAAGTTCTAATCTTATCTTTTAATGATATTCAATAAAAATTCTATGCATGATTCCATTATAGACTTGTAAATGTAATTACTTATTTGAAATTGATTGAATTAAAGCTAAAGATTAGATGAACAAATTCTTTATTAGGTAGAATTAAAACTATGCAGTCTCCTCCACCACTCAGCCTTAGAAATATAACCTTAAAATATAAAATTCGCATAGTACTATAATAACCATATCACTGAAACACTAGTTAAAATACAAATTACAAATAAATACTAGTGAAAAGTCACAAAAAGATGTGATAAACATCACCAGAAAAATCATGATATGGAAATTAAACACTATTGTGCACGCTCATCAATAGCTTGGATATTGTCCGGAAAATTGTTCCTCAGTCGACAAACCGTAACAGCGAAGGATTTATCAAACGTCGTTGTTCTATGGATAAGAAAATGCCAACAGTGAGCTCCTCCGTCTGACCGTCAGTGCACAAACTGACCGCGGACAGAAACCTGAAACTCTCAGACAGATAACTGAGTGGTTTCATTTAGATTATTGAGTGAAGTAACGTCAAAATATGCAAGGAACGTTGCTCAGCCAATTTTAAAAATAAAGTTGTAGGTGTAAATGATCATATTGTCTCAAATTTAAAAATAATCATATACAATAGTTCTTTGTACGTTATGATCTGCCTGAGAGCTCCATGGTCATGTCATTCATCACAGTAATTAGTAAATTCGTATGGCTTTTCGTGGTGGGTAGACCCTTACGGGTATCACAGTAATTGAAGAGCGGCATTACAAGGAATAATGCAAATCTCTTCAGGCTGTGAATGGATAAGATGGTACTTCGAGATGAATTTATTACTCAATTTAATTTGTTAGGCTAGGAGATTGGAGACCGATAGTATAATTGCACATACCCAGTCATTTTCTTCCAATGACAGATCTTCGTAAGAATCGTCATCATCATATCCTAGTACATCACCTGAAGGTGAGAATAATGACACCCTTTGCTCCTCAAACTCCCGTTCAAAAGTGGCGTGTGCTAAAAGCAAGAGAACATCTTCGTACCTGAAAAATGAGAAATAACAGGCTTTAAATTTGTTTGTAAAATTAGAGTATTGTATTTTGAATAACTAATATTTTCGACATTTAATCAAGTTATATGACCACATTGGTATGTATTTAAAATCCAATATGTTTCAGTTTATTTAAAAAATAAGCATTTACATTGTTTAATAAAGAAACAAAAAATACAATCATACACTTAAATAGAAAATAAATTACATTTTATGGTTACTATAGCTAAGAAAAGTATGAATGGAGAAAAAAATCACTTAAAATGAAGAGAAATAACAGAGCTGATTGATAGGAATCGCCCATATGGACCTCAGGGGTCTATTTTAGGATAACGTAGTCACAATAATTGTAAAAAACAATTATGAAATCAATACCACTTTGACTAGTGAGAGTAAAAAATAAACTTACCTAGCAATATGCTCCGGATTCTTATCATGCAGATAATCGATCAAACCAATCCACGATTCTCTAAATCTACGGAGTAAATTTCTTTGGTACGTCAATTGAAAAAGATTTCCAAGAAAATCGAAAAGTGGAAAATTCTCATTAGCTTCAAGCCTGTGCCAATGGTTTGTGATGAGTAGGCGGACCATTTCATACACACTCGATGTGTAATCCTTGCTGGAAAATTGCATGAGAAAATTAGTAAATATAATATAATCTACTCATTTTAAATATTATTTTTGAAATACTTGAATCAAGAACTTTACTTATAAACAGTTTCAACTAAACTACTAATCTATCTTTATTCGCTCAACAAAGTAGTACCTGTAGAACTCTTCAATTTTCAAATAGGTATAGTCTGCTACCGCGTTTATTACAATAGGCGAGTTCACTAGCAAACAAGCCAGCGAGTAGCAACACTGCAAGCTGACCCAGCTCCCCTTACCATAGTCCACAAGTTAAGCCTTTGGTGGAGGGAGCTGTAGTGTAGTCTTGCTACTCGCTACCTCGTCAGCTAGTGAGCTCGATATAATTCTAAACCTAGATATGAGTGAAATAAATAATAACGATGCTTTTCTATTCAGGTTGCTTCCTTATAATCAATAAATGCCTCCTTTTATTTCCATACATTTCAATACAAAAACTGCCTATTGAATAAATGTAATCATGAAAGTATTTTAGCTCAAATAGGGCAAAAATTGGAAAAAATATAAAATTATAACCCTTAGAAGAACGAATTAAATAATAAATGAGGAATGTTTAGTGAGTTATCATACATAATTTGCATCCTAGGTAGTTTATCCAAAAAAATACCTATTATACCTTAATTAAATTTATACTCACTTTTTACAAATGTCCGCTTCGTTTTTAGTCAATACAAAAAACAAATTGTTTAAATGGCACGCTATGTTTCCTAAATAGGGTAGGAATGATTCAGGAACACAATTTTTGTACAAAAGCTCATTGATGGTAGACAAAGCAGTATCACCAAAATCCTAAAAAAGAGAATACATTGTTGTTATCACGAATATATTATTATTAAGGTACAAAAAACAGGTAAATAAGAACTTTATTATACCAATTGACTGCATTCAGTCCTCAGGTTTACAATACAGTTCATGAAATTTTGATCTCTTAGACATAAAACAGATTACTGGTTTTATATACGCACTATGCAATACAAACATTTTGTGGACGAAGTTATAACACGTGAGCCCCTTCTTCCATATAATCCACAAGATTGTTTCAGAAGATTATTCTTATTCAATAAATAATTTTAATGTTCCAATATTCTGATTTCCAAAATAAGTGTGGAGGCTACAATTAAGAATCATAGATTTTACATGACATGAGAAAAGACAATGGTTTAATTGTTACAAATACTCGTAGTTATTTGTTAAGACAAAATTACAATGAAATGTGAAGAAGGAACAGGCTTGATGTTACTGCATTCTTGACAAATTTTGACTACTGAATTCAAATTTTTTAAGGTTAGCGCAAGGAATATATCATTTAAAAAACTTGTTTCTTTTATAGTAGATGGCTACAAATTTGATTTAAGTTCACCTAAAACACTGACATTAATCAAGTACTGGACATGAATAAATGCATTACATATTTATTACTAAATACTTACAGTATTGGTGCTGAACTCACAAATATGTATCAAAAGTTCATGTGAAAAGTTATTATGAAGAGGCAGCCACGAAAAAATATGGCAAATGGCTTTCAAAGCGGCTAGAATAACATCTTTTGCATCTGACACATTACGGACTCTATTAAAAAGACCTGCAAACATAGTATGAACACATTATACTGTAATAACATCCACTACGAATACAATATCCAATAATGAAAAAAATATATGGTAGCAAATAAGTTGCTCTATCCAAAGATGACGGGATTTGCCTCAACACGATTTTTCAAAGAGGTTACCTAACCACTTTTCCCATTTTGTATTGCATCTATATGTTGTATTATTGTATTTTGGAAACTGTGTGTAAATAAATAAAATGAAATGATTTAACCATCTCCACATATCCACAAAAACTTACGACATAAAACGAAGTTCATAAAAGAGAGAACTACGGAAACAACGAAAGAATGTTGATGCTCAACTGTAATAAGTATACAAATACCGTAGTTAATATACAGGATGAGATACAAGGAGCATAGTATGATCCATGAACTTTTATGTACTGAACCTTTCATAAAAAATTCTTTCAATTTCATTCCAAAGACAGCAATGACATGCTAACAAATACATGAAAAGCAATACCGGAAATAGAATAATAATTTGGACTAACCTATTAATGATGAAGATATTTGCGGTAAATGCGCAATAAATAGGTTTTTCAGCTCTTCCTTTCTGGAGTTACTTATATCTTCTCGTGGACAGATGAGTTCTTCAGATGTTGTTAATAGATAAGCTAGGCCTATGTTTGCAGTCTTGAGATCATTACTCTGAATTAGCTGAAATATTTATATTATGAAATAATTAGGCTAGATAAGTCTCATCAAAATACATTGTTCATAGCATTATTAGAAATAGAAAAGTGGTCATAAAATAAAGTGATTTTCAACAAATTCAACTTAAACATGCCCCAGAACACTTGGAGTTTAAAAAAATAAGAATAATGAAACACACATGATTGTAAAACTTGAACTTTGCATGATTTTAAGATATTAACGAGTAAATCATTGGAGAATTCCAATATTAAAGTTAAATAAATCAACTAACTCATACATTTAGAATATTTTTCCAGATACCATTTTTTTAAAAATCGTTTGATTTGACAAAATATTTTCAGAATGCTATATTTATTGTTGCTGTCAACAATTCTCTAGAAAGGCTTAAAACAAAAACCGTTTGTTGTATAATCTTTAGCTTTTAGGATAAATTATATTCTAGGCGTGGATTTAAGCCAGACATTTTTGTATAATCGGTAAATTAAGGGGATCATACGCAATAAAATAAGATCTGAATTTTCTGTATAGAGATGATCTTGAGTTGAAATGACATAAGAAGTCACTTCCATCCGCAATAAATGATTGTATCTTTACTTGAATTATGAAGTTGATAATGTTAATAGCTTGTGATGCTGATACAACTTGATGTAAGCATTGCTTAAGGTTCAAATCTCATGATGAGATTGTTGAAAAGCAAAGATATAGTTCCTTTGAATTTAGGAAGTGAAAAATAAGCGTGGTTCTACGATAAAATAGCAAATAAGCATGAATGATATCAACGATTATTAACCTGTTGTTTCTTTACAATAAGTTGTATTTTGACTATATCAATAAATAAACATACCGAGATGATATTGGTCATATAGTTGGGATAGAAGTGTGGCCAATCGTATCTTGCGATATCTGCAACTAATTTGAGCAATTTGTTACGTATAAAAGCTGGAATCTGATGATATCGTTCCAAGCTATATTGGTATAGAAATGATGTCATCTGTGACTTCTCTTCCACCATAAGAATCAGCCATTTTCTTGTGATTATCATCTGAAAATAAACAGGAAAAAAACAATATTTACATGAAGCAAAAGACAATAAATACTAATTTTCAACTATTATAAAAAGATACTATAAAAAACGTACAATAGTGAGGAGGAAGATAACATGTACAAGAAAAGGAAGTGTGATTAAACATGTTCTAAGAGAATGTATGTTAAAATAAAATATTTTGATACAAACGACTTTATAAAGAAGAATGTGAGGGAAAATGAGGATTCCCTGAAAATACCAGTGAAATGAAAAATCGTGAAAGAAGAGATTTTACTGTTGTATTTACTTGTTTAACCTTTTTAGTTTTTACTGAGTATTAACTGATTTAAGAAATACAGATGAATGTAAAACTTGAGAAAGTGATTTAATAAATATTTATGAAATTTGTTTCAAGCCAATGGTGTTTATTCATTAGAAAGTCATTAGTGTTTCAAGTGGAAATACAAACAATAGTAAGACCATGATAAGTTATATTAACTTATTATTGTAAATTCAACGACTTGCAGTCAATTTTAATTGTCAATAAATAATATTTCTACTCACTATTGGCCAAACTTTTTGATTCATGGAAATCATCTTCAAAGGCGTCCTTCGCCTTGAGTTTCCATGACTCGAAAACGTTTGGTTAAAAGTTAGTAGAAATTATAGAAATCTATTATTATTAGGCTATTTATTCACAATTAAAATTGACAGCTAGTCGTTGAATTTACACTAATAAGTTAGTATTGATAACGTTGATCGTTATGGAACAAGAAATTGGCCAGCAAAAAAGACACTGTTCTCTGCTGAAAATTACTTCCCGGTGGTTCGGAACCCACCTAAAACTGTAGGTCCAACTCATAAATCACCATCTTTCAACTCGTTACCCACGCACAGGTCTCAGACCTATGTGGGCTTCATCCTCAAAAAAATCACAATTTATTTACTGTATCTGTTTGTTCCACGTGATTGTGTATTTTCATATCAATAATAATGACAGATATTTGCAGGGAATTTCATACATACAGTAAATAGCATGAAGCCGTTAGATTTTAAACCAAGTCGTCATGTCTGTACAGATTTTATGTATTTACACAACTGGCTCTCGAAATCATTGAATGGGAAAAGTTTGGCCAGCTAAAAAGTATTG
The DNA here is from genome assembly GCA_948455865.1 of Conomelus anceps. Taxonomy (NCBI): domain Eukaryota; kingdom Metazoa; phylum Arthropoda; class Insecta; order Hemiptera; family Delphacidae; genus Conomelus; species Conomelus anceps. Next base: position 60,104,044 of record OX418221.1, read on the forward strand.
ATAACGTTGATCGTTATGGAACAAGAAATTGGCCAGCAAAAAAGACACTGTTCTCTGCTGTAAAATCACTTCCCGGTGGTTCGGAACCCACCTAAAACTGTAGGTCCAACTCATCAATCACCATCATCCAACTCATTACCCACACACAGGTCGCAGACCAATGTGGGCTTAATCCTCAAAAAAAAATCCAAGAAGCATGATATACTTGACAGGTACGTAAGAAGCACGGTAAGTTAACAAGAAATTACGATTAAATTACAATGTGAATCTATCACAATAATATCAGATTCTTGATTTGTGTGCATAAATAACGTGTTACATAGGAGTATAAGTGACATAGAATGGGGAACAACCATTCCCATATGGGAGTCGCACCTTTACCGGCACCAGAAACTAGGCGACTGATTGGTCGATGAATGTCTATGAATTTGAAGACAAATCGGACGCATAGTTTCCGGTGCACTGAGCGATGCAGCTCCCATGAACGCACAAATTGATATTTCTAGAAAATAATGCAAATAATAAAGGTTTTAAAGTAGGGAAACTGTCGTTTGCGTAGTGTCTGAATTATAATACAGTCCTAAGTTATAGCACTAGATAATATTGTCAACATAACATATTATAAAGGTAGGCTATAGAATTTAAACCACAATCTATGGAAGTAAACTGATATTAATAGAATATTGGTGTAAAAATTCTAAAAAAAAAAAGTTCGAATAATGTTTTAAGTAAACGGCTGAGTTTATATGATAACTTACCTCGAGAGTTCCCAAACAGAACATCAAAACATAGTTGTTTGATGACACATTCATAAATTCCAAGCAATTCTTCCAGGCACCATCTTGCGCACTGAATGAGGCCAGGGAGGCCTCAATCACTTGCTTTTGTTGGTTACTGGTTGTGTGGCTGAAAAACTTCTCCAGGAGATCTACTAGAGTTGCTAATGATTCATTCTGTAAAAGACGTAGGGAATCACATTAATAAAAAAACAGAAATTTTCGACTGAAATCTCCCATAACATAAGGTAGAGATAACAATTACCGGCCTCTTTCACTTTTAACCTTGAAAATCCGTAATTTCTCATCTCACGCACTGCATGAGGCCAAATAGCCTGCTTTTGCTGGTCATTTTTGGGTAGGGTCTGGTTATTTTTTAGGTTAGGAGCCGATATTTGGTATGTTTACCACAGTAAAAATGAATCATGACAACTTTGCTAACTTATGATAGTCCTGATCTATGTGGGAGAATTAAAGATGGACAGAAACAGCTCAAGTGACAAAAGCAGTTGACTTACATCTACATCACAGATAATTTTAATTAATCTCTTGTTCTGAATTACATTCCGCACACTGTGAACAAAGATAGAAATAGCTCTCAAAAGCCGTCCTGAATTTCTGATGTTGCAGTATCTAGTATTCTCGGACCATTATTGAGTGAAGATTGAAACACAGACTAAAAATGTGTAGGCTATGAATAATTATTATTTACCTACAATCGAATTAAGATAAGAAAAATTTGCTTTGAAAATTTACTCTTAAACACCACTATGATTGAATAAAAAACCAGCTCACCATGTTGTTAAATATCAAATTTTTGAAGGCTAGTGCTCATACTGTCAATTTATTCCAACCATTACTCTATGAACGATCCCACGTGTAATGATTCTCTATATAGGCTATAGCAAATTCTCATGTCATAATAATTTATAATATGTTCTTTCAATTAGAAAAAATATTCACTAGTTATTGTAGAAAACATAAAAGTTAACCAAAAATATCACCAATGCACCGAGAGTCCGAGACCGACTTGCTTTTGTTCGAGTATTCATATCAAATATCAAGTCATCACGTAATAACCTACTTTTATCAACGAACCGAACCAACAAATCTACTAATAAATCCGTGAACATTCATCAGTATATGAATATAATTTAGAGTAAATTAACAAAAATATAATTAAAAAAGTAAATGGTTCACCGATAAAACATGTTCGTATCTCAATGTAATGAAATTAAACATTTAAACATAACCTTCTTAAACAGTAATATTTTACAGGCTGTGAATGACAAAATCAGATGATATCTGTCACTTTCTGAATCAGATTTCTGTCGTCTGTCAGTTTCAAAAAAATTGTAATATTTTTTTATGATTTCAAATAAAAAAAATCAAAATCATTTATTTATCCTTTTCACAAAAAAGAAACATAAGAATATATATGAAATACATCTGAATATACAATTTAAATATAAAAAGCACTAAATTAAAAATATAATAAGGAAGGTCCCTGCAAGGTTAAAACCTGTGCGCAGGGGCCGAGTGTTATACAATTATAATTTCTGAAAAGAATTTAAGGAAACGTTTAAACTAAGGTAAAGTTTGATATATATTTAGCCATTACAATTAATTATAGGACAGAATATATATAATATACTAGCTGGCCCAACGCGCGTTGCTGCATTCTCATAAAAATTCTCCTTGATTTTATTATTCGCCACCTCCCGCTGAGGTTACATTTACAATTAGGTAAGAAGTTAGTCCTAGGGCTCTTCCAGCTGATCATTCCTTGTTTTCTTAATCACCACCTCTGAATGAAGAAACATTTCAAATTTAAACCTCCTATGACTATAAGGGTAGAAGCTAGGTTTTTGATTTTATTATTCGCCACCTTCCGCTGAGGCTGCATTTCAAATTTCTAGCTGTATTGGTTAACAGATGTCATCAACCTGGCATAATTACATTTCATCATACCCAGCCGTATGTTTCCTACATATTGCAAGGCTCCGACTGCACGGTAGCCTACATGCAAAGTGCAAAGTCTTTTGCTGTTCAAAGACAGCGTAGATAACGCCACTAAGGGGCCTGCCATATGATTAAAAACTGTTGACTTATATCAGCTTTTTGGCTGGCAAGTTCAGTAGGTTAGGTCTATAAAATGGTTTAATTAATAATAATTATTAGCTCCCCTATTAAAATTTATGGTCAGAAAACATCCCCAATATTCACACAACATATTCCCAAAGTTTCATGCCGATCTGTCAAGTAGTTTTGGAGTCTATAGGGAACATACATACAGACAGACATTCATTTTTATATAAATAGACTACAAGCCATCAAATTACTGTAGTTTTCATATATCTTGGCAGCAGTATGATGAGTTCAGATGCAGCATGTCCCATCTGCTACACGCTGCCAAGTTATATGAATACTACAGTAGGTGGTTGAACAAATTGCGGTGCTACGAAAACAACGGTGTTAAAGGTCAGAGTTGTAGATGGGAAATACTGCACGGTTAGTGTTGCCAAGTCGTACGTTTATGGTTTTGGTTCTCTACTATCGCTGACAACTGTTCTATCAGGCTACATTCTGCTATATCGCAATTTGTTCTAGACGTCTAATTTGATGGCGTAAAGAATAAATTCAATTTTCAAAGGACAAAACTACCGTACGGTTTCAGGTGATTTTAGAACTCACATTTCATAATTTAGGCTACTATTATGAAATCGAGTGCAGTTCAGATTATCTTTTATCATGAAAGGTTTAACTCGGGGAAAAACTAGTAAGTTAGTCCAGTGAATTTTTCCCACAATGTTTGTCTTAAGTGATTTAAATAAAAAAAACATATTTTAAAACAAAAAAAGAAACCGACTTCAGTGAAATGATAAAATACTCACGTACTAAAAAGTTTAAAATAAAGTATTTACTTTAAACTGAGAAAATTTTAAATTTCATACAAATAATCTTTTGAAGTCGGCGCCAAATATTTTATAAAGATGATAAGAAATTCTATCTAATATCAAAACTAACACTGTATTTTTTTGGAGGATGAAGCCAACATAGGTCTGAGAGTTTTGCGTGGGTAATGAATTGGATGATGGAGATTGATGAGTTGAACCTACAGTTCTAGGTGGGTTCCGAACCACCAGGAAGTGATTGATAAGAAATGCTATCTAATATCAAAACTAACACTGTATTTCAATTAAATATGTGATTTACACTCACTTTTACTGAAATACAGTAATTGATAAGAAATTCTACCTAATATCAAAACTAACACTGTATTTCAATTAAATGTGATTTACACTCACTTTTACTGAAATACAGTGTCAGTTTTGATATTGGATTGTTCAATTATTTCGTCATGGAAAACATCACAGAGTAATTCTGTTATATTTTAGAAGTTTATGGGAAATTTGGCGCCGACTTCAAAAGATTATTTGTATGAAATTAAAAATTTTCTCAGTTTAAAGTAAATACTTTATTTTAAACTTTTTAGTACGTGAGTATTTTATCATTTCACTGAAGTCGGTTTCTTTTTTTGTTTTAAAATATGTTTTATTTTAAGCTTTTTAGTTGAATTTTCAAACTTTGAAAACATGAGAAATTTCTTAAAGCCTACATTATGAAATATTTATCAAATTAGCAAGCCAATAATTAATTTATAACATCGAAAGTTAAGTAACTAAAAATCCACTTATAAGAAAAGATAAACTAAGGAAAATTCTACAACGTTTTATTTAATGTGGAATATTGTATTTAGGAGAATTATAATAGCGAAAGGCTTCTTAAAAGTGAAATGGCTTTTGATTCATTTTGATGTGGTCCCTTTCAGAATATACCTCACTGAAATAGTAGGCCTATAGCAAGGTTAATTAACCTTGGGCCTATAGTACGTTACAAGTGTGGAAAATATTGTGCTTACTGAAAATATGATAAGTAAACGCAGGAGATGAAGTTGAGTGCGGTATTATCATATGAGTATGGTAAACATCTTCCCGGACGAGTTATGTACGATATTTTTTGTGTTATGATTGCAACTAAATAACCTTATTCCTATGACTCAATAATATCAACTAAATTATTTACAATTTTCATATGAACATATGGACAGAAATATTATATTCTTCTTATTCTCGATTCAAATTAAGTTCATGTGATTGGTCAAAAGAAGCCATTAAAGACTTCTTTCACACTGAACCAGCTTTGGGTAACTGATGTCGTTTACCCGGCATAATTGCATTGCATCATATGATTTCGAAAACCGTCTAGATGTAAAGCGCTCCATATGATACAATGATCAGCCTGGTAAACGACACCGGCTATCCGATTGGCGGTTATGTGTGGAACTATCCTATTCAAACTTGATTGAAATGAAGACATCGAAGAATGCTCCTTTTTGTTTAATATTGGGCTAAGTATTGGGCCGATCATTGCGAAACTTGTATGGGACCACCGCTGAGCGATGCTCTTTCATTTAAAAAAAAATTCATCGAAATCGGTTCAATATTGTTCGAATGATTGATGTACAAACATAAAAAAAAAAAACAGGTCGAATATAGTAACCTTGTTGTTTTTGGAAGTCGGTTAAAAAATACCTTTCATTTTTTCCAAATGTATCCAGTGGTTGGAGTAGGAGTTAAAAATTTTCCCAAATGTATTCACTTGGTACCAAACTCGGCCCCCAATGTTGGACCCTCCTCCCCACCTTTGATCGGGTAATCTCACCTTATCGAGTGATAGCTCATTCAGACCATAATAAGATTTTCACTCCAAATGGGAATATGCATTCTATGATGAATAAGATAAGTTTTCTTATTACCTTAATTAAAATATGTCATAACTTACAGTTAATGAATATGTTTCATTAGTAAATAACAGATCCCAATCATTTGAATGATTAATTTATTCAACAAATTCTTAAATAATAACAATATTTGATAGTAAACATATTGTAACATCAAAAGTTAAACAACTTAATCTGCTCTACTATTTATATCACTAAATTGAGTTTTCATACAAATCGAACAAAAAAAACCATAATACACCTTTTTAATACAAAAAATTATAAACAAATAACTAGGTACCTATATAACAAAATTTTATACAAAATTTGCGCAATTCTATAAAAATACGTTTTTAATTGGAAAATAAGAGGGAAAGGTTTGGTAGATGAAACTTTTACTAGCAAAAATAAAGTTCCATGATTTATACAAATTACATTGCTCGTTGTAACAAGATGGTTGGCCCCTAAAATGTGATAAGACCCAAATATGAGTGATTTGATCAGATATTGTATAATATCTTACGAAACATTGTGTATTTATTGTAAAACAATGATATTCTATTTCTATTTTTTATCATATATTTCAAGAGTAGTTAAATACCTTCATTTTCACTTTTAATAGAATAAAAGTGATGTAAGCAAAGTTGGGGCTTGTCTTGTATTCTTTTCAACCTACGCGAATTAATGTCCATTATTAAAACACTAACAATTTGCATGGTAGTAAGGATAATGGTAAAGAGAAGATTATATTGTTATCTTATAAATATTATGTAGAACTCCATATTTATAACTTTTATATAATGGTTTTTCTCTTCTAATGTAAACGTCATGATGGATAAAATGAAGACACAGATGTTGCCACTTCTCTGTTTTCAATTCGTAAAATACTATACTAGCTTCAGTAGATTAATTCACATGATTTAAATTGCCAGTAATTTAATTCAAATAGGCATTAATTAATAGTTGAGATTAAATAGTACAGAGTGAATAAATAAAAAGAAAACAACATCTATGAGCTTATTTCAATTAAAAATTTTCCTTCAAATAATTTCACTTAGAGATTCGCTTCAAGGGGTAGAAATTGATGAATCTTCTGATAACATTAACAATTTATATTTTTACGTGTAGTTCAAAATCTTACTCTTAGATAGAACTACATTACAGGTTTGCTACAAGAACCTGATTTCGACTTGATCTATAACAAGCATGCATTATTTTGATAACAATTTTCAAAAAAATTGTTATTTTTATAACAATTTTCCATTAACTTTTTATAAGACTTTCCATCAAGCTATTTTGCCCAAGCATTTACCAAGGGAAAACATTAGATGACACCAACAACAAACTTCTATTGTTAGACATCGTTCAAGCATTTACTTGAAAACTGAATGAGAACATTGATAAATCATTTGATGACATCTACAATAAACATCTATTTTAAGAAGTTATTCAAGTATTTACTCGGACAGCAAGAGGAAACATTGATAAATCATTTGATGACATCAACAATACATCTATCAATAGATTAACTGCTTCCAACGTTCGAAAACATTTTGAAAATCATAATACAAATAAAAAAGCGTTTATAGCTGGGCGTTTATTAAAATTTATAATATAGACAACTAGAAGTAACTGCTCGATTACAATACATTTGTGGAACATTTTTTCCGGTACATTCGAGTATATTAAGACCAGGAAAACCATGATTTGGGCGAGGCTAAAGCGCTTGTTGGGGTTTTCGGTGACGTGGGAGTGGCAGGAGCTGATGAGGTGGGGCTGGGCAGGTTATCGGCTACCTTACTGTTGGTTTTTCTGTGCATTTCACTCTCGTATGTTCTGACATCAGCTAGGGTCATGTTGTGCCATTCATCGATCCAAGCAAAGGCCTGCCGATGTCCCAACAGAAGTATGTCTCTTATCGACTGCAAAAGAAAATTACATCAAATAAACTATAAAAGTTCATAAGGAAAATTTGTTTATGAAAAATGAGGTTAGGTAGATACTATTTTTTTTTTTGGAGGATGAAGCCCACATAGGTCTGAGACCTGTGCGTGGGTAATGAGTTGGATGATGGTGATTGATGAGTTGGACCTACAGTTTTAGGTGGGTTCCGAACCACCGGGAAGTGATTTCACAGCAGAGAACAATGTCTTTTTTGCTGGCCAATCTAATCGGTCACCGTTACGAACAGGACCTACGAGAACGCAGCTTATCTATCCGATTGAACAGATACCTGCTACGGCTCGCGGCTATCACTTCCCAAAGGTGATCTATCATCACTAGATAGATAACTTCACACTTTACAACAATAGGTGCGAAGTTGAGACAAACATTCTAGTTTAACTACCACTTGACCCAAAGGTTGAGTGACCTAAGAGGTTTTTTTTTGAGGATGAAGCCCACATAGGTCTGAGACCTGTGCGTGGGTAATGAGTTGGATGATGGTGATTGATGAGTTGGACCTACAGTTTTAGGTGGGTTCCGAACCACCGGGAAGTGATTTTACAGCAGAGAACAGTGTCTTTTTTGCTGGCCAATCTAATCGGTCACAGTTACAAACAGGACCTACGAGAACGCAGCTTATCTATCTGATTGAACAGATACCTGCTGCTACGGCTCGCGGCTATCACTTCCCTTGCAGTGCTCCGTTTCAAGTGAACTTCCATGCTACTATTCTCAAACTAAAATGAATCGTTATATATTTTTTAAATAAATGTCGAGAGAGATTTGAACCAAACCTACAAGATTTGAATCCACTACTTGAAATTTTTAATGAGAGCAGTATTGTGCTGAAATCGCTGTTTTTCCTTCACATCCGATTGTATAAATTTAGTCTTCATATGACCACTAAACAGCTTATAGATATTCAAAAAGATTGTTCAGTATCATTTTCTGATTGAAGACTACTGCCAAAGTTCAAGTAGAACTAGGTTAGCCAATCTTTCTTGGGCCATGAGTTGCACGAAACCTATGTAGATTCTAGCCTCTTCAGGGCGCCAGCTGGATACTGGCGCTAGTCTCTAACGGGTATCCAGATTTCAGGGAGAAAGAAAGATTGTTCATTCTACTACTTGATTGAAGTTTATTGAGGTTGAAGTCAGGGGTGCCCCCCCCCCCCTAAGCCTCATGACGCACCCCCAAAAAATCGAAAAAATAAGTCCCCATATTCTTTCTAAAACTAAAATTTATATAGGTATTGCAAAAATTCAAACCCAGTTGATAATATACAAAATGTATGTATATTTCTTGAGATTCTTTACATAGGTAACATTTTTTTTTTATAATATTAGTTATTAGTTATAATAATAGTTATTGACAACAAACAATCGAAAAAAGCGTCTTTCAAAAACAAAATAAAAACAGTTATGAAAAATTACTGAATTTTCAGTAATTATTTAGTATTTACTTAGTAAATTTTGCTATAGCAGTTCTTACATATTAGTAAGTAGTTATCGTAAAATACATGAAAAACATCAGCACTTTGAAGTCAAACATTTTAAATTTGTAGGCTGTGACCATCCATTAGTTAGCTACAGAGAGAATAGAATAGTAATACTATTCTATTCTCTCTGGTTAGCTAGGCACCGTCTAAGCTTGTTAAATCTATCTCTTTAAAACCTACATAGCAGTTTTTGTCTTTGGGATGAGGAAACAGAAAACCGCCAATTATTTTTTCTTTAGAAATAGACTCAAGTACATCTTTTTCTGCAACTAGAACCATTAGATTGGACATAAGCATGAATCAAATTTCAAATTTCTGCACAAATCCTAAACATAACTATTTTAGCTAATTCATATTCAATAGCATAATAATAATTGTAAATCTATTGTCATTGACATTTTATCTGGTGACTTCGTAATATATTTTTGAATGTTCAGTTTCTTTTTAACTTTGAGATGCTCAGTAGTCTAGTATTAGTTTTATAGTAATTGAATGGATAGAGAAAAATTGAAGAAGTTAATATTATTGTAGGCACTTATGTATACTGCCTTATGCAGTAGAGCCGCGATTAAACGAACTTCTGGCGAGCACTGTATAATGCGGCAAAATTGAGTGTTTCATCAATGTGAACAACAGATCACTACGGTGCTTTTCTGACTAGCAATATAATAAAATAATATAAACAGAAAAATATTCCAGATTATCTTACACAGGACAAAGCAATAAAATATGCAAATAAGTTATATTTGAGATTTGTCTTACACACAGAACTTTGCAACGCCGCAACCAGTGGTGGTTGAAAGCCTTCATTTTCCCATTCTACTGCGGCAGCGTCCATGTTATACGAGTTAATCTCGGTCCATATATATAACCTTGGTTAATCGAGGCTCTAATGTAGTTATCACCTTTCAATGTAAGTTCAAAAGTATAAGATAAAATACCAATGCGTCCCCCTTACTTTGTGTATGAGGTCTTCTGCTTTGGTCTGCAATCCCCATACTTCAAAGGATGCACTTACATACTTGTAAGAGCACATTATAGGAATGGTATTCTCTCTCCAACCCTCAGGTAATGGTCCTCGTCCAGTTTGTTTCGAGACAAAGTATCGAGGATCCTGCCGAAAAACAATTTTAATTTCAGAAGAGAAAATCGTGAGATATACACAAAAATTTTGTGATATAACAATCAAATTCGGCATCCCCTTACAACACTGCTCAAGATAGTTTGTAATTAATATAATATGGAGCTGTATTTGTATAATTTACGAAGCATATGGAATAGAGTCGAATTCAAAACGAGTGTCTTTTGAGGGCAGAAGAATCATTGGTAGGAAATTCTACAACAAGCTACCGCAGTTTTTGAAGAGTCTTGAAAATATAGAAATATTTAAAAACAATTGAAAAAATATTTAGTTGATAAAGCTTTATATAGTGTACGAGAGTTCCTTTCACATCAAAATTAAGCCTCACCTCAACTAATTGATATAGTAATTATTATGGTATCTAGTGTATAATATTGTTGATCTGACTTGTCTTATACTCCTTAACTGGAATCTCCAAGACGTAATCTACAAAAAAATTAGCTTATTTAACCTCCAGGTAATTTAGCGTTAACCGGAGTGCACCTAATTAGTGAAACTAGCATTACACACTAATCTTTGGTCATTTTTGCACTCAAAAAGTCTAGTCTTCCAATTGAACCTTAAAAAGTCAAGAAAAATCCACTTGCATTTATTATGAAGCTCTATGAATAATATACATTCATAAAGTCGAATACTTCTAGCAAAATAATGGAAACCCCAGAAAAATGGTATCTAATTAACATGTGATATTTTACAAAATCTGATGAGTAAAAATGAGATCGCATTAAACTAAGTAATATTCAGATAATAGAGAGTGAGAAATGTAATGAAATAAAGTCACATTCAGATTCAACAACAAACATAATTGACCGGTTGCACAAAAGCCAATTAAATTCAACCCCTGCAGAATGACGTCATTATACAGAGATTAAACTTAATGGATAGAATTTAGTTGCACAAAGGACAATTACAAGCAATAACACGAATTAGGCCAACTGGCGTAAGAGTGATATTTGACCGCCCGTTCACCGAAAATTGAATCTCACCAACTCCTGTTAGTTACATTTTATAGGTTATGTTTATTGTACCAGAAAACAGAGCTGCAAATTTGGTCGTAGGCGTTAAAAACCTTTCAAAATGAATAAAATCGATTAATAATATAATAATATTGAAATAGTTGAATAATGATTCAAAATCAGATTATTCTAATAATTCATCTTTTTTATCAACTTCAGAAGCAGCTGTCATCAAATTACAATGTTGCCAGATTGTGCCTGTTCGGTTAACAAAAAATAAATAATGTATCTTTGTGCAACAGAAATAAACCCATTACACTTACGACAGTTATGCTGGGTTGCACCAACCGGGATCAACTGTCTTGAATCAGCTGATCATACCTACTTAGCATAGCGCTGATCCTAGATCAAACTTGATCTTGATTAGTGCAACCCACCATTAGTTAACTGACATTAAACTCCTTATTTAATTGGCTTTCGTGCAACCGGCCAAATATGTTTATAGTACACAATTTGAGTGCGATATAAAGAGTGGGATTTGAAGAAATTATTTCATTAGCCTTAGTAGTAGAAATTTCTAAATTTATTCGTTCTCTATATCAAGTAAATTTTAGGATCCAGTGTAATACAAAAAAGTATGATTGGAGTTTGCTGCAGCTTACCTCTTCGTCCTTATAGCTCTTCAAAGGTACTTCGTCATAAGCAATATCAACGAACTCAACAACTCTGTCTTTCAGTTGCTCTTCATCCAAATTGAGACACTGGGAAAAATAATGTACTTGTGCTATATAATTCAAAGAAATGACAACAGGCGATTCAAAGATGCAGATAAAAATTCAATTTATAGTTAGAAAAAATGTTGAGCTGTATACAGATTATTCAAGTTGAGACACCTAACTATTATGTAACGTTGATTTGATACAGTAAAAACTGACTCTGGTGGCGATCCTCTTCACTCATATCTCCAGCAATACAGTGACATAAGGCCCGAAATGAACTTTGAAGAGACCAGTAGTGTCAAGACTTCAAATGTTATAAGTGGACTTGAAGAATTCATAAGGATCGTATGTACCACCTATGCTGAGAAACAAGAATGCGTAAGAAATGTAGGGTCTAATTTTTTTATTTTTTTTGAGGATGAAGCCCACATAGGTCTGAGACTTGTGCGTGGGTAATGAGTTGGATGATGGTGATTGATGAGTTGGACCTACAGTTTTAGGTGGGTTCCGAACCACCTGATATAAAATAGATGGGTAAAGTAAGGAGAAGTTAGGCACAAATATACATTAAGAATAATATATCAGGCGGGCCGCTTAGCGCAGTTGGTTGAGGCGTCGCAACTTAAGCTAGCTGACGTTTCAGCGTCGTGATTCGAATCCCGCTCCTCCATCTGGCATCTATGTGTTTCATTCACCTCGTTACCCACGCACAAGTCTCAAACTTATGTGGGCATCATCAGCAATTAAAAAAAAGTATAAATAATGTTTATTCAGGTGAAAAAATTATATAATGAATAATAAGCCTAAATTGTCTACACTCACTACAAAGAAAGTGAAAAAAATACAGATATAATTCGATAATACTAAATACTTACATTTTCCGAACAACCATTGTTGTTTTCAAATTTTGTCTGAATTGAAATGATGAATTTCGGGATGAATGAGCACTGGAATTGGACAAAATTTAAATTTATAACCAAATATTATAGATAGGAGATAGAGTAGACAGTTTTAACATCAATGTTTTACACTGGCTAAAAAGAGTACGCCAGTCAACTCCCCATTATTTATTTATTTATTAAATACATACACAGACAAACAGGAAGCCCATTAAGAGCCTTATTGACATTTTAATTTAGCACTGTTCAAACAAAAGAAAAAGAAAAAAACAAAAAGAAATACATCACTTCATTAGATCAGAAAACTAAAACAAAAAAATAATAAGATTAGAAGAGACGATATATGAGGTAAGGTACGGTAATATAGAACTGAAAAAGAAAAAATACTAAAAGAAGAAAATTATGAAAAATGAGTTGGTAGAGCACGGAAAAAATAATTTAGAAAGAGCGACATGATATTTCGACAAGATTTTTTGAATTTAGAGTATCTGTCAAAGAAAGGATCAATGATTGTGTTGAGTCTATTGTACAATCTCATCATTCTATATAGGTAGGAGTTGAAATGATGTGTGGTTCGGACAATCGGTATCTGAAATAGTAAATTATTTATTGGTCTATTGTATGGAACATAAAAGTTCAACAAATTACTGTTAGGACCATCGTGGATAATAGAAAATCACCATAAAACAAATTACATAATAAAGGGCCTCAATAGAAGGTATATCAGGGTTTTCAGCGATCGGAAGTTCCTTGAATACCGGAAATTGTGCGGAGAAATGTATAAGAATTTATACAACTAGCTTCTCACATTTTCCCTGCCTCACCATGCACTTTAGGATCACGGTTAATCTGCAACCCGGATAATCGATAATTTATTGACTAGTTTTTTAATCGATTTTCATTATAATTTTTTTCGTGATATATGAAAATAATTGACGTTCAGAAATACAATTTAGAGAAAATTAGCAACAAAGTGATCTAATGAAGTACCGGGTGAGTCAAAAAGAATACCCAAACTTTAAAAATCTGATTAAATCAAAGAAACATAATAGAACCATGTGGTATACATCATTATCAAGAGAATTAAAAAAAATTCTCTAGAACAAGTTCACATAAGTTAAATATGACTCCCTGCAGACAATCAAGCGATGTCAACCCAACACATTTTTAGATTAACTTTTTATGTGAATTTAACGACTTGCAGTCAAATATTCATTAAGAATAAATAAGATTTACTTACTCTTTACGGCCGAGCGCTTTCGAATCTTTGAGATCCGTTTTCAGAGGCGTCCTTCTTGATCATCATGTAAGAAGTAAGTAAATCGTATTTATTCTTAATGAATATTTGACTGCAAGTCGTTAAATTCACATAAAAAGTTAATATTAACAACGCAGTTCGTCATGGAACAAGAAATACAGGAACATTTTTAGACTTACACAGGACTTATTATTTTATGTTTGTAAATCTCTTCCCAAACTATTAAACTTTTTTCCATTACACTATTAATCAAGATCAATTCATCTGGACTGTAGCCTTTGAAATAATATTATGAACCACTTGCAGATGCTCGGAACTCAATAATAGAGCAGGACAACGTTGAACATTGTGGATTCCAATGTTTATTTCAGTTCTGAACTATATCTAATGACTTGATATGTCACATTTTCAAGAAACTTATTGAACTCCATCATCTAATTGACTTCTGAACTATGGCTTTGTGGCTTTTATGCCACATTTAGTAAATATTCAGCGTTATAAATACCGTTACGTAGATTTCAAAATACTTCAGTTCCATGAAATATGCTATGTGATACATGCCATACGTGTTATTGTACTATTGTAAGAGGACTTTACATTTTCAAAATTACTCTACTTAAATTGATACAGAACATTTTTTTTTTTTTTGAGGATGAAGCCCACATAGGTCTGAGACCTGTGCGTGGGTAATGAGTTGAATGATTGTGATTGATGAGCTGAACCTACAGTTTTAGGTGGGTTCCGAACAACCGGGAAGTGACTTTACAGCAGAGAGCAGTGTATTTTTTTGCTGGCCAATCTAATCGGTCACCCTTACAAAGAGTGCCCAGGAGAACGTAGCTTATCTCTATCTGATTGAACAGATACCTGCTACGGCTCACAGCTATCATTAGTTTTCAATAATTTAATAAATAAACTATTATAACTCTCGAACTGCATGACAGACATAATATTGTAATTCAATTTATTGTTAGTTGAAATGTAAACAAAGATTCACCGCAGAATGAATAAATTCCTTATTTGGCCTTGATTATTATGAGCAAACAAACTTTTCCCATTCAATGATTTCGAGAGCCAGTTGTGTAAATAAATAAAATCTGTACAGACATGACGACTTGGTTTAAAATCTAACGGCTTCATGCTATTCACTGTATCTATGAAATTCCCTTCAAATATCTGTCATTATTATTGATATGAAAATACACAATCACGTGGAACAAACAGATACAGTAAATAAATTGTGATTTTTTTTTGAGGATGAAGCCCACATAGGTCTGAGACCTGTGCGTGGGTAATGAGTTGAATGATGGTGATTTATGAGTTGGACCTACAGTTTTAGGTGGGTTCCGAACCACCGGGAAGTGATTTTCAGCAGAGAACAGTGTCTTTTTTGCTGGCCAATCTAATCGGTCACCGTTACAAACAGGACCTACGAGAACGCAGCTTATCTAGCTGATTGAACAGATACCTGCTACGGCTCGCGGCTATCACTTCCCAACATTCCATGACACATAGTCAAATTACAAATATGACTATCAGAATAACAATGAAAATAATATGGAGTAGAATACAACTTGGAGAGAAAAGAAAAGCACGCTGGAAAGTATTAGATACAATAATTATAAAAAATAATAAATAATAATGTGAGAAATTATAAGAGTTTTGTTTTACCCTGTCTATACAATGCATGTTACATAACACAAATTCCAGACAAAAATACATAATTTGGTATGCATTTCAGTGTGAAACTGAGTTGAAAATAATTTAATCAAAATGGAAAAATTCCTTATTGTTTCTCACTTTGATAAATTTACTTATAATAATTAAGTTCAAATACTTCATTAACTTGAGATTTGTATATTGGATAAATAATTTTGTTTGAAAAGCATTTGAATATATAGTGAATATGGAACACACAAATTTTTTAATTAATAATAAATTGATGAATAATTATAAAATATGAAACTCACAGTGTATTCTGCAGCACAGTGTTCCGAAAAACGCAGTCGGTCCATGAAAAAAAGTTGGGCTCAGTTAAGAAACTATCGTATTGAACAAGACTCGATGTCACAACGATATTATTCATTATGAAAAAATAAGATTCTTAGTTGCGACAGTTAGGCCATTTAAATTATTATTTAAAATTAACCACTTATATTGTGATTGAGAATGGCGTAACTGACGAAATAGCATCTTGTTTTTTCTAATAGAGGACGATGTTGTGACAAAAAACTCTATTTTGACAAGAACACCTACCACAATATTACTATCAGTAAAAAATAAAATAGTTCTCATGAAAAATAAACATCGAGGGTTGATATTGCATAAACAGTTTTGTTACATGATCAAGTTAAATTAGTGGAATGCGTAGAGGTCAGACAGAGCACATTGACATATTCATAAAAAAGAAATACGGTAGGCCTAGCTGAATTTTTCACTAATATTCATTTGAAATATTCTGCAGTTCTAATGAAATGAAATATTAAGTTTTCATTTTATTTAAAAAAAGATTGACCAAATCTACAATCTTTTGGCAAAAAAACAAACAGGTAAATAGTGCTGCAAGATTAGACAGAATACTTATTTAGCACTAAGACAAGATGATATTTTTCACGAGGAAGCATTACAAATAAAATAATATGAAACCCATTTTATTCGACAGTCAGTTAAATTAATAAACGTACCAAGAGAAATAAATACATTTCAAGAACAAAGAAGGCTTTGTTCTTGAACAAAACTAGGAGCAATGAGTTTCATTTTTGTGCGGACGTCAGTGGTGAAGAATATAATAAGTAGAACAACATCCATATTCGTGTATCCATAGATATAGGAGTAATTTTAGACTACAAAGGAGTATGGAAGATGTTCAGGATAGGATGAAAAAGGAGAATGGATAAAGGACAACCAAGAAGAGATAAAAGGGAAAACAATAACAGGAAAAGAGGTGGATAAGAAATAGGGCCAGAAGGAAAAAGAAGCAGAAATTATGGGAGATGGAGAGAAAAAATAAAAAGTAGCAGAAACAGAAAAAAACGGGTAGAAGACGCTGATTTTAAAATAACGAGAATACAAAACGAGATGAGCCACCAACTTTTTTATTAAGTTAAATTAGAGTCAAAAATAGAATTCTTTAGCAATAATTCTTAAATTCTTGTATAATAATAATATAAACTTAAAAAACACTTTTAAATGGAAATTGACTCACGTTATGGCGTGACGGCCGTTTCGCTCTGTTGTCTAGAGCATCGTCAGACGACCCACAGTACACTGACTTAAGGTATGAGTTTGAGGGTTATGTATGTTGGAGTGGTGATGGGGTGGGGGGATGAGTAGGCGGGAGGTTTGAAATTGGGATTAAATTGTCAAATAGAGTATGTGAGAAGAAGTTAAGTTGATCATTTAAAATGTTGTCAGGTTGCTGCTTTGCATGTTTGTAAATCTCATATTGTTCTAAAACATTGAGTTTCTGGCTTTTGTGAGTGAAGTGTAGTGTGTCTAAATTAGTGTCAATGTCTGTATAACTGTGGCCTGTTGAAATGATGTGTTCAGCAAAAGTGGAATGTGTGTTTGGGTGTGAGATGGCTCTTGTGTGTTCTTTGAATCTAGTGGTGAATGTCCTGCCAGTTTGTCCTATGTAGAACTTGTTGCAGTCATCACATTTCAATTTGTAAATTCCAGATCTGTTGTACTTGTTTTGAGATGTTGTCTGAGAATGCAGGTGTTTTTTGAGTGAATTAGTTGTTCTGTAAGCTATTTTATATTTGAGTTTCCTGAATGAAGCTGCTATTTTATGAGTTTTGTTATTGAGGTAAGTAAGTGTGATGAATGTATGGGGGTTGTCATACTGTTTGTTGCTGGTGTGAGTGATTGGTTTTGTTGATATTCTGTGCAGTAGTTTGTCTATTAGTGTGTGACAACCCCCATACATTCATCACACTTACTTACCTCAATAACAAAACTCATAAAATAGCAGCTTCATTCAGGAAACTCAAATATAAAATAGCTTACAGAACAACTAATTCACTCAAAAAACACCTGCATTCTCAGACAACATCTCAAAACAAGTACAACAGATCTGGAATTTACAAATTGAAATGTGATGACTGCAACAAGTTCTACATAGGACAAACTGGCAGGACATTCACCACTAGATTCAAAGAACACACAAGAGCCATCTCACACCCAAACACACATTCCACTTTTGCTGAACACATCATTTCAACAGGCCACAGTTATACAGACATTGACACTAATTTAGACACACTACACTTCACTCACAAAAGCCAGAAACTCAATGTTTTAGAACAATATGAAATTTACAAACATGCAAAGCAGCAACCTGACAACATTTTAAATGATCAACTTAACTTCTTCTCACATACTCTATTTGACAATTTAATCCCAATTTCAAACCTCCCGCCTACTCATCCCCCCACCCCATCACCACTCCAACATACATAACCCTCAAACTCATACCTTAAGTCAGTGTACTGTGGGTCGTCTGACGATGCTCTAGACAACAGAGCGAAACGGCCGTCACGCCATAACGTGAGTCAATTTCCATTTAAAAGTGTTTTTTAAGTTTATATTACATATTAGTGGAAACAAGATGGATCTTCAACATCATAATAATAATAATAAGATGCAGCAGAATTACTTACTTTTCAAGAAAATTGTAACACTATTCTTTTATACTGATCTTAGTCATATGAATTAAAACTGTAGATTTCATTATTGTAATATTTTTTTATTGTTGAACTGATAGTTGAAGTTATCTCAACAATACCTGTTATTGTGAATGGATAATAGTTCCAAGCTTTTTCGGTTACATAAAAGACTTTCGGCAGGAATGACTGGACCCAGTAAGGCAAACGGCTGCAATCATAAAAAGAAAAACTATTTAAACAACAGAATAGAAAAGGCAATTTTAAAGTTCAAAATATTTGAGAAGGCTGTTTGATCGAGGCGCAGTAGAATTATATGAACTCCGGTCCTCCAAATCGTTTTATGAAAAAAAAAATTAAATCAGAAACGTATTACGATTAGCAAAATAGATTCTATTCTGTCTAATCACGTTTTTGTCCTTCTTACCGCCAAAATAGATGCTACATAAATATAGGTGTTGCATTTTCTTTTAATATTAATAAAAAACAGAATTTTAGTATTGAAAATAACAGCACTGTACAACAGTAAATGAGCTCTTTTTCTCTAAAATTTGAAAACACCCCCTTCTTTTCCTAATAATTACAATCATCCAAATGGGTTCCGGTCCCCATTGATTTGAAAAATTTGAGTTCTACTGTATTCTTATGGATGTAATCTTAGATATAATCTTTGTACATCTTTTTTAGAGAGACATTTTGATGTCTTGTTTTCCGGCTGATGGTCATAAAAGTGAATATTCTATTTTGATTGGTTTTTTGTTTTTTGCTGGTGATGCCCACTTGAGTCTGTGACCTGTGCATGGGTGATGAGATGAATGATTACACAAAATATCTATTAAAATGACGATGAATGTAAAAAAACACGATTATATCAATAATAACTGATCTCTTGTTTATGTAATAATTATGCTTATTGTGTAATATATTCCGCTATTAGGGTGATAACAAGTTACAAGGAGTAATATAATTTTAGGCAATCAAACGCTTAAGATTGATCTTTCGGGCATGATACATCTTATAAATTAGCTAATAATAAAGCCTTTTCAACTACTAAAAACCAAAAATAGGCAGGGAATCTTCACTAAAATTAATTAATCTTTCTTAAAATTAAAAATATTATCTTATATAAAATATCTTATCACGAATAAAATGAGAATAAATCTACTATATTAATTAATTAATAAACACTGAAAAATAATAGCTTATACAAGAATCAGTAATTGACTCAATAACATGAAAACATGGAGTTTTGTACAATGGGTACAGTGAAAATCCATTTAAAATTTCAAATTCCTGACTTATTGGTTAATGAAATGATAAATTGTGTCTATTTAGAGTCGTCTGAATATGGAAGTATATTTGAGAGAATTGGTTCTTTTATACAATATTTTAAATCTGAGTTTTCGGAATGATACTTCTTCTATTAACTTATTTGAGTTTTGTTGTTGAAGTATGTGAGAATTGAGTGATGTTGTGTGGGAGATGTCAATAATATGGGTGTTTGTTTTATTTTGTTCAGAAGTTTGTCAATCTACTTTATAATATTCAACTCCTCATTTTAATCAGCGTGTTTATGTTGAGGTTATTTGAAGTGCTACGAAATGAATTATTTCTTGGATGGGTTCAGGTGGTGTTTTTTTGGATGAGCTACAGGCTGCATTCTTCTTCCACAAAACCAGCAGAGTCAGATAGGTTGCGTCAAGATTCATATAAAATTTCAAAAGCAAAACTTGAGCGTCAAGATGGCAGCACGGATCAAGCAACCCCTATCAATTCATTCTTAAAAAAATCCCGCAATTCATAAAATGATTTTCCCCTAAGCCAACACTTCAGTCTAAAGCTGAATGCTTCATTTTTCAAGAAGAGAGACAACTGCTGGAGATCCTGGGAAGCCTCCACCATACGAGCAACAGAGGGCACAAAAAATGTATTTAAGTCTGGACTTGCACTTCTTGTCAGTATGTCGTTTATTTTTAGAACGATTTATGATGTTCCAGACAGCTTTACAGGGGTTATAAGCCTGCTTTATTGACATCACATTGCTGCCTTTCTTGGATTTTATGACTTCCTGATGTTATAACTTCTCAAACCTTCGATATGGGGAATAGAAGTTGAATCTTGTCTCAGAACTAGAGGCAGTATTATAAAAATTATTGGACATAATTACAAGGGTTTCAATATTAGCCAAATCGGCTGTAAACCATTACGTAACAACTTTTTCTTTAGGAAACTTTTTCTTTCTCACAGCAGATGACCGCTTTACTTTAGGTGGAAAGAAGTCATTGAATAGACTTACAAACTTGTTCAAATGTCAGAATGCCGTATGGGGTTCATCACAGTCAATGAAGAGATTCCAATTCAGTCCTACAAACGCTCCAGCAAAGAAAGGTAAATTGTGCTCATCAATTTTTCTACAGGGAATTTAATTTACCAAGCCAATCAGGATGATCATCACATGCCATTAACAAATTATAAGTAGGGCTTGATGATCGGCCACAACCGGTTCTATCACTTCTACTTATTCCAGTAAAATTAGACATTTGGTGTACAAAAATTGGCACAAAAAATAATAACAAGAATTGGTACAGAAAAGATTCCCTAAGTTTGTGAAAAATCTGGCTTGTGCATAAATTTTGGGGGGCATAAACCCCCAAATTTGACACTTTTTCAGTTTTTTGCCTAAAATTCGAAAACTGTCTACGGAAATTGAAGAATAGAAATTCTACGTCGATTGGTGTATAACAATACCAAGTCAGTTCTGTTGTTCATTCACAATCAATTTTCAACGTAGGCCTAAGCTTATTCTCAAAAACGAAACGTTGAATGCGTTTTCTGCGTACTTCCCAGTGTTTATGACATCTATTTTTATTTTTATTTACATAGTGTTCTACATATAGCCTACAAATTTTAAGAAAAGCGGAGCGGACCCATATTTGCCTCAGAAATACCCGCATTATTACTGCTGGTCTTCAAACTACCATTGTTGTTATTTCTGATCTTCGTCAACACAAGTCAAATAATGGCTAGGATACTAAGTACCGTAGTTAATCTATGGCTAGGCCTAAAGCTGGGCATTCACGTTCCGATTTGCAGTACCACTTGCAGTCCAACCTCCAAGGTTGGATCCGAAAACGGAACGTGAATGGGCTTGTTGGATGGTTGGAACTGTAGATGGACGACTAGAGGGAAGACTTCCGAATGTCGACGGTGTTGGAGCGTGTGTGGGGGAGTCATCCATCTTATCTCAGTCAGTGCATGACCTTCGGGCAAGTTCGGGCAACATCGGTTACATTTTTCGGCTCGCGAGCGACTTTCACAGCTGACTAGAAATAAAATTGGATTGCAAGTAGGAGCGTGAGTGGAGTCGACTATCCATCTAGCAGTACTGCAAGTTGGAACGTGAATTCCCAGCTTAAAGCTGGGTTTACACCTAAAGTCAGTGACAGAATTGTCATTGACTTTTGTCACAGATTTTTGTCACAAACATAAGTCATCGACACAAGTCACTGACAGATAATGTTGTACTTTTGTTTTGGTCAGTGACATATTGTATCTCACATAGTGACATAGTGTATCTCACAGCCTGTCCGCAATGCTACGCCACCAGTACTGAGTGTTCCATGTATGAGTGTTTGGCGCGCGAAACAGGAGGCTTTTGTCGCAGACAAAAGTCACCACAGCGTTTACATATACTGCGACAGGAGTCTGTGACATGTTGTCAGTGACAGTCCTTTGATCGTTACCGACTCTCGATGGGAAACCTAAAATCGTGTTTGTGACACAGTATTTCAGTAGCTGACAAGTATCACTGACACAATGTCGCAAGAAATTTTAGAAGATTTTGTAAAGTCTCTGACTTTTTGTCGCTGACATGTGTCACAGACTCTGGTGTAAACGCAGCTTTAGACTGTAGTTTTTGTTGAAGTAAAAACCTACATTTGAGATATGATTCGGTATTGTAACATTCTTCAACTTGAATTTTTGAATAATTATTGTACATGGTGGTAAGATCGATAACGTTCTTCACTTATTTTATAGCATCGCTAATTCTTTAAGTAGTGAATTCTTCTAATTCTTTGTAAGTGAACATCTGATAAGAGTGAATGGAAAGAGACTTACAATCAGTACGAGATGAGGCACAAAACAAAAACTGATGAAATGAGAATGATTCAATTATAGTAAATAAACATAGTACTACGGAAAAAAGATACTCACCTAGAAAGATGAATTCTCTTTTCTGTATACTGTCCCTTGCCATGCTTTTCATCTTCACAAGCTGTGTTCACAATCACTTCCACACCTTCTCCTGATTCAGATTGTTCATGGCTATGCCTAGCTATCATGTACAACTGACCTATCTGATACTGAAACATAAGTTCAAGGAAAAACATTTATACGGAGTGCTTTGGCGACTCATGATCATGTAATATACTCAACGGTAGGTTGGGTGATGACTATTCTACGAGTAATAAACTTGACAATGGAAGATACTAGCAATAAATTATAACAAAACAAGAAATTTCCTCTGACATCCAACTACAGTGGTTGAGCCTCGACCATGTGTGCAGAAGTTAAGAATTTGGAAGTGAAAGAAGTATGTTTATATTTCTTTGACAATCTTCCGACCCAAATCAACGACTATCAATATGAGAATAAGAAGCGGCTATCGTTATGAAACCTTTCTCAAAAGTACATGGTAAGATCTACAAAGACTTGATCAACCCCACAAGCTACACCAATGTTGAATAATAATCAATTAAAGGGCAAGTCATACAATAAACTTACCTCCTCCACAGTCAAAGGCATGCATATTCTATATTCTTTGTTTAAAACCATTTCAATTTATACTTTAAATGAATCCACAATAATTTCACAGTTCATAACCTTTCCCGAAATACAGTATTCTCCTTCGCAAAAACGCAACTGCAACTGCAAATCAAGAAGCAGAAGGTAAACTTGAAATTCATTATTGCCAACATAACCAGTTTAAAACAGCTGATAAGCAATGCCATTTCTAAAATAATTGCTTTTGTTACAAATTGGCTACCAGTAGCCCGATTCGGCAGTTGACCGACTTTACCAGCATTACGATTCATTGTCGTACCTGCCAGTTGCACGACCCTACCAGTAGACGACCACTGTAAAGTAAACTTTCGTAATGATTGTTTATGGTCGGGCGACTGCCGTGTAGGGCTACTGGTATCAGTGGTATCCCGCCTTTGTACACAGTCACAGGGGGGATTATCCGTAACCCACGGGACTAAGGCACTATAAAGACGGGGTATGCTCACCCTCCATCTTGGTTCGTGGCATTAGGAGCCAAATTCGAATTCATATGTAACTCTGCACTCAAACATCTGATGATTGCAAGGTAATTAACTTAAATCTATACAATATGGTGAGAATATTCTGATACCTGAACTATTTTTTTAGACTAGGTACTGTACCATATACAATATTGGCGTACGTTGAAGATAAAGCTATTTGTGTTTGATCAATTTGCTTGTTGAAAATATGGTAGGCTACATCTTGAATCTGTCACATATTATTGCAACCCATTATCTTCATGAAATTAATATCAGTAGGCCTATCATTAATAGCTGAATTTGGTCAATTACATCAACAATGACCTATCCAACGAGTATATAAAAGACAATAATATAATATTATGATTACATAGCATAGTTTGTTAGTTTTTGTTCATGTGTAGACCAGCGGTTCCCAACCTTTTTTCTTCTGCATACCCCTACTTAAACCAATTTTACAGACATAGTACCCTCAAACTACTAACTCCTGAACGATATTTAAGGAGATAAAATAGTAACTTTTTAAGTGAATTCAACGACTTGCAGTCAAACTTTTTATTAAGAATAGAATCAGTAGAATTTACTTACTCTGTAGGCCAAACGTTTTCTAATCTTGGAGATCCATTTTCAGAGGCCAAAAATGGATTTTGAAAAATACCAAAAATGCATTTTCAGAGGCAAAAAATTGCCTCTAAAAATGGATCTCCAAGATTCGAAAACGTTCGGCCTACAGAATAAGTAAATTCTACCTATTCTTAATAAAAATTTTGACTGCAAGTCGTTGAATTCACTTAAAAAGTTAATAATAACAACGCAGTTTGTCATGGAACAAGAAATCCAGGAGATAAAATAGTATTTTAATTTAATAATTTTTTTGAATTCCTCAAAGTGCTCAAAGGTCGGGCGCCTTAAACACTAGACTACAGTGACCTTCTGTATAGCATCACTCTTCAAATGTTTTAAAGAACTTTTAAGGAACTTGTTATCAAATCTTTGATAGTGTAATCTATGGACACTTATGCTCTGAAAAAGCTCCTAGTGTTAGGCCTATTCACTAAATTTAAAAAAAATATATTTTTCTCATTTTTTTGAGGATAAAGCCCACATAGGTCTGACACCTGTGCGTGAGTAATGAGTTCAATGATGGTGATTTATGAGTTGGACCTACAGTTTTAGGTGGGTTCCGAACTACCGGGAAGTGATTTTCAGCAGAGAACAGTGTCTTTTTTGCTGGCCAATGTAATCGGTCACCGTTACAAACAGGACCTACGAGAACGCAGCTTATCTATCTGATTGAACAGATACCTGCTACGGCTCGCGGCTATCACTATTTGAATTTGTTAATTTTTTATTTCATAACTCTGTCAACTTATATCAATGATTAAAATTGTGAAGGTAAATATGAGGATTCAGATATGAATTGAGTAACCAGAAATCAATATTTTTATTACCTAGCTCTAGTAGCTCTACCTTATTACCTAGTAGCTCTGTAATACTTTATTCTGTGCATTTTAATACACACGTTTCTGTTATACCCCTGAGCATAATAGACATAGTAGATGACAAATGAAGTGAGGGACATGAGAATGAAAGCTAAGTGCTGAACAGTAAAACATTTTGCACTTTGAATTGATCTTAAAATTCAAACACCATCCACTCCGTCTATCTAACTCAAGCTTTTCGTTCGAGTTCTACGAACCAAGATGGCGGCTGAGCATACCTCCTTTTTACAGAGCCCTACACGGGACAAAAGGCCTTAGGACTGATCAATGACGTAATCTCATTTGGTGCTATTGCTCAAAATCATATGGTAAAGTTGTTTAGCCAAGCAATACCTTATTCCCAATTTCCATAAATTATTGAACAGGAGTTCACAAAAAATCTATTAATCTAAATTTATATCATGAAGACTGCATTTGTTCTTTTAAATAAAAAACTTGAAACAATAACATTCTGTAAGAATTTCATAAAGTAACAATAGTTATTTATGTATTGAGAGCGTGAAGCGCGACTTTATCGCTTGAACCAAAACATTTACTACGCTAAGCATAGCAGAGTGCAGTAATTTTGAGAGAGCAATAAAGAAGCTTCACGCTTGAATTGCATACTATATTTTTCCTACAACTGCAGTTCTGGATTACAACACAAAAAAAGCTTGTAGTTTGTAACATCACAGACCGTGCGCGGATTTGGTTAGCGTTCGCCATTGTTGAGGTTATGTGAATTTCACAGATTCCATGATCCACCAATGAGAAGACATCAAAATCAAAACAGAAGAGTAAATAAAACAGCTGGCAAGCGTAAAGTACTTTACCGCTTGCGGAGCAGTAAAGAGGTACTTTACAAATAGTTTTCAGTACATAAAGAACTACTTTACGAGCAGTTGTAGGAAAAATAATTATTGATCAAACTCAGGTATACTTACCACTTGCAAAAATTACAATTCATGTTATTTGCAGACAATTGATTCTGTAGTATTGGAAGATAATAAGGCACTGACAGGTCCTTGATAAAGTTACTGAGAACAAACATTAGGGAATGTTGGGGCCAAGACAGGAAAACCTAACTACTTACCAGATAGTCTTTTAGTGTACTGTATTAGTATTCTGCCCCTACTTACAATAAATTGATATTTCACAACAATAACAAAAACATAACCTCAAAGCTGTTATTGGGATTGATTTCTCTAATTATTACAAATATCAATCACACAATTTATTGCATAAACAAAATTCCAATTTTCATCAATCAGCAATCTTCTACACATAGGCCTAAAATAGTTTGTAAATATGATATAACTCACTTAGTCCTTTGAACATTAGATCCATTTCTCCCTTAATAAGGTCGACCCGGAAATGAATAAAATGAAACACCTTTTCCTCCTGTATTCTGATAGGTATTACTGCACCCATATACACAACACATAATACGGCTCTTGGGCATTTTTAATATGTTTGTCTAAAGAAATATTTTTTTGAAAAACGCATTTGAAGTGAGACAATTTATCACACGAATTAAAATTGATCAGATTTTGTCTCACTACGTTAGTGCAAGACCCAGATCTCCTATGAACAGTGACCTCATGTCCAAGGATAAGGGTGGTAGCACAGATGACTACACTTTATGCAACATAGGCCTACTTCATGATAATCATCATCTATTTAAAAATAAACAAAATCATCAAATTCAAAGAAATCTTCTAGATCTGATACAATTTATTAGACACCCTTTCCCAAAACAAAGCCCTCAGGAATTTTGGAGAAATACAACTTGAAAAAGTCATTTGTATGACTGTCGTTTTGACCGACCTAGTAAACAAAGGTGTTTCAGTCACATCTAGCCAGGTTAGGTTAGATTTGATTATGCAGTTATGGTTGCGCTAGCAGTAGGTCGATCAAACTGTAAGGTCGTCCTAAAGGATACCACCCATAATATTTCTTTTCCAGTACCTATTATGCATGCAAGTGCACTGTATTTTAAAACAAAGCTCTGCAATCACAAATTCACTATAAATGATATAAATAGAAAACATGCATGTTCCTTTACTGGTTTACAGAACCTGATGCTGATTTATCAAGCAACACTTTCTCATCATGTATTATCGATTACCACTCTGGTGTTTGTGATTCTACAAAGCCAATAATTTGCAGTGATGGCTGCACCTACCAAAATCGTAATGCTGTTCTTTCAAATGCTCTGCTGGCATTCAGTGTTGAAAATAAAGTAGAAATCTTTTAAACGTATTTAGTGAAGGGGAACTCTCAGATGAAGGCTGGCTCTGTGCATGCTGCTATAGAAAGGTAGTTGAGGAACAAACAAATTTACTTACCCAGTGACTTTGTAAGATGTTCAAAGAAGAATGCTACAAAAAGAAGTATGAAGTGAAGCAGCTGACCTTTGATTTTGTTAAGGAGTATTCAGCTAAATAAAAAATAATGTATGAGAGCATTTATCCTGGCAGGAAGCCCGGGGATTCAATAGTAAATTACATAAAAGTGATCAAGTATTGGAAAATAAATCAATGGAAAATAGAAATCAAGATTAACTAATTATCTTTCAACTTTATTGATAAACCTCAGCAAAAGAGACTGTAATCATTGCCAATGGTTGAGGATTTCTGTACTTTACAAGATGAGCCTTTTAAAATTTCAAAGAGAAAGTGGCTGGATCTTCAGGAGCTGAAAAAATTTATTCCATTTTCCAACATGATGATGACTGATTCCCTAATCAACAGTTTGTATGTGAAAGCTGGAAGGACATGAATTAGAAGAACACAAAATATTCAACCATCAAAATGAACAACCAATCAAGTTATCAAATAAATAATGATATATTTTACATTCAATTTTTAATTAAAGTACAAATATTCACATGTTATGTCTTATTGAAATATCCTGAATTGTCCAGTGGATTTACACATGATTCAAGTAGTGATACCTCATGTTACATGATGATTGAAAATGATACCATGCAACTTAATTTTTTTATTATACAATGAACAAATAATCTTAAATCTAATTTAAATCAATTTAATGTTGTGAGAGGGTACAAAAGAGCTACCCAAAATTTTCTTATTATGCATAGTAATTTTTTAAGTTTTTTCTCCCATGAAAAATTGTTTTTTGACTCATGTGGTCTCACACCTTGACCGAAAATGTTTGAGTTTTTAGATGACTTTTTAAATTTCCAAATCAAGAGCTTTTATAATCACAAAATTCACTGCTGAAAGATTTATCCCCTGTGGAAGTTCTGAGATGAATTTTAAAATTACCAAAATTGAAAGCATCTATAATCTAAAACTGTACAGCTGAACAGTTTATTAACTGCATGGGTGTTATTGGAAGAATCTTTAATTACCTAGTTGAAAGGTTTTATAATCACAAATTAAACAAAATTGAGAATTCTGAGACAAGATTTTAATGCAGATGGATCAGAGCATTTTTAATCACAAAACTCACTGCTGAAAGGTTTATTGCCTGTGTGAGTTCTTGGGTGAGATTTTAAAGAAAATGAGAAATACTTTTATTATTACAAAGTTCACAGCTCAAAGGTATATCGCCTGTGTGAATGCTGAAATGAGATTTTAAAGTAGATGAAGTAAAGCTCTTATAATCACATAATTCACAGCTGAATGGTTAATCACCTGTGTGAGTTCTGAGATGATTTTTTAATGTGCCAAGTTGAGCACTTTAATAATCACAAAATTCACAGCTGTAAGGATTGTCACCCATGTGAGTTCTTAGATGACTTTTTAGATCAGAAAGTCAAGAGCATTTATAATCACAAAATTAACAGCTGAAAGGTTTATCACCTGTGTGAGTTAATGAATTGTTAAACTGTAAAGCTGGGCATTCACGTTCCTACTTCCAGTACCACTTGCAGTACTGCTAGATGGATAGTCGACTCCACTCACGCTCCTACTTGCAATCCAACTTTATTCCTAGTCAGCTGTGAGCATCGCTCTCAAGCCGAAAAATGTAACCGAAGTTGCCCAAACTTTCCCAGCTGAAAGGTCTATCACCTGAGTGAGCTCTAGTGATGGCAAAGATATATAAATATTTCCTAATATTGATATTTGGCTTCCAATATATTGATATTT
Organism: Conomelus anceps; assembly: GCA_948455865.1. NCBI lineage: Eukaryota > Metazoa > Arthropoda > Insecta > Hemiptera > Delphacidae > Conomelus > Conomelus anceps. The sequence continues at coordinate 60,133,587 of OX418221.1, forward strand.
GGGTATCCAATATATTTCCCCCAAATATTTATCATTGTTTTATTATTATTATTAGCCATAGAGCTCCTGAAGTGGAAGATGCTGAGCAAAATGATGATCACTTATTGGACTTGGTGGTGGTCCTCCTGTTCGCCCACCAGCTTTTCATTTTCTGAGAAAACGCAGCTTTTCTTTCTCCACTCCATCTTGTTCCAACTCTTGGAGCTTTAACCTCTGGAATAATTTCCCATTTATTAATTTTTGTTCTGAAGTTATTTCGATTGGAAACGTCATTATCAGTAATTTTTGCCAGAACTAGATATTTTTCAACATTTTGAATCCATTCTCCTCCATTGGCAAGCAAAGCTACATATTTTACCAATTTTTTTGTAATTATATGATCAGGAAGCCTGATGATATGACCATAAAATTTAAGGCGTCTTTTTCTCATGTCTGTTGCTATATTTGAATGTTCTTCAACTATGGTATTTTTCTGCAATCTATAACCGTTTTCAGTTAATCTTGGACCAAGAATTTTCCTAATTATTTTCCTTTCCTCCTTCAAATTTTCCACATTGGCTTTCCTGTTGAGGTTCAGGGTTTCACTGGCATATAGCATTGAAGGTTTGATTACGTATTATACTGTCTAATTTTTGTGTGGAGACAGAATTTTTTATTATAAATAAATTGCACCAGCCCTAGGCCCATACGATCTTTCTTTATTCTATCCTGCTGTGAAAAGCTCTCCAAAATAACTTCTCCTAAATATTTAAAAAACGGCACCCTGTTGATTGTTCCATATTTGGTTTGTAGTCTGGTAACTTCTAGGTTAAATTAAAATCATTGTTTTATTAAATAAGTATTATAATAACCTTAATTTCAATTTCCTTGAAAGCACATTTATTCATGATAGGAATATAATTTCTACATGTGTTATGGTATTTCTGTATTTCTACCAGTGGCATGCCAATCCATATAACTGTATCCGCTCCAGGGGTATATCTGTATCCCTATCCCCAACCTGACACGACCTGGCAACCATGCAGTCTGCAGGCCCCAGATGCTTAGCTGTTCCAGTGTTTCTATAGAAATTATAGTATAGCCTAATTTCCTCCACAGTTATGCAGAGTTAACTATCAGTAATAACCAGTACAAGTAGTAGGCTACAACAGTGTGAAAGCGCATGGTACAGGGTACAGGTACATGGAACCATAGTAACTGGCAGGATCAGTACAATGACAAAAGTTGCAGAGTTTTTGAGATTTAATTTCATTAGATAATTTTTCAGTTACCTATTCAAAATGAGAATAAGATGTATACATACGAGCATGAAGGCCCTCAAATAATAAATTCATATTGTTTTACTTTGGAAATTATAGGGAATAAAAATAAATTCGTGACCTTCATCACTTACACTTGCAGTTTTTAATAAATTATTTTTATTAATTCAAGAATTGCTTCAGTGTAGGAGAGTTAGGAAATCAGCAATATTTCAATTTGATATTATTGATCTGCTATATCAATATCTTGATTTGTTTGCCATTACTAGTGAGCTCTAAGATGAATTTTTAAATGACCAAGATGAGAGCTTTTATAATCACAAAATTCACAGCTGAAAGGTTTATCAGCTGTGTGAGTTCTGAGATGAGATTTTAAAGCAGATGAAGAAGAGCTTTTATAATCACAAAACTCACAGGTGAAAGGTTTATCACCTGTGTGAGATCTAACATGTCTTTTTAAATTGCCAAGTTCAGTGCTTTTATAATCACAAAATTCACAGCTGAAAGGTTTATCACCTGTGTGAGTTCTGAGATGAGATTTTAAAGCAGATGAAGAAGAACCTTTATAATCACAAAATTCACAGCTGAAAGGTTTATCTCCTGAGTGAGTTCTTAGATGAATTTTTAAATGACAAAGTTCAGTGCTTTTATAATCACAAAACTCACATCTGAAAGGTTTATCACCTGTGTGAGATCTAACATGTCTTTTTAAATTGCCAAGTTCAGTGCTTTTATAATCACAAAATTCACAGCTGAAAGGTTTATCACCTGTGTGAGTTCTGAGATGAGATTTTAAAGCAGATGAAGAAGAACCTTTATAATCACAAAATTCACAGCTGAAAGGTTTATCACCTGTGTGAGTTCTGAGATGAGATTTTAAAGCAGATGAAGAAGAACCTTTATAATCACAAAATTCACAGCTGAAAGGTTTATCACCTGTGTGAGTTCTGAGATGAGATTTTAAAGCAGATGAAGAAGAACCTTTATAATCACAAAATTCACAGCTGAAAGGTTTATCACCTGTGTGAGATCTAACATGTCTTTTTAAATTGTGAAATTCAGTGCTTCTATAATCACAAAGTTCACAGCTAAATTGTTTGCTACCTTTATGCTTCTTTGAGTGGATTTGTAAACCTTTCTTATCCAAGCACACATAGTCACATAATTTACAGGCATACTGTTTTTCTTCTGAATGTATTCTTCTTATATGCTGCATTAAATTACTCAACTTAGGAGTTTTATAACTACAATGAGCACAGCTATAAGATTGTTGATTTTGATGAGTCATCAAATCATTTCCAGAATCAACCAGTTCAACAGTTCCAATGCCATCTCCATCTGTACAAATAGGGGTTGAACACTCTCTGCTGTCCACTGATTGCAATTCTGCCTCTTCAGAACACCCTCCAGTTGGATGTCGATCTGAAAGCAGCAATATTATACTATAAAAATAGTTAGCTATTCCAGAGACAGAATCTGTTTTTAAATTTTACATAATAATGATGTTGAATACACTTGAACTGAATTTCTTCTATGTACCTTTGTTCATCTTTGGCACTTGAGCACAAGTCTCACAAAATTTGAGCTCCACATGAGTTTTCACTGCTGTGGCAAAGTATATATTTCTATTGATTGGAATTTAACATATGGTTCTAGCTAAATATTTGATAATGCTGATGCATTGAAAAATTTTATAGCATAAAGCCCACATAAGTGTGAGACGTGTATGTGGTTAGTGAGGGGGTTGACAGTGATTGATGAGCTGATCATACAGTTTTAAAATAGTTCAAAACCACCAGAAAGTGATTTTTCAACAGAGAACAGAGCAGTTTTTACTGGCCAATCAGTAATCCATACATAGAGGGCCCACGAGATTGTAGCTTATCTTTTTCTGACTGAACAGAGACCTGCTACAGCCCACAACTGTATTTAATTTAGTATTAACTGTATTTGCTAGTATTTAATTTAATTTCAAAATATCAACTAATCAATTCTAAAAGGAATTACAAGACGTTTTTAGTTATTATTCAATTGCAGTTCATACCTAGAAAAAAGCATGATCATTAAATGAAGAACCAGTATTTTATAATATCCTCAGAAATATTGTGGTTTGTCATAAAAACTTATTTATCAGATTATATTTCTTCTCTGTTGGATTATCAAACTGATAATTCATAGAAATGACTAATAGAATGAGAATGCCTTACCAATCACTTCTTCTTTGATGAAGCCTGAGGTGGAATCTAAGCATGGAGATTCTTCTTGACAAACACCACTCTTTGACCATGAATTGCACAGTGGCGCTGATTCTTGGAAATCACATTCCTGCTTGACTGCAGCAATCTGCAATAGTAACTAATGTAATGGAAACTGTAGAGTGAGCTATCATATGTTCAATCATAATTGAACAACTTTGTGCATAAAATAAACAAGTGACAGGCAGTCTAAACTAATGAAATCGACCTTAAAGTTTATGGTGGGCGCTCAATTCTGCAATTAAAATTTTTTGTTCAATTTTTTGTGATTTAGACATGCGTTCTACAACCAAACTTGCTTTATCATCAAGTAGATTCTGTTTCTTTTCACAAGATGGCTGCTCTAACTCCATTTAGCCCAAATTGGCTCTTGGTTCGTTTCAACATTGAACCGGCCAATTGTTGTTTTTGTAGCTGAACAGGTTTTCTGATTAATTCTAGATACTGAACTGTGCAGTCCATAACAATAATAGTTCCTCTCAAACACTACTTCAACCATTGCCTAAAGCTAGAGGTTTAATTAACAATACAAGTATAGATGGTAGAATATTCCATGATTACGCATTCTTCTATCATATTTGAAACCATTGGGCCTAGCAGAAGCAAAACAGACCCTGCAGGTATCATGCTAGTTTTGCTGAAACACAGAATTAGATTACAATACTCAATTGGCAATAGGAAGCGAAACTAATAACTATTTCACTCAATGAATCAACATAAAAGCATTAGACTACTTTCTCACTCCTTTTTCCACCCAGCCCCACACCCACCAATATTTCAGTTTTATGGGAGGAATAGTTGTAGACTGTAATTCAAGGGCCCAACTTTTCATCGTTTAATATCATGATGAACTGAAACATTTTAGAGAAGTTCATTTTTAGCATCAATCAAAAAGTTTAATGGAAGTTCTCTGTTGATGTTTGAGATGTGGTATAGCAGATTTCTCTATAGATTTGTACAACCCATACATTACCTTCGAATCTCCTCCATTAAAGAACTCAGCCTTTACAGCCATTTCAAACTGGCTGTTATCTATATCCATTGGAGCATTCAAAAAGGTTTCAATCTCCTGTTTGATAGCATATTCACTTGTCTCCTGTTGAAAAATGGAATACGAATTAAATCTATTATGAATGGGCCTACAATATGTAATAAAATAAAGGTGAAAATTCAAAGCTCTGCAAGTCAGGTGGATCTTTCTCCATTGGCAAAGTTAGAACTTTGAAGCGTGGAACTTTTAGAGTGCTCTCTATTCATTCCTACTGCATTAGACTATAGCCAAAAATCTAGACTAAATATGAGGCGCCTAAAAGTTCCCAAAGATACTTTAAAATTACTCAATCTCTTTTCCACACATGCGGAGTAATTCATACTTCATGCAATCTAGTCTTTCTTATGTTGAAAAGCTTTGATTGTTTGAGAAACTTCGAATAGTAAACTTATAAAATAGTGGTCGATTATTCTGATGCACTATATATGGATGCAAATACTTTCTGGATATCTGTGAGTTATCAATCAGGACCTACAAAGTAACAGAAAATGCAAAAAAATAATGCTCATATCAAGCTCAATTATACAGATTATACACATTCTAAATGCATTGCAACTAGAGTAACTAATAAATTGATTGACGCTCATATTCCAATTGTCTTATGCCATCATATTTGATGGTTTTTGATGTTTCATAAAATCAACGATTATCAGGTCAAAAATAAGTGCACGGGTTTCATAATGACCTTTTGTTTATAAATTTATTATCAAGTAGAATTATTTTGTGATTAAAAAATGTCATAATAAGCAAAATTGTCTAATAAGAGCTAGAATTCATCATATGTTGGCAACGACCACCAATTTTTTTACACATTTGTTGAAAATTATTGATGAGTGCCATTTTGTTGTTGAGTTGCAGATGTTTGTAAGATTTATTGCATTGCAGTATTTGCTTTATACTTTTTTCTTTGAAAATAGTAATGAGTAAGTATAGTAAGTAGTAGGTATTTAAAAAAATTCTTTAAATATAATGAGTAAGTGCATTAAGTCATCTTTGAAATTTGAATCATTTTGTGTAAAAACTTTAATCAGTGTGCTGAAAGAATCATTTTTATAATCTACTAGCTATTTTGCCCATCCTTCATACGGATTATGTTTAGAAATAAGACTAAATATGTTTCGGCTTTTTTGATAGCAACGATCATGAAGTTGTTAGCAGCTTAGTAAACAACTTAGAACGTAAACAATTCAGTGACAGTTATCAGAGAGAATATTTGCGAACAGCTGATTGATATATCATGATAAATTACGTGATTTGTTCTTATGTGGTAACAAAACTTAGAAGAAATGTATCCAAAATCGCACAATACTTGGTTTTTAAACGTTTATTATTATGATGTTGAAGATCCATCTTGTTTCCACTAATATGTAATATAAACTTGAAAAACACTTTTAAATGGAAATTAACTCACGTTATGGCGTGACGGCCGTTTCGCTCTGTTGTCTAGAGCATCGTCAGACGACCCACAGTACACTCATAGTCAGACGACTCATAGTGTACTGTGGGTCGTCTGACGATGCTCTAGACAACAGAGCGAAACGGCCGTCACGCCATAACGTGAGTCAATTTCCATTTAAAAGTGTTTTTCAAGTTTATATTGTTTATTATTCTGTTAAAAAAAAAGTTAATTTAGTTTTTTATAGCGAAAGACATTGTCAAAAAGGTTTTCAATACTGATAAATAAACTTTAATGCCGATCGATGCTCTCGTTTTTCAGAAGGCCGCGTAAAATGTATCCAAAATCGCACAATACTTGGTTTTTAAACGTCTGTTAAAAAAAAGTTAATTTAGTTTTTTATAGCTAAAGACATTCTCCATAAAATGGCTCAAATGGCAAGGTGGAACTACCCATCAGGGTCTCCCCACCAATAAAAGTAAATTATCTTTCAAATGAAGCCAATTCCATTGCATTCCTACAATTCCTCAGTTTTCAAATCTATTTCAATGCCTCTAACAAATAACCTGTACATGACGTCATGTATGTATGTATTTATGTATAGTATTATAGCTGATTTCGACAGTAGGTTCTCTCATTACACTCTACATTATGATTTGATTCAATGAACGAACTATGCAAACGAGGAGTAATGTACGTTGTGATCAATTTCCACACTTGGCTAACAGAGTGGTACCTATGCCAAGTCAACTGTAGGCCTAACACATTCTGGAGCTCTATGCTCAACAGTTCACTCCCATCTTTACACAGAGTATCCAAGCCATAATTTGACATAGACGTTCAAAAAGCAACACAATAATTGCAGCAGTTTATTTGTAACTGTGATTAATGAAACTTTATTCACCTCAAGCCACAAAAAGGCATGCTGTTATAACAGATAAATATTTTTATACGTTTTTTAAGTGGGATTTTCGATTAGTTTAGTTTTAAAGTTATTTTAGTTTAGTTCTATTTGAAAAATGATATTTTTGCATCCAGTTATATATTATGAATGTGAAAAACATTGCTTTCAGAATTGATGATTCACTGTGCATTTATACTAAGGGTAGGTTCAGATTGCAAAATCACTTTGTTGCACATGAACAGCTGATCGTATCATCATCCTGCAACACCACACCATAAACACAATGATACACGACGATGCTGATCTGTGCAACACTGTGATGATCGATTTACCTTTAAGGTGCGCCTAGCAGGATCGTAACTCTGCAACAAAACCCCATTGCGAAACATCACTCTGTAACACAGAATTGGAAAATCATAGCCTTAAGCTGGGTTTAAGTAGCTCCATACTTTTTGTGTAGCACTCTGCGCACTAGTATAGCCAATTGCAAACTGAAGATTTGTGGGAATTCGGCTCAAATTACAATATCTTTGTTTAATCGTCATATCCGGTAATTTTGAGCCGAATCCCCCAGCTTTAGCTTGCATCTGGCAATACTGGTGTGCACTTTTTACCAGTGTTGCCAGATGCAAGCTGAAAATGTGTGGGGAATTTGACTCAAAATCACGATACATAACAATTTAATGTATGGAAGTTTTAAGCCAAATCCCACACAATTATTCAGCTTGCTGTAAACACTACTGGTGCGCAGTGTGTTCCTCACTTTTTGAAGAGAAGGAGGAGAATAATGAGAAGATAGAGAAGAAGGATAAGAAAAAAAGAGACTATAAAATTAGCTTTGCAGATAGGTTATTACACATTCAAGCCGTTATTCAGGCCGATAATTGGTATGTTTACGTGTGCTAATAGCTACATGATGTATAATAAATACGAATATTATGGGTATATAATTATGATAAACTGTAAATTTTCTAATGAGGTAATGCTTGGCATGCAAGAGGTGTTTCCGGTACTACTCTAATCTCATGAGAAAAGGCGCTACTATTAAAATGACTTGAGTGCGTTCAGAAAAGTAATAAAAATTTCTTTAATGGTTATAATAAAATAAAACACGCTAATAAACTCATCAGCAATGAATTTAATCTACTCAAAAACGACCACTCACTCAGCAGATGTAACCAGCTCCCGTAGGTACTAGAACACGACTGCCCGGAGCCACTCGTCTTTTCAGCATAATATCACTTGCCATGAATTTTCACTGACCTCAACATTTTTTATCGATAGCCAGCAATGGTTCTCTCCTCCTTTTGAGAAAATTCATATCAAATAAATAAATTACGCTGTTTTAATACACATGTAATAACAATTCCAGAGCTTTTGAAAGATATTTGACCTGAACTATGATAATTTTTTTGCTGTTAACTTACCAAGGTTTTAAAATAACTCAACTATTGACCATCAAATTGCTAATTTTAACATCACCAGCATAATATTGAATTCTGAAAATATTATTGTTGACCACGTACTTGACATATTCCTATCACAAATGAAAATAAACAAATACAACCTCCAAGTTCGGCACATAATGTTAATAATGCATTGAGGACACAACCGATAAAATTTATTTTCGAATATTGTATATTCGAAGTATTGCATGAATATTACAAGAAATTTGTGAAAAACAAGTTTCTAGACTCAAGACATACCTGAAATGGCCGATACGACTGGATTCCAATCATTAAATTATAAATGAGCATGAAATTATTTAAACAAACACTACAATTCATGAACTGAGAGCACTGAATTTTGAATGGTGTTACTTTACTTCTTCAAAACAAATTGGCAGACCCAGACCCAGACAGGAGGCTGGAGGAGTACCAACTGGACGACAGAATCAGCAGGAATAAAACCAGCTGTTGACCAACTCGCCACTAATGGAAAGCGGAATTCACCAAGTTGGAATGCGTTTGAACTCGGAACTGTCTGCAAAATCGGTGTTATAATCACTGTTGTATATCGCTGTTTTTATAGTATCTACCACCTCTGTACCAGAGATATTCTGATTTATAGGTGGCGGGATAAAAAAAGTAAATTCGTATGGCTTTTCGTGGTGGGGAGACCCTTACGGGTAGTTCCACCTCGCCGCTTTTTTTTAACGACTGCTTTTTTTATATGCAACCGGGACCGACGGCTTAACGTGTCCTCCGAAACACGGGTGGCGGGGTAGTCCAGTTGGTACTCCCCCGGCGGGATACCAGTAGCCCTACTCGGCAGTAGCCCGACCATACCAGTTGACCGACCATACTTAAATTTACGATAACAATAATTTACAGTAGACCGAGCAATAAAAATTTACGGAATCTATACTTACGGGCTACTGGTAGCCAATCAAAGTAATACTTCCTTGCTCGGCCTTACTACTCTATCTCGGAATACAAGGACGATCACACATTTAGAAAGCTGAAATAAAACTCCTGACATCTACCTGACTGGGGAAACAGGATATACCGTATACACCAAATAAACTAATCTGGGCTCATTAGGGCGTGTCTCAAATAAACAAGGACGATTTCCCGGTCTATTGACCGTCTGGAGAAGACTTCAAAAGTAAAAAAAAGTAACAATTTACTTGTAAACAAGGTCTACTGGTGGTAGCAGCAGACGACACTTCGAAATCTACCTACGTCACATGACGTCACAATATCATTTTCGGTTTTCTTGATTTTCGGTCAAGTGGCATACACCCCAGTCATAGTCATAGCAATGCCTCCTAGAGTAATGCTTCCAGGTCATGGTCATACAGTGTTGCCAACCGTACGATAATTATCGTTTTGTACGATAAATAAGCTTCTTGTATGATGTACGATATGTAGATGTACGATAATGGTAAATGTACGATAATTTCTATCAAGCGAACACTGTCTTATATAGTTAAGCTGGAATTTTTAAAGTTCACTGATCATACACGTTCTATTTCATTTACTCATTAATTTAATATTTTGAGTTTAAAATAACTCACAATTGTTTACTGATATTTTCAAATGATTACTGATTTCTTTATCTTACATTAGGGTTTCAGGGCTACCGTATTAAAAAGTTAACTCGTTGAATTCTGTTAAGACTTGTATAATTGCACATTTCGGAGGACACGTTAAGCTGTCGGTCCCGGCTGCCTAATAACAGTCGTTAAGTCACGTCAGAGGCCCTGAACTTATTCAGGTGCGACCTGATAACTCTGACACCAGACCTGAGCCAGCCAGGTCACACGATATTATTATTATTATTATTGCACATTGGAAAGAATAATAAACAATAGTAATATAATATATATATATATATATATATATATATATATATATATATATATATATATATATATTAATAATGAATGACTACTAAAGTCTTTGGTTTTCAGTGCCATATTTAGGAAACATTAGAATAATAAAAAAATAGTATGATGAAATAGGCACTTAATTAAATGAAGACTACTGAAGTCTTTGGTTTTTTTGTCACATGTTTAGGTAACAAATGTAGAAACTCAAATAATAGCATTTAAAAATAAATTTTTTAGTCCATGAAGATAATTTCGTCCTCAGAATCAATGACATTGGACACTTCTTTATCTCATCAATGTGTAAGTCGTCAAAATAACATGATATCTTTTAATAAGTTGCCTATTTCTAGAATAAATTAAGAGAATTGCTGAAAAAGCAACAACAGAAAAAAGTACGATAACATGGGTCGAAATACGATAATTTTGAGCGGCCTGTACGATAATTGAGCTCTGTATGGTTGGCAAGGTATTGACCAGGTCATAGCAGTCATAGGCATTGTGTACGTTCTGGGAGCATCTGGTTTGGTGCACCAGAATTCTTTCGGTGCACCGAACCAGTCACGTGATCGGTGTACCAACATATGTTCCCAGGGACGGCAGTACAGCACTCACCGGTGTACAGTTGGGCGCGTACTTTTGAAATTAATCTGTGTAAGTCACTGTTGTACTAGCTGCGCAAATAAAAGAAAGCCGCTATAGGGTTATCGATTGAAATATACGCCTATTTTGATTAAATAATTGTGCATATAATAAAGAATAATTATTATTGGAGGCAATATGCAGTTTGGAAGTTCATTTCCACATAAACAGCTATTATTATTAAGGTAAATAACGGGAAATATGACATTGAAATTACAAAATTTTGTTCAATAAATATTTTATAATAAACTTACCACTTAAAAGAGCATGCATTTCCTCTGTTTCATGAATATTGTACATAACTTCATTGAATGCATTAACTTTATCATGTTTGGAAGCCATTTTGGAATGAAACAGCAGACGATTTTTCGTCGACCAATGAGAGCTCTCTGGTTACTGGTTCACAGTCCGTGGATCTACCTTTTCGTACGGTGCATGAAACCTGCACCGGAGCAGGCCAAACCGGAAACAGCTGCTGGTTAACAAACTGTCAAAAGCTCCCAACGGACTTGGAACTCATGCCTCTGGTGCACCGGTTGAAGCTACCGGTGCACCGAAAATGCTCCCAGAACTTACACATTGTGCTCCTTATCCCATCTCCTCAACTAACCGCAAACTCCTGAATATTCTACATGTGAGGTTATTATTATTATTTCGTGAATAAAATGGCAACTTCCTCTGAAGACGAAGTAGAAAGAGATGAAAATACTACAATTAATAATACAGTAGCGGATTATAATGATGGAGTTACATTCAAAGACTTGGTAAGTATACGCTTTGAGGTTATGTTGTAGAAGTTACTTACATTTTGTATTCCTTATTTCCTTCTTTTTCTTGATTATTTTATATTATTCCAATAATATTTCACTTACTGCATCAGAAGAGTATGTTCTTTTCTAAGTATTTTTATCCTCTCTAATATAAGTTGCGTGTTATAATGCTATATTAAAGTAACTAGCCTATGCTCCATCAATCTTCATCACGTGGATTGTTTGTTTCAAGTAACTGATAAATATTATAGTGATTTTGGAATAGATTGATTGAGAGTTGTAATTTAAAACCATTCTCAATAATATCGTTCGGGGTTGCACTGCAGTGTGTATACACCGTATAAATGGCCGAGAGAATCGACAGTGAATATCGGTATTGGACCCAAAGCTAAACCTAACCTATCGATATCCTACAGTGCATATTTGTATTAAACCCAAAGCTAAACATAGAATCGATTCTCTCTGTCAATTATTTCGGTGTACCACATTCGGAAGTGCAACCTCGTTCGGTAATCGCATTTCTCGGAAAGAATAGGTTGATCAGTGAATTACTAAGTTACATTTTCCTTGGGCCAAGGGAGTTACCTAACGCTTCAGACATTTATAACAGTGAAATACTCCAGATTGATTATAAAGTAAGAGAGGTACAGATCTATGCAGCGAGATAAGTAACAATGGTATTAAAACAACAACCAGCCTCCCCACTTATTGTGGGTCAAGACTGCGAACAAAACCCCGTAACGTAACCCTGTCGCATAATATAACAAATTCAGCTGATCGTAACATCGTCGTCTAACATCAATCGGACAACATTGCGTAAATACAATTACCATGAACATTTTTTGCTCTGTAGTGAAGCTACGCGCCGGGGTCTAGACCCACCCTAATATAGCACTTTTATTGTCTTGATACAACTTGAAAGTTTATATTATTTGATCATATTCACATATGTTTTTAGGGTGTCAATGATGTACTTTGTGAAGCCTGTGAATCATTGAAATGGACAGTAGCCACCAAAATCCAGAAAGAAGCCATTCCAGTAGCTCTTCAAGGTAAATTTATTCCATTAATCGGCTTATTATAATATATTTGGTATTTGAATTGGTTCATTAGAGTAAGCTTATATCATTCTAAAAATTGAATTTTAATTAAATCGTCTGTAATAAGTACAAGAATGGGCGTTTAATTTTTTTCCAGGAAAAGATGTTATCGGTCTGGCAGAAACAGGTTCTGGAAAGACTGCAGCTTTTGCGATACCGATCTTGCAAGCATTACTTGAAAATCCTCAGAGACATTTTGCTCTCATATTAACGCCAACACGTGAACTTGCTTATCAAATATCGGAACAGTTTGAAGCTTTAGGTAAGAATAATTTATTATATATAAAAGCATTTCTCAACAACTTTATTAAACTGTAATTCATGATGTGCCTAGCTCGCTAGTGGGCTCTATATCAACCAATGCTGGCTTGCTGACGTTCATTGAGCATGTTGCCGATAGCACAGCTTTTCAGGGAGGAGCAAGGATCAAACCCCGAGCCACCACTCATATTCATCATTGTGGTGAATTTTTATGAGAGCCACCGCTTATCGGTGCATCGATTAATCAATGAACGTCAATGAATTTCAATGGAAGAAACAAACGCCTTCGTTCCGATGCACCGGTAAGCGGTGTGGCTCCCATGAATGCACCCAATGTCACAATGGACACTTCTGTCGCCACGCTCTCTTCACAATAAATTCTTTCCCTGGGGAAGCCTTACATTTCATTAATACTCACGTTATTATATCTCCATCCTCATTGTATCGGTCAACATTGATGTTGAAATAGTATGAATTATGACTTATTTGTTAACAATTCTTTAATCAATTTTCTTTTTTGCCAAAAATTCACAAAATTATAATTATAACATAACTTAAATTCTCACTTTTCTCATTGTTGCCATCAACCAAGCTTGTTATTGACGAGTTCTGTACAAATAAAAGTTGTATTTATGCATAGTACCGATTCTGACTGTTGTTGATTATTCAGATCTCAACATTATGTGTTGGTCCAAAGAGTCTACTACGTAAACGAGGAGTGAGGTAGGTTGCGATTACTTACCTCACTGAGCTAACAGAGTTTCATCTATGCCAAGCCCAACGAAGCAAAATTCTGAAGCTCAATGCTTAAAAGTCCACTTCCACCTTCACACAGGGTCTGGCTGCACAAGTGAGTGTGTATAATATCCTCACCTCACCTCTGAGCTACTTCCTGCGTCCAAGCCATCAATTGACAGAGACATTTGGAAGCAACACAATTGATGCAGCCTTTTTTGTATCAGAGACGAATAAACTTAATGTAACTTGCTTGAAATGATATGTAAGACAAATTGAATACATCAATGTTACATTCGAATGTGAGCCACATCAAAACTAAATGTCTTATTGCATTTTATCTAACAATAAAACAAACTACCATTGATCTCTGCAGTATCAATGTCTTCTACCCATGTTACGTCAGTACTTGTTAAAGATTTTGTGAAAGCGATACTTCATTTCAAGAATATATTACAATATTTAATGCAGTTATATTTGAGTCATTCTCGAATTTATTCATATGCTGTTGTAATCTATGCTTATCACTGCAAAATTCTATTAAGATTGATGAAATTTTTCCAAGTTCCCTTGACATTAGTCGAAAACTAATTTCAGATTATGATTGATACCTTTCATATTCATATTTTTCAAACATACCTTTCAAACCCATATATTTTTACACCATCAAATGCTGTAATCAACTCATTTATTAAAAAAAGTAGTTCTAAATCGAAATATGATTGCAATAATACTAATAGTATAAATTATCAATATAGCATTCTTTATCGATAGATCTCTCCACATAAAACCCACAATAAAACTAAGTTTCGATGCTGTGAGTATGGTTTCTACTATTATTTAAAAATTTGCAATATAAAAATTTGATTAACATTTCTCTTCAAATATAGTAAAACAATTGAATGACCGGAAGATACTGGTTAGAAACTATATTTATAGTGATAGATATCCACACTTTTAAATAGTTGTTATTGATTATTTTTTTATTTTGACAGGTGGAGGTATGGGTGTTAAAACAGCAGTTATTGTTGGTGGTATGGACATGATGTCTCAAGCTCTTACCTTAGCAAAGAAGCCTCACATCATCATTGCAACACCAGGAAGACTGCTGGATCATTTATCTAACACAAAAGGATTCAATCTGAAAGCTCTCAAGTTCTTAGTTAGTAAAATTTTACTTGATTCTACATCCTTAAATATCTTCATTTATTCAACAAAGCACATCAATACACAATTATAATACAGCATAATTAAATGTTTGTGATGTGTAGCAGAGAGCAAGAACGAACGCATGCCTTGTTATTTGTTTCGTGCAGTAGAACAGGCAATTTGAATAAATCCTCAATTTTAAAATGGTAAAAGTTTCCACTTACTCCAACATTCAGAATACAGCTAAGGCCGGGTTCACACGAGCTGCAATCGCGCGATTGTAGCCAGAGCAATCATTGTGACGAGCCACAGCCTCGTCAAAGCAATTATGAATCGTAGAGCAGTCGCCGACTTCTTTCCTAATACTAATACAAAGGTCATAAAAATTTCAGATATTCAAATTTTTTCAAGTCAAATGCTACTGTGCTCAGCCTCCTTAATCCAAACCAAACTTGAATTTTTCTCCCATCACTAAAATTCATATTTTTATGCTATAAAATAGATCGACCTTCATAGATCACTTGGTATAACGGCAAATTATGTAGTTCAAACAAATGTTCAAAAAAATGTTAACATTCATGCTAGAAGTGATAGCCGCGAGCCGTAGCAGGTATCTGTTCAATCAGATAGATAAGCTGCGTTCTCGTAGGTCCTGTTTGTAACGGTGACCGATTAGATTGGCCAGCAAAAAAGACACTGTTCTCTGCTGAAAATCACTTCCCGGTGGTTCGGAACCCACCTAAAACTGTAGGTCCAACTCATAAATCACCATCATCCAACTCATTACCCACGCACAGGTCTCAGACCTATGTGGGCTTCATCCTCAAAAAAATCTCATTCTAGAAAAAAGCTGAGTATAATAGGATTTGAAAAAAATCCAAAATTTTATGTTTTTTTGTTGTTAGCTGAGTTAAAATGGAAATGTTCTTGGCTACAAGCGCGCGATTCTAGTAGAATCGGCTACAATCGCGCGATTGTAGCTCGTGTGAACCCGGCCTAATGTTTACCATAATACTCTTTTTAGACTCCTCAATAGATAACCAGATTGACGAAGATGTCAATCTATTATTAGTTATGGCATCGTGTTTTGGGGAGGATGTGGAGCTACAATCTTGCAGCCTCTTATATTACTTCATAAGAAATTCATAAAAATTTGTCTTAAGAAGCCAATTAGATATCCTACTGATCTAGTGTATAAAGAATTTGGCGTTTTTAGAGTTAATACTTTATATGAACTAAGTCTAATGAAGTTTGTATACTTAAGATGTAGTGAGTTTCCCTTTTCAGACGAGCATATATATTTGACTCGTGGTAATGTTATTAGAAGGCTGATGGAGCCCTGGGCAAGAACTAGGGTCGCTTGTTGTCATGCTTTTTATAAAGGACCTAGATTGTTTAATCTCTTACCGATGGGTCTCTCAGGATCACCCACATTCAGCCTGTTTAAAAAGAAGCTCCATTGCTTTTACCAGCAAAGTAATACTTGAGAGCCAATCTCATTGTATTTTTGGTTTATATGCTATATGTATTATTTACTATATTTATTATTTACTATATGTATTATTTACTATTCTATAATTATTATTACCGCCAGTTACTGCTATAAATTTGTTACATTATTGGTCATGATTGTTGGCCTACTATTTATGTTTTCTATCACTTTTATAATAATTATTTTGTAGCTTATTTAGAGTGCGAGCCATCCCTCCACACAGGTTGAACCTAAAGGGATGCACTGCTGTTATATTTTGGTTTTATAGTGTACAATATTTTACTGTTCAATTTCTCTTATGTTTATTGGAATGTAAATGCTTGCAGTGAAATAAATAAATAAATTAATTAAAAAAAATTGAAATTTTGTTTTTGAAAAAAATAAGTGACGATCAAAAGTTGAGAATACGGTCTTAGTTTCAGTGCATATTTTCTTTTTGGTATCTAATAGCCTGAAGAAACAAAATTAGAGAACCAAAGAAATAAAATATCTCAAAATGATGCAATATCACCCTGTGAAATCAACTATCTTCAATTCATTGTTTATTGTTGAAACAAAACAGAAGTTGTTAAATTTTACTGAACTAACAATTTGAGTCATAGGACTATGGTTTCGTGTTTAACACATCTTCGGTTGTACGGAAGAAGCAGGAGGCCTCTTTAGTAAAGCCAAAGATGTGTTAATTACACACGAAACCATGGTCCTGTGACTAAAATTGTTGGTTTAGTGAAATTTGACAACTTCTGTTTTGTTTCAATAATAAACAATGAATTGAAGATAGTTGATTTCACAGGTCATAGGACCATGGTTTCGTGTTTAACACATCTTTGGTTGTACTGAAGAAGCAGGAGGCCATAATAATGTGTTAATAACACACGAAACCATGGTCCTGTGTCTAAAATTGTGGGTTTAGTGAAATTTGACAACTTCTGTTTTGTTTCAATTATGGAGAGATCTCACAATATCAACATCAGTTCTACGAATTTTATTGTTTATCATTTCTATCAAACTTTCCTTGTCTAAAATTCAACATTTTCGTCTCAAATTTGCAGGTAATGGACGAAGCTGATCGTATTCTGAATATGGACTTTGAAGTTGAAGTAGACAAAATTTTGAAAGTTATTCCGAGGGAACGAAGAACCTACTTATTTTCAGCTACAATGACTCAAAAAGTCCAGAAACTGCAAAGAGCGTCTTTGAAAGATCCAGTTCGTGTTGAAGTGTCCAATAAGTTTAAAACTGTCGATTCCCTTCAACAGTATTACATATTTGTACCTTTAAAATTCAAGGTAATTCAATTGACAACCATTCTACTGATTTTCAAAATTATTCAAATATTTTTTCTGTAGATACATTACTCAAGATAAGTTAAAATAGAGGTAAAGATCTAAATAAAGTGTAAAAAATATATAATCTAGAAAATACACGCTCAGACTGATATCTCCAACCATAAATTAATAAAAAATAGGTAATACACTTAAATTTAAAATTGGATTTTATATTAAAATTTTTATTCAGATATTTAATTAATTTTTTGTTTTGTTATACTGTACTTGATTTTCATTTAAGCTGTGTCATTGAAATAATTTTGTCAAGATCAAATCTCTAGGTAGACTGATAGTCATTCAATAATGTGTGATATAATGATCAAAATTCTGATATTTATTACAAAACTTTCATGCTCCATGCATCCTTTTCATTGCATATGTTGAGTTTCATTGAAAGTCATTTGAAATCTTCCGTACTTCCTTGCCGGATCCTGTATAATATCTGTGTTGATGCATTTTAGTAGTAGAGTGCTCATTTTCTCATCAATACTTTTATTTACTAATAGCATGCTGTTTGTAATCATAATCACTTTATAAGGAGTATTTAAAAAAATTACAGGACAGAATTTATTAATTTCGAATTCCTTTAATTGCTATTAGTTTATACTGAAGACTTCCGCAATGGCGGATATTGACAACAGTATTGAATAGCTGAAGGAAATCGATGAATGCTACTGTACAAAAATATCAGTCACCACCGGGAATCGAACCACGGAACTCCCAATTACTAGTAGTGGTTAAGGCGCCCGACCGGCAATTGGGAGGTCCGTGGTTCCCGGTGGTGACTGATATTTTTGTGCAGTAGCATTCATCGATTTCCATCAGCTATTCAATACTGTTGTCAATATCCGCCATTGCGGAAGTCTTCAGTATAAAACTAATAGCAATTAAAGGAATTCGAAATTAATAAATTCTGTTTATGTATATTTGTCAGTTTATTCAATTGTCAGTCACTTCAAACTAACTTAATTACAGGACGTTTACCTGCTCCATCTGTTGAATGAGATGGCTGGAAACTCTTTTATGGTATTCTGTGCAACATGCGCAGGAACGATGCGCACAGCTCTCATGCTGCGCAACTTGGGTTTGTCAGTTGTCCCACTGCACGGTCAGATGTCGCAAAATAAGCGTCTTGCTGCGCTCACTAAGTTCAGAGCCAAGAACCGGTCCATCTTGATATCTACAGACGTTGCCAGCAGGTTTGATGAACAGAATCTCTTAAAAACTCCACTTAATGTTCCAAATTGATTGAATTTGGAAATTTATTCTAAAAACATTGGAATAGTATTTTTTTCGGAGGATGAAACCCACATAGGTCTGAGACCTGTGCGTGGGTAATGAATTGGATGATGGTGATTGATGAGTCGGACCTACAGTTCTAGGTGGGTTCCGAACCACCGGGAAGTAATTTTACAGAAGAGAACAGAGTCTCTGCTGGCCAATCCAATCGGTCACCCTTAAAATATAAGTTCCTCAAAATTCGAAAAATTTCAAATTTGGACTGTTGAAGTCAGCCTATATGATATTTATTTGTAATTTGTGGAATAACAAGCGAAGTTGTTGAATTTTATAGCGTGCATAGGTACTGGTGTTTGAGAAGTATGGTATAACAACTTTTTCAAAAATCCATAATGTTCTTGAACTGGAGCTACACTAGTAATTAACGTAGTTAACTTTACATTGTGTAACTAGATTTATAGAATCACAATAGTTCCATGATTGCATAATTAATTTTATTGTAATGAGATTGGACTTGCGTGTTGATCCTCTCCGTTTTATATTGCTCCTATTTCTACTCACAACGAAATCTCAATTCTTTTATTTTAATCAGACTTGTTTCTAAACTCAGATTCAAAGATGAATGATCACATTAGCTTTGAAAGCCAGGATTTGTATGAATAAAATAAAGTAAAATTTCTTACCAGATCAATTTATACAAATTTGTTTCTCCTTCCATTCTAGTTACAGCAAAATAAAACATACAATTAACAATAATTATCAATATTATGTTTCCTCCAAGTGTTTTAATTCTATTATTCATTTTTTTTATTACATCAATTCATGGCATCTTTGTTGGATCCTATGATGCTCCTGTATGCGGACATAATTTCACAATGAAATTATTTGCATACAGTATTATTTCTGCAGATATTTTTTTTTTTGTAACATTTTATTTCTTGTACATGATAGTTAAGTTGATCTAAGTATTTTTTTCTTTGTAACTTCTTGGTTTCTCCTAATAATTGATTGTTTTATAATTATTATTATTTTCTATCATGTATAATTTTTTCCTGTGTATATATATATATATATATATTTTTGCTTGTTTGTATTTGCGGAAATAAAGATTATTATTATTATTATTATTATAACTAGCCTATTGGAAAAAACCAAGTACACCCGCAAAGAATACCCAGTGCGGGGAATCTACAATTCAGTTTACAAATTTTGTTGCAATTTTTTGTATATCATTAATTTGTTTTCAATACTGTATATTTCAATTTTATTTTCTTGTATTTTTCACAGAGGTCTAGACATTCCCCACGTAGATGTTGTTGTGAACTTTGATATTCCAACTCACAGCAAAGACTACATCCACAGAGTCGGTAGGACGGCAAGAGCTGGCAGGTCTGGTGTGGCAATCACATTCGTTTCACAGGTGAATTCACATTTTCAATGTCATTTACACTAGATAATTGAAATTTTGAATCTTCAACTTCGGTATGCTGTATTATCATAGTTATTAAGCGAAATCTACTTGAACTTATTCTAATTCACTTATTGAGAATGGATTCAGTAAGAGGTAATTGAATTTTGCTCAACTCAGATTCAAAAAGGCTACATCAATTGTGTTACTTTTCAAACTTTCCTGTAGAATAAATAAGGCGCAAGGAGTGCTAGATAGTATACACTCTCACCTATGTAAATAAATTATTTTTTTTTTTTATACAGTGGGTTAAGTGGAGGAGGGGGCTCTTATACTTCAACTTCGCCCACAGCACTTTTATTACTTATAAAGTGCACAAATAAAAGCCATTTTGTCTATCTATGCAGCCAGACCCTGTGTAAAGGTGGAAGTGGACTGTTGAGCATAGAGCGTGGGAATTTGTTTTGGTGGGCGTGGGGTACTATTATAACTTATTGAGGAATGCAATCGCCACCTTACCTTATCTTTTTCCTTGTTTGCATAGTACGCTCTCTGGACCAAAACATAATGTTGAGGTCTGAAGAGTCATCTTTAGTCGAAATCAGCTAAATGAACTGTACATGTATACACACAAAAAGTTGACATTATTTTAGTAACATTTTAGTGACATAAAGTTTATCTTTGACTCACTTCGAAATGAGTGAGAAATTAAATGATGGAATCAATAAATATATAACAGGAATAACACTAATCTGTTGTAAGAGTATTATTCTACCAGTCATAGTATGACGCATTATTGAATTGTTCTCGTGAAAGTTTGAGGTTAACTTAATTCCTGTCCGATAGTTCTCCAATAATCTCATTTAACAAATGCTTCTTTTCTATTAAAAACGCTTGCTCCATTTTCATGAATAAATCAATATATGAATTAATATATATTTCATTTGTATTCAGCAGCCCAATAAAATCATCCTACGCTCTTTGGAAAAAATTTATCCCACTATATGGAATAGATATAGCATAGTAAGAAGTCGTGAAGTCATTTCACAATTTTTCTATGATCGCATCTATTTCACAATTTGTTCATGATGATCGATATCTGTTATTTTCTTTCACAGTATGATGTGGAACTCTATCAAAGGATTGAATTTTTGTTGGGGAAGAAACTGCCTTTGTACAAGGCAGAAGAAGCTGAAGTGATGACAATGGAAGAACGAGTAGCTGAAGCAAGGAGGATTGCAAATATGGTATGAATAAAGAATAGAACATTTCAATATTTATGGAGTTTACTTCTCTAGTCATTTCTGATGAAAAATGTTACATTATATAAACTTTTTATGCTTGAAACGTTAGAATCCATTAATTATCAGTTCTTTATTTTCTCCAACCCCAGCTTGACATATCTAATATATATTTTTTATTGTAATGAGCATATCTTGTTAAAAACTTCAACTAAGAATATGTTATTTCAATTATACCTATAGTTGATGGTAATGAATTGTTAGAAAACAACAAGCATGGACATGTTTCTCAGTTTGACTGTTCTAATTTGTAGAAATTAAATTACTTGCAGTTATATTGAGGTTAGCGAACATTTAAGAACAAAAATTGTCCACTTTCCATGAGTGAACAAGATATTAGTTGAATATTAGTAGCACTCTTTGTATGGGTGACCGATTAGATTGGCCAGTAAAAGAGATACTGTTCTCCGCTGTAATAGTATATTACGTTACAAGTGCGGGAAATGGTGTTTAACATACGAGTATGATAAGTTAACGCACGAGACGAAGTCGAGTGCGGTATTATCATACGAGTATGGTAAACATCTTCCCGGACGAGTTACGTACGATATTTTTCGTCATACAAGTCTAAAATAGCAGATAAGTTGAAATAAGAAACTATAAATCATTGTTATTCAAACATAACCTCAACACACCAACTCAAGGTGAAATGTGGCAATAATGGTTCTAGATCAGCTGATCTAGCTTTCGACCAAATGGTTTTTCAGTGAAGTAGTAGCCACAACCACCCATAGAGTGCGGTAATAATCATTTGATGATTTTTACCACACAGTGTACGGTAATAATCATCAAATTACATCAGCTGTTTTTGATTTCTGTAAACAGCTGTTTACCACATTGATTGCTTGACTGGTAAACTGTCCATAACCTACAAGTATGACGAAAAATAACTTCCCGGTGGTTCGGAACCCACCTAAAACTGTAGGTCCAGCTCATCAATCACCATCATCCAACTCATTACCCACGCACAGGTCTCAGACCTATGTAGGCTTCATCCTCCAAAAAATTTGACATCCATATCGTCATAACGATTTGTCTTTATTGACTTTTTATTGTAAATTTAACGATTTGTATTCATTTTTAATTGTGAATAAATAATATATCTACTCACTTAGGCCAAACGTTTTCCAGTCATGGAGACTCATCTTCAAAGGCGTCCTAGATCGGCATGTAGGGTTTTTGGATAGAAGAAAAAACCGACATTCCGACGCCTTTGAAGGTGAGTCTCCATGACTCGAAAACGTTTGGCCAAAAGTGAGTAGAGATATTATTCATTCACAAGTTAAATTTACAATAAAAATTCAACATTAATTTGGTTAATGAGCTGAATGGGTGAATGATGAAAAATATTCATGACTGAATGAGATTCTAACTCAAGGCTGCAGGAAATAAAGCCAGTCAGAGTCTTACCCAAGCATAGACCAGCCCTCCAGAGCCGCCAATTGAAAATATAATTAAATAATGTAAATATAATAATAATAATAGTCATTTCACATGGCTAATAGTTAAGTAAATAATCTCCTGACTTATGACATTCTTGACATTGCATTTTTTTTTCGGAGGATGAAGCCCACATATGTCTGAGACCTGTGAGTGGGTAATGAATTTGATGATGGTGATTGATGAGTTGGACCTACAGTTTTAGGTGGGTTCCGAACCACCGGGAAGTGATTTTACAGCAGAGAACAGAGTCGTTTTTGCTGCTCAATCCAATCGGTCACCCTTACAAAGAGCGCCTAGGAGTTTTGTAGCTTATCTCTGACTGAACAGATACCTGCTACTAATTCTAATACCTAATACCTAATTCTCTCAACACTTGTTTTCAAATTCTACTAACAAAATTGTTGCCTGCATTAATGTTTTATAGGATAACTTCAAACTTATTCGAATTTCATTGTAATTTTTGATTATTGAATTTTTAATTTTTTAAAATATTTGGCTGGATTTAAACACTTATTAATGAGTTTTGGCTGGGTATTGTGAGTAACTGATTCACTAATTAAAATATGTGTCAATTAAATCCTTGAAAACGATTCTTTGAGTATTGATTTATTGCTATTTGGCGTGCTGCCCAAAACAATGTACTAGTATATTTTTCAGTAGAGTAATTGCTTGCCAGCTTAAGCCTTAAATTCGTGCAGTTGGGTACTCAACCATGGTATCGGCTCCACACGTAGTGCAATCTTATTCTAAAATTTAAGACATTTTCCAATTAAATCATTTGTTTTGTGCTTACACTGAAATTGTTTTATTTTATTTTCCAGGAAATGAAAGATTTAGGTGAAAAGAAAGGAAGGAAGAGGAAAGGCGGACTTGGAGGGGATGACGAAGATGACACAGAGAATGCAGTTGGTGTGAGGAAGCGTCTGAAAGGGGGTAAAAAGAGGAGAAAGTAGATTTTTTAATATAATGAAAATTTTATTTTAAAAACTGTGTTTTCATTTGCTATTCACCCAAAAAACTAGACCAGCTGTTAATAGGATTCTGTTCCTTCCAGCAGCATTGAATAATTATTTCATAACGTTTTTTTTGGAGGATGAAGCCCACATAGGTCTGAGACCTGTGCGTGGGTAATGAATTAGATGATGGTGATTGATGAGTTGGACCTACAGTTTTAGGTGGGTTACGAACCACCAGGAAGTGATTTTACAGCAGAAAACAGAGTATTTTTTTGCTGGCCAATCCAATCGGTCACCCTTATAAAGATGGCCCAGGAGTTTCGTAACTTATCTCTGATTGAACAGATACCTGCTACGGCACTCGGCTATCACTTCCCGTAAGTGGCTCCTCTCTTTAATAAAATACAGAGAATTATAATATTGGCATTGTGAATATTCTGAGTAAATGTAAACCCCTACTTATGTGTAATGGCCATATCACGTTGCTGTAATGCTTCTTTAGACACGATAGCTATTGTACCCGTCCTTCGTACGGATTATGTTTAGAAATAAGACTAAATATGTTTCGGCTTTTTTGACAGCAACGATCATGAAGTTGTTAGCAGCTTAGTAAACAACTTAGAACGTAAACAATTCAGTGACAGTTATCAGAGAGAATATTTGGGAACAGCTGATTGATATATCATGATAAATTATGTGATTTGTTCTTATGTGGTAATAAAACTTGGAAGAAATGTATCCAAAATCGCACAATTGGTTTTTAAACGTTTATTATTCTGTTAAAAAAAAAGTTAATTTATTTTTTTATAGCTAAAGACATTGTCAAAAAGGTTTTCAATACTGATAAATAACTTTAATCCCGATCGATGCTCTCGTTTTTCAGGAGAAGGCCGCGTAAAATGTATCCAAAATCGCACAAACTTGGTTTTTAAACGTTTATTATTCTGTTAAAAAAAAGTTAATTTAGTTTTTTATAGCTAAAGATATTGTAAGAAAGGTACTGATAAATTACTGATTAATCCCGATCGATGCACTCGTTTTTCAGGAGAAGGCCGCGTAAAATGCCTTCGGGGCCGTGACAGACAGACAGAAAATGAGATAAGACTTGTTTCGGCTTCTTTAATGTATAAAACGTAAAAATAACCAAAAAATATATAATTCTTATAAATGTACAGCCAAAACTCTAATTTTATTTATATAGAAGATAGATATATTGGCTATATTTGTTATGGCCATTTGCACTCTGCTGTAGTGCTTCTTCAGATACGGTCGGTGGTCTACTCTTTGAAAACGACCCAATTTAGTAGACTGTCAACCGTGTCTGAAAAAAGGCTACAGCAGAGTAAAATTGCCTTAACACTTAAGTGTTCATATTTACTCCGAAATCTTTCAATATATTCCGGCTGCCTAAAACGCCTTGAACTTGTTCAGTTGCGACCTGATAACTATGATACCAGACCTGAGCCAGCCAGGTCACAAAATATTCTTATTTTTATGAATTCTAGTATAATTGTGACACAGTGAAAAAGTAGGAAAGGAACTACAACGGCAGAAAATACAGTATTTCGCTCAAATTGTATAACTTGACCATAACATTGAATTAAAAAAGAATGACTTTTCAGGGCTATATCATACGAGCATCTTTGGACACTGCTGACATAGAACTGAATTAAGTTATGAATTAAAGGTGTTTTTAGAAAAAAAAATGGAAAATAATCTCCCTAACACCACATTTATAGCGTTTCTATACGTAAATACTTATATATTTTTTCACATTGTGGGTCAAAGTGAATTCCATCTAGTGCTCGAGTCATAGCTGTTGGGAGGGTTTTTTTCTTTTTTGGATTGCGTCTTGGAGACTTCAGTTAAGGAGTTACGATACAATACTATACAATCTTAAACACTAGTTAAATCAATTATCTATTACTATATCAATTAGATTAGGTGAGGCTTTATTTTGATGTGAGAAAACTCTTGTACAATATAAAAGCTTTATAAACTAAATATTTTTTTCAATTGTTTTTTGAATATTTCTACATTTTTAAGACTTTAAAAACTGCGGAAGTTTAAGAAAAACTTAAAAATATCTGGTTGGCTCTTGTAATATAATCCGGGATTGAAAATATGATAATGATACAAACATTAAAATTGTTTCAAATTTCAAACTTATCGCTTCGTCAGTCTGGAATCAATTTAATGCTATTTTATTTTTTTCAATTCAGGCCCTTTGCATGTCATTCACTACAAAATCATCAGCACACTTATTAAAAATACATAAAATTGAATATTGAATCATGTTTTGAAAATTACTTGGTCTTTTGGATGGTACTTTCGCTTATAATTACATATGACACGACTCAGTCTAAACTTATTAGTATATAAATTTAAATTCAAAAGTAACAGTTTAATTAGTTCCATTTTAAATATAGCCTTGAAGACGTAGATTAATATGATGTATGTGGGTCATACGTCACCCCTTCCACCTACTAACCTAGAACTATTCATTACAATAATAGATGTGAAACAATTACTCAAGGTGTTGTTCAACAGTTACGATAGCGATAACAATCATCCAAAATTCTTGAATTCTTCTGTCACGCAAAATTATTGACTAACACGCTAATGCCTTATGAATGAAGATATGGTTTTAAATATTCAAAACGTGATTTTGTCTAACAAGAATATATTATCTGACATACAATCACAATAAAAATTAATGCGTTGACAATGTGGGTCAGAACTTATTATCTGACTTATTCAATTACGGTCGGAATAAATGCGTTGACATTATTTAATTCTAAACAATTAATCTTGGGCCTGATTGTTCGAAATTAAAAAAAAATCAACTTTTTTATTCGAACTTTCAATTAATTTTCACCATAAGGAAATCAAAATTAAATGTATGTACCGTACAAGTTGTAGATTTAACTCAACTTTAAAATGGTTACCAATGTTTGATAATCGTGACAATATTCTTAAGTTGAATTAATCTTCCACTGAAGTTTTTTGTGTAAATCAGTCTCCTTTTCTTCTGGTATAATAATTATTAACACTGTGATTGATTTTATAACTTGTGAAAATAAACTCGATTAAGGTGTATAACTAAGTTGTGTATCGTTTCGCTCCATTGCATGAGCATCTTCGGACACTAATGAGTTCACTTTCAGCAGTATCTGAAGATTCTTGTACATTTGAGCAACACAATCGTAATTCCATAGTTGCTCTTGAAAGTCAACTCTTTTCAATTCCGTTTTCTTTCACAGGAGAGTCATGAAAATCCTGAAAGTATTTCTTTCATACAAATGTGTAGAGTCTCCAATAGGTGATATAAAAATTATCATGAATTTTCAGTTTACAGCTTGAACGCGAGTGATAACATTAAACTTTTTTATTTTATTTAATTCAATTATTTCTCAATTTTCTATTGAAATCGAACACCTGAACTATCCTGAGTGAATTGATAACGATTAAATATGCAGGAGCACAACATATTGCAGGAGCCATCTAAACCCGATAATACCCAAACTTATGACTTATTTTTGAAAATTCAAATAAGTTTACATATCAAGTTGAATACATCTTAAAAATCTCTTTTCTAAGTAGTAACAGTTACGATGGAGCAGATTTAAACAAAAATGCTTTAACAGAATTTATTATTAATGCTTTAACTTACTGATAATCGATTATAGAGAACAATACCATGCTACAGAAAATCATAGGTACGGATTTTCATCTTTCTTAGATGAATTTATGTTCTTCCCTTTAGATAATAAATAATTATAAAGCATAGTCGATCATGAATTTCTATTTTTCATAATGTTTTTCATCTAACCATGTGAACTGAAGTGAGCCTGGTGAACTGAAGCGTATGGAGGAGCATCGACGGTTCAGCGCGGCCGTCTTGCGGTGGATAGAGGAGGGAGGACTTGGCTAAACAAGACAGGGGACGCGTAAGTAGTATGCTTTTGGTGTGTGTGTGTGTTGTGATTTCTTCCACCTTTATTATTATAAAGTACCTAAAGATATTTTTTTTTTAAAGCTTAATACATTTTTCGTTATGAATATTGCACAAGATTTGTTACATTTGTTGTATTTTTTCATTGATTTTTTTTTCAAAATTTTTAATCGTTCATTTCTTTTTCTATTTTTTTTTCTCAACAAGTTTGCTCATATGTATTTTTTCCTCAATTTTTATATTTTTTATTTATTTTTTTCTTATCTCGTATATATATATGTATATATCTGTGTAAGTTAGAACTGTATGGGAGGGTTAAGTGTAAGAGAGGGCCGGCTGCGCCCTAATTTCGCCCTCCCAGGAAAGTAATAAAGGCAGTCAATCAATTAATCATGTGACAATTAATTTGATGTGTAGGTATATTGGGACCTTTTAATGTAAATGAGACTGTAATTTTCATTTTATTTGAATAAGTAAGCTTTTTTATTTTTTTCGTCTCTTGTATTGTGATGTATGATCCAGATTTTTTCCTAAATTGATATAATGGAATATCTTTTCATTTATAAATATATTTTTTAAATACTAGGTGTGAGTCTATGTTTATGTACTATTCAAGTGGTGTGCTATGTTTTTTATTAGTGTAGCAAGCCCATTAATTGGATTTCCTTAAATCTCTGTTTGGCTTGTTTTCTTTTTGCAGGAAAACATTTTTATGTGAAGTTACGCAAGTTTAGTCATTTTATAGGTTTTTTTTTGTAATTGCTCGTGTAACTTGTAAGCTTTTGTGTTGTTTGTTTTGTTTTATTCCTGTAAATAAATTTCTTTCATTCTTTCTATAAGGTTAGCGTAGGCTCCGGTCGTAACCGGAATTGAAAAATGACAATCTTTATTTTCACTATTCAACAGCAATAATTATACTACAGATCTCATTGTATTAATTATTTAACTGTTGATCTTAGTTTGTTGATTTCTCCATTATCCTTAATGCAATGATTGAGCTATTTAAATGGCATTAGAAATTTCTGTTCCATTCTATACATTTTTTCACAGCTCAACATTTTTAAAGATTGCTCAGATTTCATCAGATTCGCTTTTTACTGCTCAATCTCCAAATTTAACTTTTGATTATAGCATTGATTAAAAGGTAACCTGCTTGAGAAGTACGGTACCGTACGATACCAAAAATTACCTTGAAAAGCACCTACTTATTACTTTGCAGAGCAACAGCAAAAAGCTTATCAGTTTGTTGAGAAAACGAGATATCTAGAGCACCTGCATGTAGAAGCATAGCATAATGAAATGAATAGTACTGATTGTAGTCTTTGTTCGTATATGAGTTTGATACGAATCTGAACTCTTTCATGATTCAAGGACAAGGTAGCATTATTACTGTTCATGTAGGTGTGAGCATAGAATGCATGAACCCCCTTCATCATTGCTGATTGAACTCTTCACTTCTTAAAAGAAGGAAATTCAATTGATACGCTGCTTTCACTCCTTTGATACGCTGCTATAACTCCTTTGATTCACTGTGCGCTGTAATCAGTTGAGCTTGAGACGCTTATCTCTGAGATTTGACCGACTACTCCTGCGGCCACGGCTTCAATTCTCGTACAGTCTGGTATATAATGAGTCATCATCATCATCCATCTCATTACCCACGCACAAGTCTCAGACTCATGTGGACATCATCAGAAAACAATAAACTCTTACACAATGGGATTTCCTTGATGCGGCAGTATTATATAAATATATAGGTAATAGTGTAGTTATTAAAAATACTCTGTTGACATGGTATGATAAAAACGATAGGCTATATTAATTCTATTTAATCTTCATCAATTAATTATAAAAACTAGGAATTTTTAATTGCAACAAAAATTTTGAACAAGCGGGATATAGACACAACAGTTAGATGTTCTCATATTATAGTGAATTGTGTTTCTAATACCTAGAATAATTAATTATAAGAAACTAGGAATTTTTAATTGCAACAGAAATGTTGAACAAGCGGAATATAGTCACAGCAGTTGGATGATCTCATATTATAATGAATTTTATTTCCAATAGAATATTCCTCGTTTATTTCCTTCTTGAGCTGGTATGATTCAGAAACATGTTGATTATTTTTACATGATTTATTCACTTTTTGTATAAGACGACCCTCACATGGAATTTTGAGAGTAATTTCCTTATTAAAGCTTGTATCCCATAGATTCAAATCATCATGAAAATGATTGATTTTACAATCATGTTGAGTGTGGGTTCCTTCAAATATCGACTCATACTGAATTAATAGGTGAGATTCATAGACGGAAAAATCGTAATCATTATTACACACACAAAGCTGTTGTTTGTGTAATTTACACTGGTGCTTGAACAATGGAGTATCCAGTAATCAATGATAATCAGCATCATCATCACAGCTAAATCAAACACATGATGTGGATTGATGATATATTCACCCTGCTTGAATCTGTCGTACATTTTTTTTTTCAATGAAGCCCACATAGGTCTGAGACCTGTGCGTGGGTAATGAGTTGGATGATGGTGATTGATGAGTTGGACCTACAGTTTTAGGTGGGTTCCGAACCATCGGGAAGTGATTTTACAGCAGAGAACAGTGTATTTTTTGCTGGCCAATGTAATCGGTCACCGTTACGAACAGGACCTATGAGAACGCAGCTTATCTCTCTGATTGAACAGATACCTGCTACGGCACATCATTCCACATTCCACAACATTTGTTAGATTTTGCAAAAGTGATCGAGCATTATATATAATACGTGGTTTCATCTTTTATGGTGAATGCTCTGTCATGATTGAAATACAGTAGAAAAGTAATAGCTCAGTAGTAGAAATATAAGAAAATATTGACTGAACTTAGTTCACCACTGTAGCAGTGTTTGAAGATACTCAAATACACAATTGAGCTAAATGGCCGACACATAAAATGCTACTGTATATATTTATAATGGAAAGTCACCTTTATAACCTCACAAAAATAAAGTTGCTTTTGGGATGCTGTCAAACGATTTTTATTTTGAGAAATATTATTTAACTTATTATGGGTTTTTATTGAGGACCCTTCAGGGCATTATTGAAATCTTGCCATTGTCCGTCCGTTTGTGTCCTAACGCTTGAAAGGAAGATAGGCTATTTAAATTTGGTATATACTCCAAGTGAGATCGCCATTGATTTTGGAGTTTGGGGTCGAATATAAAAGTAATTCTCATGATGTTGAAGATCCATCTTGTTTCCACTAATATAATAAAAACTTAAAAAACACTTTCAAGTGGAAATGATGACTCAGTGTGTGTTACCTACTGTGGGTCGTCTGACGATGCTCTTGACAACATAGTGAAACGGCCGTCACGCCATAACATGAGTCATAATTTCCACTTGAAAGTGTTTTTTAAGTTTTTATTAGTAATTATTATGTAAAACAGATTTCCAAAAAAATATCCAGGTTAATTTAGGCTAGTGACAATCAAAACATTGGCAGCTGTTGTTTACATTTGAAAATCATGATAATTTTTTGTGAATTGGGAAGCATGATGTTTATAGAAATTTGAAAAGTTGAATGGCAAGGTTAGTAGAGGGGTTAGCATGCATCTAGGTTGAATGGTGCATATGCCTATCAGCACAATTGATAATAATAATAATAATAATAATAATAATTATTATTATTATTATTATCATTAGACGTAAAAATCCCAAAGTGGAAGACGCTGGGTAAAGATAGTTCATTTTTTGGATTTGTTCTTGTTTGGCAACCAGATTTTAATTTTTTGTGCGAATTCAGCTTTTCTCTCTTCACTCCATTTTGTTCCAACTCTTGGAGGATTTGTCCCTGGTATAACTTCCCATTTATAAAGTTTTATTCTGAAGTTTTTTCTATTGTAAATTTCTTTGTTTGTTATTTTGGCCAGTACTAGGTCACTTTTAACATTTTGTATCCATTCTCCTCCATTGACAAGTGGGCATAGGTAGTTTACAATTATTCTTTTTGGTAGTCTATTATCTGGAAGCCTCATGATGTGACCATGAAACTTAAGGCGTCTTTTCCTCATATCTGTCTCTATATTAGAATATTCTTCAACTTTAGACGTTCTCTGTAATCTAAATCCGTTTTCGGTACGCCTTGGTCCAAGGATTTTTCTAACTATTTTTCTTTCTTCCTTCTTTAGATTTTCCATACCCATTTTCCTGTTCAGGGACAGGGTCTCGCTGGCATATAAAATTGCTGGTTTTATCACTGTATTGTAATGTCTAACTTTTGTATGAAGAGATAAACATTTTTTATTATAGATATATTGCACCATCCCTAGGCCTTCACGAACTTTCTGTATTCTTTCTTGTTGAGAATATTATTATTATTTAATTCGTCGGTTCATTGGTTTTTTGGAATGAAAATTCACCTTGCTTATATGTGTATGAAGCTCCTTTTTTTGTTAGATAGAAATATAAATTCACCTTGCTTATATGTGTATGAAGCTCCTTTTTTTGTAAGAATGGAATGGAAATTCACCTTGCTCATATGTGTATGAAGCTTTTTTTTTGTTGGATAGAAATATAAATTCACCTTGCTTATATGTGTATCAATACTCCGTTGTATTGATTTATTTAAACTTGCCATTGTGAACGGAATAGTATTTACTCAAGCAACGGGATGATCTTCCGTATCGTGGCGAATTCCTACCAGTAACTAGACGCTCATCAAATAATCCAAACATAAACAAAAGTTTAGCAGGAACGCTCCACGCAAGAGTTAGAATTTTTCAGCTACAGTTTGTGCCAGGATCGCATTGTGAGTACCGCAGTTTAGGTGTGTTAGGTGTGTCCTTTAGGTGTTTTTTCTTCTATTTATAGTTTTTCTTCAGTGTGCTAGTGGAAAACAAAGTGCTTCATCATGAATTGTGCCATGTCAACTATCAAATACATAATTTTCATCTTCAATTTTTTCTTTGCAGTAAGTAAACTTCCAAGTTATAAGTAGGTGATTAAACTTTGTTCAAACAATTTTTACAAAATCTTGCGTTTTTAGATACAATTTTAATAATGGAAGCGTTACAGTAATTCTTTTGCAGGTGTTTGTAGGGGGAAATCACTTGAAAATGTTTAGGTTTATTAGGCTTCAAGCTTTTCAACTTATTTCTTCCACTACTTGAAATAATTAAACAGTCAAGAATATGCATTCAACATAGTCATTTCCGAAGTGCTCTCATTTCCTAATTGTGAGCGATCAAAATAAATTCGAAATTGAATATGCTGTTCATTATTAATTAACATTGAGGAAGACTTATTAGTTTGCTACATTAATGATAGTAGGCTATCATTATTCATTTATTATGATATGAACCATATTACAGATGCGCTTTGAATATCAATCTTACATCAATTCAAAAAATATTTTTGAATCTAGCAACTCAATGGAAAACGCACTAGTGCACAGATCTTTTTTTGAAAGTTCATCCAACAGAATATTTTCAAATTTCACAATATTTTTCATATTGTAGCACGAGCAAGCTATATAATATGATAACATGGAACAATGCTGTACTTTTTTGGAAATTCAATTAATTATTAAAAAATTAATTTATTTGCAAAAATTAATCTTGACAATGGGTTTTGATTGCTGTACCACCCAAATTCTATGTGTGATTTTACATTTGAAACTTATTTAAATATAAAATGTTTTTAAATCGATTAGGCTATCAATCTATGGTATTTCCCGTAACCCTCCGCATACAATTTTTAATTCTAAATACTTTCTAAATTTTTTTGGGAAATATAGTAGACATCGACATTGATAAATGAAATCTACCAATGAATTTGAATAGTTTTCCGAAACATATAATATGAGCATTGCCTAATGTGAAAGTAGTAGGCTGATTGTATAATGGGTGAGCTTGGGTGATCCTGTGTCATGAACCCTCAGTAATTTGAACAAATATCATGGTTTCAACTAATTCATATGGGTGACTTTTCACGTATTGATTAGAGCAGTAGAAGCTCATTCTTATTCGTCTCATATTGTTAGATTCAATAATATTCATATCTAGATTTGGAAGAAAATAAATATTATTGGATATAATATCAAATATGATTAATTATATGATTATGGTTGCATACAAAACATATTTTTTACAAGGCCTAGTGAAGTGATAAAATTCATGTCCAGACCCAGGTCCGGTACTATTTCCATTATTACTCTCCTAAAATATGATGAAATGAGGTTCTAAGGTTTTCATAGAATATGAATATTCCCCACATCATTTTGATCATTTACCCTTCAAACCAATACATTTGTCTTCCCTTTTCAATTTTTCATCAATGATTTTAAAAATTAAATTTTAACTAAGATATCATTTTTGTTTTTTATTAAAAGTCATTTTCAATCCAACTAGGTTTTCTGGAATTACATCAGGAGGTTTCTGAATGAATATTCATTCTCCTTTCCAAATTGGCCGCCAAAATTTTCTATTTATACATAATTTACTATTACTATTATTAAGTTTAGTAGACTATTTATACGTAATTCCGGATATTACCGATACTGCTCTTATTATTCATTACATCATTATGCTCCAGATATTTTTTAGAAAGGAGATCTAGAAATCATACTTCAATAGCTGCGAAATTGAGGAAATTAAAATTTCCAAATAGTGATTTACTTTCGGCTTCTCTTTAAGGAACTGTGTAGTTGAGCACATGTTTGCTCAACAATTTCCTGAGTTTTCTCGGTCAGCGTGTGTAATGTGATTAAAATCCCTGCAGAAAAGTGAATAATACATGAGCTATGTATCGATTGGCTAGAATTTTCTTCAATTTATTTACAACTATGCGGTACTCTGAGCTTAATAGCTGCATTTAAATATATGGAGCTCATTTATCTCAGAGAATATTTCAATAGGTTAACCTTGTAGTATATCAAAACTGCATAACATGTTTGCATGAAGTTAGTTTCCCTTGCTCGTAGCTTACGCTTCAATTTGGTTTTTTCAGGACCGTTTATTTGAAAGTTTTGGATTTTTACACAAATTTGATTTGAAACAATGAAAAAGTTTTCAAGTTTCATTTATACTTATTGTATGAGATACAGTATGTTGGCTAATAATTTATATCGAGATCAATTATTATCTGTCTACCTCAAGGAATATCTAAATAGCCTTGACATATATTCTACAGTGAATTCTTCGTTATATTCCTTTATTATGGAAATATTGGTTCACATTGAAGAATTTTCTTGCTCTGAAAACTGTCAGTCACAAGTAAGATTTAATATTTAATTGGCGGGCTGCTTAGCGCAGTTGGTTGGGGGGTCACAACTTCAGCTTACTGTCGCTTCAGTGGTCGTGGGTTCGAATCCCGCTCCTCCATCTGGCATCTATGTGTTATCATTCACCTCATTACCCACGCTCAAGTCTCGGACTCATGTGCGCATCATCAGCAATAAAATTTAAAAAAAAAATTAAAAGTAGCTATAAATAAGTTCGAACCTGATGAACATTCCCTGATGTAGCAAAATTGACCGAAACGATTCAAGAATAAAGTGAAACTTTATGCTAAAATAACAAAAGTGTTGTTGAAAGTGTCATGATATAAATGATTTTTTTGTCTGTCGAGATTTGTTTTAACGAGACTACTTCAAAATTCAACAACATAATATATTATAAAATACAAATAAACTTTCACAGAACTAATAGAAGCTTCCAAGCGGGAAAACTTCCGGTACCGTTTCATGACAAATAAAACTAAAAATCATGAGTACAATCTACGAGTGGGAACTTCTTCAAGAGATTTTGCAGCGTCTACAACCAGGGTTGAATAGACTTTTACGGGGGGGGGGGGGGGGGGGGGGAAATTATATATTTTTTCGGAGGATGAAGCCCACATAGGTCTGAGACCTGTGCGTGGGTAATGAATTGGATGATGGTGAATGATGAGTTTTGGACCTACAGTTTTAGGTGGGTTCCGAACAAAGTCTTTGTGAAATCAGAGTATTTTTATCTGAATAGTCTTGGATAGTTTTCCCCACTGTTTCTCACTAATGGTAGCGTTTAAAGGTTCCGAGAAGGTATCACGCATCTTCACAGTGTTTAGTGAGATATTTTGGGTAGAAGGGGTAGTCTTTGACTCCCTGCTTTGACGATTTTTCTTTGATCTTCATGATTACGAGCCTCCCAATGAATTAAAAGAGGGGTTTCAATAAAAATAATAATAGTTTTTTTTGGAGGATGAAGCCCACATAGGTCTGAGACCTGTGCTTGGGTAATGAATTAGATGATGGTGATTGATGAGTTTTGAACCTACAGTTTTAGGTGGGTTCCGAACTTCCGGGAAGTGATTTTACAGCATAGTACAGAGTCTTTTTTGCTGGCCAATCCAATCGGTCACCCTTACAAAGAGCGCCCAGGAGTTTCGTAGCTTTTCTCTGATTGAACAGATACCTGTTAATGAATAATTAGACGAAATTGTCACAACCACATTTATTAAAAAATATTGAGAAACTAGTTTCGGTTGTTATACCAGTATCAATCTCAATCAAACTAAAACTAAAGTACTGAGAAGCTTAATATATACTGAACATGGAATGATACCCGTTACGGCACTCGGCTATGAGTAAGAAAATATTTGGGAGATATCACCTATAAGAAGGTCTTCATCCGAAAAAAGACAAAAATGAAACTTTTTTTAATGTCGGTTGAGAATTTCGGGGGGAAATAGATCCCCAAATATAGTAATATCAGTTATTTGTTATGAAACAAGCCCCAGATATTTAGTTTTTTCATTTCATGAACAGATTTTTCTGTTATGAAGTTCACTGTTAGCTGACGTCCAACGACAGGTAAGGATACAGATATCCGCTCTCACAGCTTGTGTATGAAGACCACTTCACTGCAGAACTGGTTTTCTTTATTGCTGTTGTGAGAAACTTGTGACTCAAGACCGCTTACGGTGATAAAGTGAGAGCGAAAACAGAGTTGTAAGACCACGTGACGTGAGAGAGGGCGTTGGCCCAGTTGCTTCAAAGCTGAGAAGCGTTCGAACATTCCTCCATGGAACACTCAGGAGTTTGTTTAAAGCACTTTGAGTATACTGTGAAGCTCATTAGAGATGATATTGTGGACATTTTGGTTCATTTCCTTCAAATTTTAGAATTAAAATCCATGCTCGCATGCTGAATAAGTAACAATTCCTTGTAAATTAAAAGAAACAGTGCTAGAGTTTTATTGGAAGGAAGAATATATGCGATATTTTGGGAAATAAAAATAGATGTGGCTGGAAATAAACAGTATTTAAATAAAGATAACTAAATGTTGCACATACTAGGATTTAAAGAAAAATCAGAGAATCAATATTTATTCTTATTAGTTTTTCCATTCTTTTCTTTTTTTATACAGGTTGATTTTTAAGTATGGAAACAGCTTAATATTGCGGAACTGAGACGTTCTTGGTGAAAGAAGCGTATGCAGATCTACATAGTTTTAAAAATCCAACTTTTTGCTGGTTTTGAAATTTTTGTCCGCCATCTTGGATCCGCCATATTGGATTCAACTTTATTTTTTTAAATGGGATGGTGGTCATATGACACATTATTTCAGTGTGGAATTTCAAGAAAAAAATCATGGCGTAAACCGTTTTTCAATAGATGCCTTTGTTTTCGATTTATAAGCATTTGAATTTGCAATATTGGGAAAATTATGTTAACAATAAAAGGTAGAATGCACTGCACAAAACATTTTATTGAATTTTTCAATCATAAATTATCTAATAACTAAGTTTAAACGGTGGTAAGGCTAGATAATTAATAAGTAAACAATACAACAAAATAAATGGCTATTTATTATTCACTAACCACAATTCAGCTACCAGTGTTAATATCAGCCAGTAGGTATCAATAAAAAATTAAAAAAAAATATTGGAAAAAATGTTTTATGATTATGGTATTATTAAAAATGAATAACATTTGAATTATTAGATAATTTATGAATGAAAAATTTTTATGCAGTGCGTTCTTCCTTTTTCATTGCTAACATAATTTTCCCAAAATTGAAAATTTAAATGCTTATAAATCAAAAACAAATGCGTCTATTGAAAAACGGTTTACGCCATTGTTTTTTTCTTAAAATTCCACATTGAAATGATGTGTTATAATACCACCATCCCATTAAAAATAATAAAGTTGAATCCAATATGGCGGAACCAAGATGGCGGAAAAAATTTCAAAACCAGCAAAAAGTTGGATTTTTAAAACTATGCAGAAACTATTCTTTCGCCAAGAACGTCTCAGTTACGCAATATAAAGCCGTTTCCATACTGTACTTAAAAATCACCTTGTATATTTTGTTTGGAATGAATAAAAACAAGTAACATATCGCACGGATGGAGAAAGAAAAATTAATATAGTTCAATGGAGCAGGCTGTAGTCCAGAGCAGCCAAAAGTAGAAGTAAAATTTAAAAAAAATTAATGACCACTCAATATAATGGATTGATATTCAAAGGAAAGTAAGATAATATATTAGAAAATTTCGTAACATAATCTCTGATTTTAGTCAAAGCGAAATAGAATGAAATTGAAAACTTCAAAACTAGACAAGACTTGGAAACAGGAACCGAAGTAGAGAGGAGCTCTAGAGTTATTTGCAGAAAATGAAGGAGCAGTATAGGCAAACAAGAGAACACAATATTCTATGCTGGAATTTATTCCCTTCCACAGGCGGGTCTATAGTCATAATGTAGGTGATTTTCCTACCCATGGTAGATAATATACGATAGTATTACAGTAGCCTATAATTTATTTCTTTTAGTCTAAATTAAATACAAAAAGTAATAAAAACATACCCAAATGTCATAATGTAATAATATGATCAATTTAATTTCCATATTATAATAAATTAGAAACTAAGACACGTTCTCTGCTGGAAAAATCACTTCCCGGTGGTTCGGAACCCACCTAAAACTTTAGGTCCAACTCATCAATCACCATCATCCAACTCATTACTCGCGCACAAGTCTCAAACCTATGTGGGCTTCATCCTCCAAAAAAAATTATTGAAAATGCGGAATATGAATGAATGATGTAAGGAGTATTCAGATTCATTATGTAGGCGGCTATAATGAAATAAGAAATGAAATTTTTATCTTCTATATAGATAAAATTAGAGTTTTGTCTGTACATTTATCAGAATTATATATTTTTTGGTTATTTTTACGTTTTATACATTAAAGAAGCCGAAACAAGTCTTATCTCAATTTCTGCCTGTCTGTCTGTCACGGCCCCAAAGGCATTTTACGCGGCCTTCTCCTGAAAAACGAGAGCATCGATCGGGATTGAAGTTATTTATCAGTATTGAAAACATTTTTGACAATGTCTTTAGCTATAAAAAACTACATTAACTTTTTTTTAACAGAATAATAAACGTTTAAAAACCAAGTATTGTGCGATTTGGATACATTTTACGCGGCCTTCTCCTGAAAAACGAGAGCATCGATCGGGATTAAAGTTATTTATTAGTATTGAAAACCTTTTTGACAATGTCTTTAACTATAAAAAACTAAATTAACTTTTTTTTAACAGAATAATAAACGTTTAAAAACCTAGTATTGTGCGATTTTGGATACATTTCTTCTAAGTTTTATTACCACATAAGAACAAATCACGTAATTTATCATGATAATATGTCAATCAGCTGTTCTCAAATATTCTCTCTGATAACTACTGTCACTGAATTGTTTGATTTCAAAGTTGTTTACTAAGCTGCTAACAACTTCATGATCGTTGCTATCAAAAAAGCCGAAACATATTTAGTCTTATTTCTAAACATAATCCGTACGAAGGACGGGTACAATAGTTAGTTAGTCATAAAAAAATGTTTAAAAATCACTTCTCTAGTCTAGCTTGGTGATCAATCATCTCACTAGTAAGGGCTTGAAGTCTAGCAGAAACAATAATTATTTTCGATTTAATTTCCTTATTATCGATTAAAGTTATATTATTTCTCATAATATATATTGATGAATTCCTATCGATAACTTTCTCAACAATCTCATTGTTTTTCACTACATTATCTTTATTGTTTCATTAGAATCAATACATGCTTTTATAGGGATTTGTAGTCCCAAAAAAACTAAGGCACGTTCTCTGCTGTAAAATCACTTCCCGGTGGTTCGGAACCCACCTAAAACTGTAGGTCCAATTCATCAATCACCATCATCCAACTCATTACCCACGCACAGGATAAGGGATGAGGGATGAAACACCCTACCGTGTTTGAAATCTATGACAAAAATCAACATTTAGATAAAGTCTTATACTGTAAATTATTGGATATAGCTTTAAAAGCTGCACTAGTACGTGAGAAACTATTTCTTATTATTCGCATATTTATGTGCGTGAGTTCCCATTAATGAATAATAAATAGCAAAAATGTTGTTCAACATTAAATTTACTAACGCAAATAACCCTGCATCTGATACATTCAAGGTTGGAAACCTTGTTTAATTGTTTAACATTTTACCACGGAATAACTTTTGAAATTCGTTGAATAGCTTCACGAACAAATTCCTAAAAATGTATTTCCGTCTTTGTAATTGGAAGCCACTCACTTTCCCTATAATGTTATCACTGAGTAAGCAACAGCTAACTAAGCACTGATAAAATTCTGTAAATAATATTAATGTAAGAGGTTGGTGAACAAAATATGATTCATAAGGTGAGTCAGATAAGTGTTTGATGAATAAATGGAGAACTAGTATTTTATTAGTTTTCAAACGTGTCAGGAAACTAATCTTACGCCTACTGCCAACATGTTAATAAAGTAAATTCGTTTGGCTTTTCGTGGTGGGGAGACCCTTACGGGTAGTTCCACCTCACCGCTTTTTTAACGACTGCTTTTTTTATATGCAACCGGGACCGACGGCTTAACGTGTCCTCCGAAACACGGGAGTGGCTCGAGAAAAATATCTTGTACTCAACTGGGATCGAACCCAGGACCTTTGGCTTATCAGACCAGCGATAAGCCAACTCGGCTACGCCGACTCCAACATGTTAATAAAATGCATGTATTAAATATGAATGGATTTCACATTAAATTTTCAGAAAGTTGTGTTACTAAAGAATCTTAGATATTTTATTTGTAAATTTGGTTCTTTCCTTACTTGGAAAGTAACAAAGGAAAAATCAACCGCGTTCACTAGAATATTTTTTACCTCATCTATAGAAAATCACTTTGACTATTGTATGAAAGAACTGTCATATGAAGGTCGTAAATAATAAATCTCATTAAACTTTCAACAAAGCAGACTCTATTATAAGCTACTATAAGATAGGAAATCGAAATGATGAACCTAGTACTTCCACTGTCATGTGTTGTCATTATTATTTCAAAAGTGTTTTTTGTCTCTATCACATGAAAAAGACATGCAAGTATCCAGAAATAGAAACTTGGGAAATAATGAATACGGGGAATGTTTATAGTTTCCACCCTTGCAACAAAGACATGTATAGGAGTAATAGTGAAGAATTGGATAAATAGAGATTTTATAATAGTGAGTGGGATGGTGGAGAAGTAGACTTTAAAAGAGAGACTATAATAGAGAATATTAGCAAAGAAGAAAATGAAACAAAAATAAGAGCAAATAGCAGGAGAGAGGTGCAATTGCAATCTACTTGTTATGGATATTTCATTTTGTTTGAGATTGATAATGGAGTAACATCCGAAACTAGTATCTCTATATTTTTTATAAATGTGGTTGTGACAACTTCGTCTTATTATTCTTTATGGATGTCTTTTACAATATCACTTTCGCCACTACAAAGAAAGATGAATATTTCATTTGAGTCTGTAAACAAATTTTTAAAAAGGAATGGTTAACAAGAAGAGATAAGGGATGAGGTATAGAGAATAAGCAAAGAAGAAAATAAAAAGATAAGAGAAAACGGGAGAAAGATATGTATTTGTTACCAAAGAAATGATAAAGGATATTTTCAATATTACCACATTTTATTGTTGGTTTTTTTTAATTATTCAAAAAATGTATTCAATAGTCTTTTTATAGACAGAACTATTAATAACTGCAGTTAGAGCATTGTCACAATACTAACCAAGCTTCTATCTTGCTTCTATAAAGAGGAGTTTTAATGAGTGCATATTTTAAATAAGATTTGTTCCATGGAATACATTACTGTAAAACGTTTCCACAAAAATTTCAACTTTCCAAACCAAGGACCTGATTAGTATACTTTTGTGATGATTCACTGATATATACAATCATCAATATTGATTGTTTTCAAAATAGACAACGGTATATTAGAGGCACTGAGTTTTTAACCCAACAAGATTCCAGCTTTAATTAAGATTCATACTATGCATCATAACTCAACAACATCAACAGGTGGGATGCTGCTATTGTAGGTGGTGACCTTGCAGGTGTTGCAATCATATTACTGGATGCTTTTTTATTGTTTGACAAACATTTCACAAGTGGGTTTTCTATGATGACTCATAAAGTTCTTCAAAAGGTAGGGTAGCTTATATGTTGTCGTACTGTGAGTATAAAGAAGTTATACACTTAGTCACAGGTTGTGTCAGATTTGTCAAGTTGTGTAATTACCTGTCTTTTAAAAGCAGATTACTGTCTGTAAGGTGTCAAGGCTTTTTCCTGTTTGGAGCAATTATTATAAAAAAAAAACATTTACTGCTCACTTGAACTTGCTCTGCATATTTATTAGGCTGATTCCATGGAACACCCACCCTACTTCCATGTACTTAAAATGACGTAGTTTCTTGATTTAAATTCAGAAAAATTTGTTAGAAGATGAGGAAGACAACCCGTTTAATTCTCTTGTGTTTCTTAGAGGATTGTTGGAAAAAATACCAATGTACCAATGAATAATGAGGTGAATGACCATGTAACAGTCTACAAAATGCCTCTATGATTTTTTAAATATTTTTTCCCTCTTATTACATGCCCTCAATGTGAACTGGCGCCAAATTTGATAGAGCGATTGTTCTTGATCATAATGTGATCAATATTGCTATCAAAACTTATCAAGTCCTCATTCTCAATTATAATGTGACAAAAATATTTTCGGTCCAATAAAAAATACTTTATATTTCTTAACAAAACCTGGTTTCAGTATTCATGGCATACTCATCATCATCATTGAATCAAGACACAACCATACTCTTGAAAGAAGAACAATATTCAAATTAAATTTGCTAAGATACTATTTATAATAATAGTCTATTGTTTGATAATTTTAATTTCAAATAGCAGCTTTACTTGATACATAGCCTACATGAGTCTTTTAGTAATAAGTAACGATTAAAGTAAAAATATTGTTGAACTATTTAATTATTTTTGTAGTTTTTTGGTGCAAATAAAAGTTTATTCGAATTTGACAATATTTCGTTTCATCAATCATAAAATATTCATCTTACATGTTAAGACAATAGCTATTTGTGTAACTAGAGTGCAAAGCACCGTTTTTCTGCATCGAGAGAAACAGTTTTTTTCACGAGCCAAAGGCGAGTGAAA
Organism: Conomelus anceps; assembly: GCA_948455865.1. NCBI lineage: Eukaryota > Metazoa > Arthropoda > Insecta > Hemiptera > Delphacidae > Conomelus > Conomelus anceps. The sequence continues at coordinate 60,177,109 of OX418221.1, forward strand.
AAAGTTTCTCGAGTGCAGAAACAATACTTTGCACTCGTATTACACATTAAATTTTTCCTACAGTAATGTATAAAGTAATTCAAACAGAACAAAACAGGGCATACATAACCTGAAAATTCCTCACATAACCTATCTTCGAATCAAATCGATTTCATCAACAACAACTACAACAACTATTCACAGCTGAAGCAGAGTAGCCAACCTATTTTCGAATGCAGAATAGGGAACCTGCGTATTACATGCTCACTATTTTGTGTTGTTAGGTTGCAAATTTGGAGTGCGGAAAAGTACATTCCCGCACTGCAATTTACTTTCCCGCACTGGTGCAGGAATAGACTATTTTGCGTGCTTCAGTTAGTGCAAAAATAGACACTTTTTTGGGTCACTGTAGGAAAAAGTTTTTTTCACCATCCATCTCTTGCAGCAATTTCTTAACAAAAATATAATCTTTATTTTTTTAATATCAGTTGATTATCACTGAATTTGGCGCAATTTGGTCTTATTGAACTCCTTTAAACGAGTGTCATTGTTCAATGCATTACAATTTCAATCAACTACTTTAAAGAGTTTTCAATTATTATTCTTCTACATTGATTTCTCCTATTGATGAAGGAACAATTTCCATTCATCTAAATTCCTAAATGATGTTTACTCTTTCTCAATCAACTATTTTTTGAAAGTTTTGAATTTTTAAACTCATATTTTCATATAAATTAGAAAAATTTTTAAACTCATAACTTATTTTCAATTCCTGGATTTCTTGTTCTATGACGAACTGCGTTGTTAATATTAACGTTTTATGTGAATTCAACGACTTGCAGTCAAATATTCATTAAACGGCCTCTGAAAACGGATCTCAAAGATTCGAATGCGCTCGGCCTACAGAGTAAGTAAATTTTATTTATTCTTAATGAAATATAAATATTTGACTGCATGTCGTTGAATTAACATAAAACGTTCATATTTTCATATAAATGAGAAAATTTTGGTCAAGTAGAATGACACTACACAATGACAGATGGAAATACAAATTAAATTAGAATGGCAGGTCTAAACGTTTTTCCAATTTCTATTTATCTTTGATATAGAATCGAAAGTAGTTCTGTTAGACAAGCGACAGTTTATGACTTAGGCTACACAAATGTCAATTGACATTTTAAAAATGCGGTATTAAATTTTTTGATTATTATCTGTCTGCGAATCTATTTACTTTTATAACTTCCTAACGTACAAACTAAGTGCAAAGTTAAATGCAAAGTTATTAAAATTCTTGTCAAATTGAATAAGACTCCAATAAATGTTGTTGTTTACCATGGCAACCAAATAATGTTTTTCGGCTCAAAAGTTTTTATAAAAATTTAATATTATAAACTATTTTTAACTGTTTTTAGTGTTTCAAGTGAACTTTTAAATTAATAGTGAGAAGTGATGTAAAGTGAGAAGATTCATTACATTATTTTTCGAGTGGTTTTCAGCATATCTTAAATTTTTAGTCTGTGTTAACCTCAATGTTTTGGACAATGTAAAATATTCAAAATTTGTGAAGGGAGCAGTTTTGGACTTGAGTCTGTTGCACCTTCACACTCGTTGTAAATTTGTCAGAATAAATAAATAAATCTTTCTTCTTTCAATCATTAAACAGTCACAATATAAATCGAGATTTCTAGAAGCCTACAACGGAATAAATATTTTTCACAGCAGTAATGGGAAAACACAATTCATTGACATTGATAGTGCTACTTTATCAATTTCAGTCATAGCCTATTTCCCGCGGTTTTCAATTTTGTGAATCAACCACAAGATTACAGTTCTTTCCCAGTATGATGATGTTATTAACTTCTGCAACTAGTTTTTAAAGCATTATTGTAGTTACCCGTTTCCTGACGCTATACATTGTCCGGAAGCACATTTCACAATCCACTGAACACACAGGCAACATCGATGTCTCCCTTCTATTGTAATGGCAAGCCGGCTAACAAAGTACAACATTAATGTAACTTTAAACCAAATCCATGCTTCCACCTGGGTCACTTTTTATTCGTTCTCGGCTAATTTCCCTTGACACTATCAGGTACTGCTTCAATGAATTGAGGAAGAATAGATTATTCTGACCTCAGACATGATAAAAGGGCAATCACCAATTTTTTAAAGCTTCCCGTTTCTTTTATCCATGAGTTTCAACGTAAACCGCAATACCTTCATTGATATAAATAAACATGATGGAAATAAACATTTATTTATTATTATTATTATTATTCTTATTATTATTATTGGCGAATTCTCCCAAGACGGAAGACGATAAGCAGAAGACTAAGTCATGTAATCCTTTTGTTTTTCTTATTACCCCAATAGGCTTTCATTATTTCTGAAAAGGCTTTTTTGCGTTATTCCGACCACTTAGGTCTGAATTGCTTTTCTTTTGGCTGTTTTGTAATTTTCCAATTGTCTACCTTGTGTCTAAATGTGTTTTTCTTCAAAAATCTCTGTTTGTGTTATGTTGGCGTTTGTCATGTCCTTACGAATTCCGTCTAACCAAGGTGTTCAAATTTTGAGTTTTGTTGCATATCCAATTATCCGTTTTGTTAGTCTGTTATTAGGTAATCTATTGAGATGTCCGAAGAACTTCATACGCCTTTTCCGAATGTCAACTTCGATGTTTGAAAAACGTTCAGTTGTTTCTATTGTTTGCAGCCTGTATCCTTCTTCAGTGAGTCGAGCTCCTAAAATTTTCCTGATAATTTTTCATTCTTCCTTTTTAATCTCTTCAATTTCTTTCTTTTCTTAAGTGCCAGAGTTTCACTTGCATATAGAATCGTTGGTTTTATAACAGTGTTGTAGTGCCGGATTATTATTACATTTATTTATTATTATTATTATTATTATTTTTAAACAGAATTTATTAATTTCGAATTCCTTTAATTGCTATTAGTTTATACTGGAGACTTCCGCAATGGCGGATATTGACAACAGTATTTAATAGCTGATGGAAATCGATGAATGCTGTACAAAAATATCAGTCACCACCGGGAATCGAACCACGGACCTCTCAATTGCAGGTTGAGCGCCTTAACCACTAGACCATGGAGACCTTTCTGCACAGGAGCATTCATTTTCAACTTGGCCATATCGGCTCGTATCTCACAAGTTAGTTTGAAGCAAGGGCGGATTAAAGGGGGGGGCGGAGGGGGCGACCGCCCCCTCCGAGGGCTTGCACATTTAAAAAAATAAACACATGCGACACGCACACGGTAAAATTTTAATTGTCCCGCCACATCTATGACAGACGGAATATAACATGTCATCCCACTTGTCTTATTTTCTATATTACCTGTACTTTATCTTTAACTGTTGTTATCTATATAATTATAATTCAATGAAGAATTAAAAAATGACAGAGAATGAAGGAAATCTTATATCAAGTGAAATACTTTTGAATAAGATTAATCTCTTATAGAATAGGTAGGGGCATATACATATCTGTTTGTATTTGACCTAGTACGTATTTATTGAAGAACTGGTATTATGAAGCATGAGAGAATGTTGAGAGTAATTTAAATATAATATATAGGTCTAAAAATCATCACGATCATGAATAAATTGCTTAGACTCTGTTCATTTCTTTGTAAATTTTGATAAAAAGTTAAGCTGGCAAAGCAATTTTTGTTCAAGACATATACAACAATTTCTATTCATTTCAGATGAATATACAGAAATAAACTACCATACTCTAGTTAGGGGAAATTTGATTGTTCTTAAACAGAAAAAATATATTTCTTCTCCATTTTAAGTGCTAGAATGGTGTAAAATGCGGTTAAAGGCTACTAAATTTCCAAAATTGTTATTCCATATCAACCCCCCCCCCCCCCGGACCAGCAGTATTTTTTCAGTATGTCGCCCCTCCCCATAAAAATGCATTAATCCGCCACTGGTTTGAAGTGACTGACAATTGAATAAACTGACAAATATACATAAACAAAATTTATTAATTTCGAATTCCTTTAATTGCTATTAGCTGCTGTGCAAAAAGGTCTCCATGGTCTAGTGGTTAAGGCGCTCAACCGGCAATTGAGAGGTCCGTGGTTCGATTCCCGGTGGTGACTGATATTTTTGTACAGTAGCATTCATCGATTTCCATCAAATACTGTTGTCAATATCCGCCATTGCGGAAGTCTTCAGTATAAAGTAATAGCAATTAAAGGAATTCGAAATTAATAAATTCTGTTTATGTATATTTGTCAGTTTATTCAATTGTCAGTCACTTCATACTAACTTGTGAGATTATTATTATTATTATTATATTGATAAAGTTGCTATCAGTTTTTGCAACAGTTTCCTCACAGATTAGTGACTCTATAGTTGAAAAGTAATCTAAATTACGAGGTTTGTTTTGGCATTAGCTGTAAGCCTCTATTATTTGTAATTTTCATGTATCTATTTGAAATAAATAAATTAGTTTTAGCATTGAATTCCAACTTACAGAGTTCTTTTTAAAACATAAAAGATCGAAAGTCAGTAGAAATATATAAAAGTAGCGAATCCGTAAAGTACCGGAATTTAGAAAATATAGAAGCTTGTTAAATCCACATATTTTTGGTTTATTATTGATCGTTTAAAAAGCTTTATTTTCAAAATTGTAAATGTGGTTGTGATAATTTCGTCTTATTATTCATTAGTAATAATTGGGTATTCAAACTTCACGATTTTTTATTATTTACTGTACCAGAGTTTTGCTTTGCCACCTGTTGTATGACCGGTTCCATGATGAGTAGCAACTGACAGTTTTCTTCACGAAATTACGGCTGTAGAACCAGAAAATATTTTATTTAAATCACACTGATGCGTATAAACACATGAAGAATAGGATTCCAAAATAATCTGGGTAACGAGTCATTAAATCAATTTTCATAATTAAGTACAAAAAAAATTCAAATTCAAAATTCTTTATTGCCAAACTCTTGTAAATAACAATCAATCACACACAATTAATACATTTTTTTTTTTTTTTTTTTTTTGGCGCCATCAGCAAAGCATAGCTTGTTCGCTAATGACGAGTTCTCCTTTATTACAAATGAAAATTTTTCCTCCTTACTACCCAAAATTACACTGGAATGTTCATCAATAATTCACTAAATCAAGCATCCAACCAATCAAAAAAATAGTCCAAAACAAAAAAAAACAGTAGAACAAAAAAGAAAATCTATCATCACTATCTTTAGCAAAACAACAGTAGAACGAAAAAGAAAACTTATCAAATACAATGAATAGGCAACTATTACTCAACCTAAACGTTACTATAACTTAAAATATATGTTACTTTTGACCCATTCCTCTACATTTCTCAATAGAGTTTGTGTAAACCTTTGTGTTAAAAAGTGTGCAGGAATCTTGTTTATTAGCACCATGCAATAATTGGTGAACTGACGCTTACATACTGTCAATCTTGTATACTGTATGTTGTATCTATTTGTTAATAGCGGTCTTGTATTTTAATATACGTTTCTATTGTCAAATGAATGTTTGTTCTTTATTATGTACAATACGCACCTAATAACATAAGTTTGCCTTAAAGTGAATACATCAAGTTCATCAAACAGCAGTTTACTAGGATATCGTCTTGTTCGTCCCAAAGCCGCTCTTATTATATGTTTTTGTTGAGTGAAAACTTTATTAAAATGTGTATCAAAGGTTCCCCCCCCCCATACTTCTATTACATACTGGAATAATAAGAACAACATTATTCTTTTCATCACATCATGTATAAATTCCAAAAGATTCTGGAAACAGTAGCTATCATTTAAAAAGCAGGTTCACTTTGAAGTGAAAGTTTACCAAGAGGTGACTTTGGAAAACACTGTTTCCATTATTGGAGCGCTAGAAGGTAGAAGTTTGAACTAAAGTGTGCCTAGAACGATACCAAGCCTTGCCCGATCAGTTAAGAGTTTCTAATTATGCTATTGATCGGATGGAAAAATTTAAAATTGAATAGCTCTGATTTGAATATTCAACAGCAGTAACTAGAGTCAGTTCTATTCTCGTTATGAGACGATCTTTTGAAATTTAAAATAGTTTCGCATCATGAATAATTTCTATTAAAATTCACTTCTGTTTCAATTCTGGATATTTTGATGTACCTTTGTATTAACTCAGCTGATCAAATCATTTTTCATGATGAGAAAATTGTCAAATAACTTAGTGAAAAGACTCTACAGTTTCGCTACCGGCAGTGAAATTTGATATGGCCCAGATCTAATACATTTCTTTCACATGAGTATCGCTTTAAAAACTGCAGGTGAATGACTTCTCATATACATTTTTTAAGCTTCACCTTTTGAATGAAATGCTCTGACGGCAATAAATTTCATTTTACATTGCGCTCTCTGAGGCAGAGATATTATGAAAAGCATCTTAAACTCTTAAACTCTAAATTTGCATGTGCCTCATAGTTAGTTTATTGTACTAATAAGACTTCAATTAAAAACTAAAGTACATTACAATTTTGAAGTAATATAATTTATTGGAAGAAAACTGATACAAACAAAGCTGAATTATGAAACTTATGTCTTCTACCTTTCTTATTATGTTGCAATCAAAGTGCTCTGAAAACTGATTTTAAAAAAAAGAACTAACGCATGCTTAAAAGAGTTCAATATCAAAATGGTAGCGTAAATCACGGTTTAAATGTTTGGGTGAAGTTTCAAAAATTTGATAATAAATTGGAATTGTGAAATGTAGTATTCCAATAATTTTCTAGGTGATAGTGGTTATAATAGTTAATCAACATTCTTTTAATAGTAGGCTATAATGTGCACATTCACTATAGCTTACTAACAACTGTTCTGTTCTACAAAGGTATTATGATAGATAGTACCTTATTAGACTATTTTGTTTCGGACGGATGCTTTCCCCTACTTAATACGGCTTCTGTAATGCAAACTGGATTTGTTAGGTTTAAAAGAGAAAGTTAAAATAAAAAGTTTGCATTATCATTGCTCTGCATCGTTTGGTAATCTAAATCTTTCTCAAGAGCTATGTTTGAACAAAAAAAGCATTTTTCACGATTTAGACTTTATTATATTTATTTTTTCTAATATTGTATTTTTATAGTTAAGTTCGATCATTAGAGATGATTATCTAATAGATCGTTTCAAACATATCGAAGACTTTTGCTATATTTTGTGCACTTGCCTTTTTGGAATGATGAAGTGACGATGATGCGTTGATGAAAGTTATTCAAATGCACCAAGAAAAAAGGCTACATTATAAAGCAAATAAGGCAATGATGCATTTCTGTGCCGAAAATAATACAATATTAAAGAGTAGAAAAATGGTGAGATTACCATAAAATCAGTTATAAAACATTTTTTTTTTTTTTGGAGGATGAAGCCCACACAGGTCTGAGACCTGTGCGTGGGAATGTATTGGATATGATGGTGATTGATGAGTTGGACCTACAGTTTTAGGTGGGTTCCGAACCACCGGGAAGTGATTTTACAGCAGAGAACAGTGTCTTTTATAAAACATAGAAAATAATTAAAGGAGACACTTATAATTTTTTAAAAATCTATAAAAATGTTATAAAAATAGAAAATTTTCTAAAAAATTGCTAAGGCAGCCCCACAGTGGGGTATGGCTTCATCTCTGTTTTCTGATAAGAGTCTGACTGACCTGCGGTCACAGGCTCGATTACGGTACCGTTTTTTATCCTATGGCTTCTTCTGTGGCAGATGGGTGGTACCTTACCTAATGTACAACTTTTCTCTTATCTTTATCTATAAATATTTCTGTGGTGAATAAAATTTTATAATTTTCGTATATTCTAATGACACATTCTAAAGATAAGATAGAGATAAGAAATAAATTCACTAGCTGCACTAGCACTTGAACAGTAGAGTTTGCTTAAGGTAGAAATCGACTACCTTCAGTTATATTTGTTATTGATCTTCATATGATTAGTTTTTGCAGTGTAAAAGTAGCAAACAATCGAATAATGTGCGATTTGATTCGGTCTGATGGCTGGGTAGATGAGCTCTTTCTGTTTACGTCATATTCGTGTCGTTCAATTTAAATGGTAATTCTCCAAGGCTAGCGTGAAGGCCACATCATATTACGGATTACGGAAGGCTATAAAATTACGGCGATTTAGGATAACCGCAAAAAGAGTATAACATCTGCAGAGCACGATCGTTGCAAGATTGCAAGTTTTTTAAATAATATACTTTCAAATTGTATGACACAATTGGACACACCTTCTCGACTGTTGAAGCACACTTCAAAAATAAGCAGCATATTGGTACTTGGAAAATTTTCCTTTAATATGTTTATGTTAATTTTCTGGGACCGTTACAGTAGCTCCGTTTTGTTCTTTTTGAGGATACACTGACGGAATATATGGCCGGATACTGTCTGAATGCCTCATATTGATTAAAAGGGCTTAAACGGAACATTCTCAATAGGCCACAGTATTTCCCCTGATTTTGTGTGATTTTTCATGATTTCCTGAGAACCATGATTCATGATTCAAGCATGTGAAGCACGGTGTAAGAGCACAGTAGGCTTACCAGGTATAGGTAGCGCTGTTTAAAACTGTCAAGCTTTACATATGATGAACATTGTAAATAACCGAATGTAAACCGGGACATTGTAAAACCGGAACTAGCAAATGGGCGAGAGCAATTTTCACAGAAATCATAATCAGCTACAAATAGAATGAATTACAGAAAACAGGTGTTGTATAACAACTCAAAGTGACACTATATAGTTGTATTTATTATCTATCTTTGCAGTTTTTGGTATATCGTGAAATTTTATAATGGAATAAATTAAACTGAATTGAAGTCTCAACAATTTTGCATCAACAAAGCCAAGCTGGTACAATGGTAGAATTTTCTATCAAACTGCTAATTCAAAGTCCAATACGATGTAGTTGATATGAATAATTAATTATTATTGATAGAAGTTGTAATTACCGTATACGATATGACATGAAATAGTAACAATAGGCTATACATAATTATAGTACCGTACAGTCTCAGAAAAATGAATGGATCAAACGTTTGTTTAAACTAACAATGAGTCAAAAAAACAATCAATAGAAACCCATAATGACAATAATACTATAAACTAAGCTGAGTAATTTCACTACTGTAAACTCGTGAAAGTGGCGGGTAGAACTCTTTCAAAAACCGGAAGTGAGCGTTTATCTTGCATTTTTAGCAGCGCTCGTACACTGATCGTTTTCATATCAACGGTCGGGATACTGCTCCATACTGTTCGCTTGGGCTCTTACAACTCTTGGGCTCTTACTGTCACATATTAGGTATGCTATCTTAGTATGGAGTAATTCACCAAAACAAAACCTTGATAGGGTGTTTAAGATCCAAAAGAAAGCTGTTAGATGTATGGAAAAATAATATAGATTAGATTCATGTAGGCTGTTGTTCAAGAGACTTAGTCTCCTAACTGTACCCTGCTTATATGTGTATGAAGCTACTTTATATGTAAAAACGAATGATATTAACCAAAATCTTGACGTACACGATTATAATACAAGAAGTCGAGGAGATTATCACTTGGTGAGTCACAATAGTAGCTTATTCAAACAAAAACCTAGTTATATTGGTAGGAAACTCTACAACAAGCTACCGCAGTTTTTAAAGAGTCTTGAAATATATAGAAATATTTAAAAAACAACTGAAAAAATATTTGGTTTATAGTGTACAAGAGTTCCTTTCACATCAAAATTAAGCCTCACCTCAACTAATTGATATAGTAATTATGGTAACTAGTGTATAAGAATATAATTGTTGATCTGACTTGTCTTACACTCCTTAACTGGAGTCTCCAAGATGTAATCTACAGAAAAACTCTATTCTAGATGATAATGAAATTAAGATGTACACTTACTATTCATTTTCCAGTCATGGAAACCTAGTTAGTGACACCTCTAAAAGGTTCTATGAAGAGGAAAGAGATAGAACTAAAATTGAATTGAAGTCTTTCAGGTCAAAGGTCTCAGGTTTGATCCCAGTGACTTACTGTCCCACACAGACGGGTCAACTAACACTTATAGATCATTGTCGTTAATAAAAATTGGCTTCCTTAAGAACAGTCGGTACTATTGAATCAACTATACAATATGAATGTCTATTTCCATTCTATGTGCTCTGCAATAATTACTTATGGTTTATTTAACAATCTTCTAGCTTATCAAAGGCAGCTCCAGATCAATAATTATTCTTGTATGGGCTTGGCACTGTATTATTTTATGTTTAAGTTTTTTTCTTTTTGAAATGGACAAAAATTTTGGTTTTGGTACACCCACCCTCCCGCTGAAGCCGTCTCTGTAACTAATAATTGAAAAAAGAAGAAAATATTGGTGAAGTAGGGATATTGTCTGTTTTAGGTGTTTGCGGTTCACTAAAAATAAAGAAAATATTGGAACGTACAATGTCGTTTTTGGAAACTTTGATAATCTGTGGATAACCAGGATAACATTCATACTGTTTATAGAGATACTCTTTGTTATTGATGCTTCATGCTAATTATGAAATATGAATAGCGATGTCAAAGAAATCCCCTTTTATTTATATTATTAATCTCCTATTAAAGGTAGAGGTGAAAAGAGCCTCTTCCTCCTCCTCTTAAATCTCTTTGAGATTTTTTTTTACTCACGGAAGACTTGAAAAACCTTTATAGAAAGGGATTTTCAACACTCCCTTGATATAAAGAAGAAAGGTCGGCTCATAAATATGAATCTGAAAGCCATTTCCTTATTCAACCAATATAATATCCATTTACTTTCAACTGTAACTGTATAGAGAAATGAATGAAATAGATTACAGATTAAGACATAGGATGTATAAAACTCAGAGATATAATAATGCCTATGGTAAAAGAGCCCCAGAATGTAGAATTTCATTTCTTTTAAACTCATTACCATTGGAGTTGAGAATGTTACAGAGGAAAAGTGAGATTCGAACAAAATTAAAAGTCTATTTTATGAGAATAAATGATTTAGTTTAAGCTAAAAAAAATTTCATCTATTAATATTTTGATGGTTAGAGTTGTTCAATAAAAAATAAGAAACACATTATGATGTAGAAAATAGGAGTGTCAAGTGAGTATTAAAGTGTATCCAGAGTGATAAGTGTTAATGAGTGAAGAGCGGTACCATATTGATTGGTTGTTTAAGTGACTTGATTTTTTATGGTGCAATGGAAAATAGACAGAACAATGGATTACAAAGAAAATATTAATAGGCTATATACAGTTATATAGATTACGAAAAGGAATCTATTGTTATTCATTGTTGAATTTGATTGAAAATAATGTCTTGATAAAATATCCCTCAAATAGCTTACAGCATTATGTAATGTTCAAATAAATGAATAAAATAAAATAAATAAATGAATAAAACTTAATTGTTCATTTTTAATACAAAGATAACTTTTTCAGTACAAGTACAAAAAAAGACAAGAAATTAAAAAAAAATTAGTTGATATTTTAATATTGTTTACAGAATATCCTCAATTAAATTTTTCCAAGTTTATAATTTTCAAAATAATTTTTCTTTCCTTTAACAGCATAAACCTCAACTATCTAGAAGGGCTGCAAAGACTTCATCATTATTTACCATATTATTATTCAGTGTCTATAAAAAGCATATTGGTGTGTTCATGTAGCATTTCTCTTCTTCTTCATTCTCTCTTTCCTTATAATAATAATTATTCTCAATATTATTGTCACATACTACCATGACAATTCATTACCATTATCATTACCATTACAAATCGAAATGCATAGTAATAATAAACCTAAGCTAACGACTCCCACACTATAGCAAGTTTTACTTTTGCTGGTAATTTATGCCAACTTTTTTATCTAAATGCTTATAATTTTTATCCATTTCTAATATAATTTGAATTTTCATCGTTATTTTAATCTTGTTTTTTGGCATTAGACTTCCTTCATTATTATTATTATTATTATTACTAGCAGGTAGCCCGATTCAATTGAATTTGTTTTAGGCAATATACAGTAACATATTCAAAATGTGTGACGAGAACAGTTTTGGACTTGAGTCTGTTGCACCTTCACATTCATTGTAATTGTGTCACAATACATAAATAAATATCTTCTTCTCTAACTCTTTTTTCATCTTTGTGTTGTTGTTAATCTTCATTTTCCTCTTCATTCCTCTTCCTCTCCTCCTTCAATCCCTTATTCTCCAGCACTAGTTTCGTCGACAGAGGTCAACAACTAAATGTTTATATAATTGGATTACTATGTTAACTTATATTTAAATGTTTCTCCATTCCAGTTAACGGGAATTCTGATCGTCGTATTAGGAATTCTGGCCAACACAAAGACAAGCAACTTCAAAGAAGCACTGGCTGGTAACCTGTCTCTGACGTCGGTATTGCTAATTGGCGTAGGCGTCTGTGTATTCCTAATTGCCTTCCTCGGGTGCTGTGGAGCAATCAATGAAAGCCACTGCATGATTATCACGGCAAGTATTAGTATTTGCATTAAACAAATATATTAGTTTTAAAGGTAGGCTATATACTTCATTCCAATAATAGTAATTCATTTATTTATTAACATTACAACGGATTACACCATTCGGCTACTACAGATGAGAAAAAATAAAAGAATAAAAAGGGCAATTAAAGTTCAAGATTTGTTGATCCATGACGATTCACGAGTAGAATAGTAGATATTTTCACTTAGCCTCAAGTATGAATGAAATTCTCGAAGTTCTCATCTATTTCAAAATGTTATGCATGTCGCCTAAGTGAAATATCTACTAAATATGAATTATTAACAAACAGTAAATACATAACAATTATTATAAACAATAAAAAAAAGGTGTAACAGGCAAGTGTAAAAAAGTGCCATGCGCAGGCATAATCAACAATAAAAACAAGCGACAATAAGGCGAACGTATTGGTATTTGTAGTATTTGTAACAGTAGCATTTGGTATAACATTTGCATAACAATTTACAATAATAATCTACAAGAAAATCTATCATAAATTTTCCAGTTGCTACAAATACAAATATCAGCAGAACTAGTATAGTTATTAAATTGTTATGCAACAGGCCCCTGGAAGGTCTTGACGAGTTCAAGTCCGGATATTTTAATATGAGAATATAATAAACGTTAAAGGGTTGAGTTTTGGACGGAGCCCAACATATAATATTACTAGGACATTGATGTGACTTTTGTATGCTTATTAGTATCGGACCCACCAAAGTATTAGGCTCTAATTAGGGAGATTGGGCCTATATAAGTAAGCGCAATGATTTTATGTTATAATAGGGCTAATAAGTAAGTGCATTGGTAGTCTTACATACAGGGCTTAATTTTAAAATTGAGAAGTACCGGAGCTGTGAATTACCGGGGGTCAAAAATTACACTTGAATTGTTGCATTTTAAACGCATTTGAGCGTGGTTAGTAATGCACCTATAATACTACATAATATACAAAATAATAAGATTTAGGTATTTTTAAAATAAAGTATTTTAAACGATTTTGACAACTTGAAAACCATAACTACAAAAGTCAAAAACTTAAGACAGTCTAAATAAAAAAAAACAATCATTTCCAGATAGTTAAGATCTGGTTTAAAATAAATGAATTTATTATCGATTTAGATATCCGGAGCTCCCCTCCAGTGTGCTAAAAGGTACCGGAGCTCCGCGCCGGTGTGCTCCGGCTGAAATTAAGCCCTGCTTACATTGTAACAATACACGTTATTATAACCACAGATCAAGAACGTCTTTCTACTCTGTGAGTGGAAGTGCATTGTAGCATTATTTTCACACATTCTTTCCATGGTTGTCTTGTATTTCCAAGTGAAAATAACATTAAAGATACAATGAATCAGTAACAGAAAAAGCAGATAAAAATATAATTGGACTGATGGGGCCAATTCATGGGCTGATTAGAGCTAGATAAGATAGATAAATTGTCAAATTTAAAGCAGACAAAAATTATCTTTAACTTCCTGACATTTGCAATAAAAAGTGATGTAGATGAAGTTGAGCATACGAGTCTGCTATTCCAGCTAACCCACAGGAATAGATATGGTCCTAGTTAAAATGCGGATTCTTTAAAATTTATATTGAAATCTCGAATGTCAAAGCTGGAAAAAGATGTTTAATGGAGAGTTTTTGTACTAAGTTTGTGGTATAATCAGCTATTTAAAGGGGTTAAATTGCTAGAAATAATTTTGGAAATAAAATTCCTTTTACAGCTTTTTAATAAAGCTTCAAGACGTTTAATCCGAATTGCAATAGGAATTGACGGGTGATCCTGGATCTTGACAGCATATGGACTGAATGAGGTCGAAAATATTGATTTCACTGGCATTAACTTAATCTGTGCTCTACACTTTAATTGACAGAAATAAGTTATAATGTGAGAATGAATCAAAAACGAAAAGGACTTACTTGATGTTGATATAAAAAATAACTCTGATAGGCTAAAAATAAATAATAGAAACTTGGAAAACTCTTTTAAGTGGAAATTGTGACCCACGTTATGGCGTGACGGCCATTTCACTCTGATATCAAGAACATCGATGCTCTCAACATCAGAGTGACACGGCCGTCACGCCATAACGTGGGTCACAATTTCCGCTTAGAATTGTTTTTTAAGTTTTTATTATATATAAGTGGAAACAAGACAGATCTTAAACATCATAAAAATAATTGTTTTGTAATTGGGTAGTATTTTAATATAAATATCTATTGTAAAAATTCTTATGTAATTGCAATTGCGAAACATACTTTAGTGTAATGCACATGTAAGGGAAAATAAAATTCTATTCAATTTTTCAATCCACATTAAAAGTCTATCATTGTAGGTACAGACATGCCTGTCTATGTTATATTGAATTTCAACAACTTTGGCCTACAAAGTGGTAATTTGAGCGTTTGTTAAAAGTTTAGAATACACGTTTACAGCACCGGGGCCCATAACGCATAATAATAAATAATTAACCTCGAACTAATATTCCATAGACAACTCATAGCTATTGCTACCTTGTATGAAAAGCAGAAGTGAATGCTCATTGACAAATTCCGTTCAATCAATAAGATTCAATCCTTGCTAAAAACTCAAAATAATCTTATAGAGAGTACTTGTAATGGTATATTAAAAAAAATAATAAACAATCATTATAAAAATTGAGATATTTAAAAAAGTAATCAAGACCTATCTACATGTGGGCTGACCGAAATGACATGTACAGGTTCTCAAGCTGAAAAATCGCAATTTTTTAAGAGCTCACTTTGATTTGTGTATTTTTAAGTCGGTAAAGAAATGAAGATATAATATTTCAAAATTTATCTGGAATGATTATCTTCTCAAAAAGTGCTGTACTTCCATTTGGGCATTATTGCAATGTTGTGGAGATAATATATTAATTAAAATTAATGTGAATCAGTAGAGCTAACATGTATGGTTTATGAAAACCCCGTAAAAATGTATAGTGTGCTGATTGTGGGACAGTGGAATTGTAAAAGTTTACTTTACAAGACAAGTTATTAAATTAATGAAAAATGATTTTCTTTGCAGTATGCCATCTGCCTGCTGACCATATTTTTTATTGAGATTGGCGTTGGTACCATGGCATTCGTCTACAGATCAAAAACCCAAGATTATTTGTCGAAATCGATGAGCAAAGTTTTTGATAGGTATGAGAACAGTGAGGATTCCAGGAACATTGTAAATGCACTACAACATGAGGTGAGTAAGACTTTGTTCGGCTGAATGATGCAGCTATAATGTTTATTTTAAATTTTATAACATTATAATGCGATAACATATAAGCATATATGCCATTTCGAACAGTGTAAGTCGTGACAAAGATTAAATTTTATTGAATTAGTGAAACTCAATTTTGTACTTGTCATCTCTTATAGACAAGACTATTAGGTAGCAAGCTGAAACAGCAAGTAAGTTATCCACCACTTGTGTCAATAGATAGACTAGACCTCGCGACACAATCCAATCACTTGGAGATCTAGTTGTGGAAATAGAAATAAAATCTACAGTCAATGACAAGGTTTGTGGTGTCATCCATTCTGTTTTTGTAAAGGTATTTTATGTTGCCATTTGGGCTAAGTAAACATCAATTGACTCTGCTATTCTCATGCAAAATATTAAAATCTTTTCATTTGGGGGGGGGGGGGGGGTTAGCGAAGATTTGGGAGGGTCTGGGGGTACGGAATACCTCCTAGGGCGAGGGTGGTCCGGGGCCCTAGTATATTGTTAGTTCATTAATTAGTTGTGAACAAATTTTAATGTATAAAATCCAAAAAATACTACTTTTATAAAGGCAATTTAACAATTTATAGTAGTTTGAAATTATTTTTACAATCAGGGCCACCCAGATATATTTTAGTGTCCCGGGGCAGAGTTGTAGCTGGAGTTCCATTACACCTTCACCCTAAACACCATATTTCAATAATTAAAAATAATTCAATAATTTTATACTAATTAAATATTTCAATTATTGATGACTCGATTTCCCAACTAGCATTGATTATGTATTCCAGCTATGCCTAGTTGCCTACTGTACTCAAAAGAATCTGTACAGTATAATTGATTTAAATTGCTTTTTAAATTTAAAGATAAAATTCGAGTGTAGGCCAACTGAAAACCATTCTTTGAGAAAGTTGTGGAAGCTAGGGAAAAGGGCAATGAGTTGCACCAGAGAGAGCAATAAACTTCTCTTCTTTTTTTGTGTAATCTCTTGAATTCGCATCAAACTAATACTGGAATATGTAAAATTCATAAAAATTATTATGACTTTGAAAGGAACTTGATTCATCTTGCAAAGAGAGAATGAATCAATACCACATCCAATTCAAAACTTTAACTTATAGTAATTTTGCATTTACATATAGAGTGACGGAACCCCAAAACATTGGGAATTTTGAGAGCCTCTAGGGTCTGTTATGCTTCTAAGGTGCCTCTAGAGGTCTAGACTGGAGAAAAAAGGGGCCCTGAGGGGCCCTAGTTGGGCCCCTTATTTTATTTTTGTTTTTTCACTTGCTTAAATTTGTAAAATAATGTAACCCCTTGACGTTGAGGTCCAAGAAAACTTGTTCGCCCCATACATTCTGTAACTTCAATGAATTAAATTCCTGGATTTATTGTTCCATGACGAACTGCGTTGTTAATATTAACTTTTCAAGTGAATTCAACGACTTGCAGTCAAATTTTTATTAAGAATAAGTAGTTATTTTACTTACTCTGTAGGCCAAACGTTTTCGAGTTGTTAAAACCCATCTTCAAGGCATCCTAAATATCGATGTTGGTTTTTTGGTTAGAAGAACTGTGGTTTCTGTATAATGTGGTCAAAAAGTTTGTGTGATTTAAAATTTAACTGTTCGTTGAGGATGTTTTGTTTATTGTGTGTGGTGTGTTTGTTCTCAACAAACAGTTAAATTTAAAATTTAACTGTTCGTTGAGGATATTTTGTTTATTGTGTGTGGTGTGTTTGTTCTCAACAAACAGTTAAATTTTAAATCACACAAACTTTTTGACCACATTATACAGAAACCACAGTTCTTCTAACCAACACACCAACATCGATGTTTAGGATGCCTTGAATATGGGTTTTAACAACTCGAAAACGTTCGGCCTACAGAGTAAGTAAAATACTACTTATTCTTAATAAAAATTTGACTGCAAGTCGTGTAATTCACTTGAAAAGTTAATCTCAATGAATTTATAATTTTTAGTTAATTAAATTATTAAAATTATAGTATTTTTTCTAGCTGTAACACTTCATGTATGAAAACTTTTTTACCTCCAGTAACCGATATTATCGTACTACTACTATTGATGCCTCCCTACTTGATTTTGGGGCCTTTTTTACATCTCACATTGGGCTCAAGGGGGGTTGTAACCCGGAAACTACCCTCCCCTCCACGTCGCTACAGCGATGCCCAATGTGCTACTTCTCTTATAATGAATGAGTTGAATGGCTTTTTCAGCTTCACTGCTGTGGAACCAACTCGCCGGCATCGTGGGCTGGTAAATACCCGTCATCCTGTTGTCAGATTGACGCCGGCAAACACTACACAGGTAGCTGTCCTGGAGAGACATGGGCCGTGGGATGTGTCGAGGCCATGTCCAATCTCATCAGGGATCAACTGGAGACAATGGGATCAGTAGCGATGAGTGTGGCTGCCATTGAGGTGAGCTGCATTTGAGACTTCTATTTTTATTTTTTTTCGAGGATGAAGCCCACATAGGTCTGAGACCTGTGCGTGGGTAATGAGTTGGATGATGGTGATTGATGAGTTGGACCTACAGTTTTAGGTGGGTTCCGAACCACCGGGAAGTGATTTTACAGCAGAGAACAGTGTCTTTTTGCTGGCCAATCTAATCGGTCACCGTTACGAACAAGACCTACGAGAACGCAGCTTATCTCTCTGATTGAACAGATACCTGCTACGGCTCGCGGCTATCACTTCCCTGTAATTTGTAGGGCTATTAAAAAAGAAGGAACAGATTCCAAACATTTATGTTTCCAAACGACATGATTCTAACGCTCATAGAAAGAGGAAAGTTTAAATTTTGAACAGTCCCAATTGTCCCTTCATTGTCGCTATTATTTTAAGATAACGTTGACATCACCGGACGGATAATTTTGTGATTTTGTACCCACAGTTGTTATCCACATCATGAGCGAAAAAGGAACTCAACATACCTCAGCCAACGGTGTAGCGAGTTCTGAAACATTGTCTGCGCATAAAATTAAACCCACTTTGCAATTGATAGCGGCAATTATCAATTTTTCTAATTAAAGCACTAAAATAATCGGTCCTGTTGTAATTTTACAGCAGATAAACACCAGAGCCAAAGCGGTCATGATTGGATCTTCAACTTGAGCTGCTAACATTTTTAACTTTCCTCTTTATATAATTGTTAGAGCGTTAATATTATGTTTCTATCTTTTGTAGTTTGAAAGAAATGAATGTTTGGGATTCGTTCCATCTTTTTGAATAATCTTGTATTTTTATTCATTGATTCATATTAGTCATGTACTTATCCATAAAGACTACATAGTATAATATAAAGAAGCAAATCAATATGATCAATATAACATATAAAGTAACTAAAAATCTACCTGTAAGAAAAGTTCATTAACTAAGTGAAATTATACAGCTCTCTATTTAACGTGGGATAATATAAGCAATGATATATTGAATAAGCAATAATATATTGGGAAGCAATAATATATTGAATAATATAAAGAAGCAAAAGGCTTTAAGCCAAATTGTACTTCTATTACTAAATTTTACAGTGTCCAAATATTTTTGTTAGTTTATATGGTATTGTAAGTTTACAGTTGAAAAAATATGTGTTGTTTTTTTTCATCTAAAAAACAAATCACTTTCGATTAACCCGTTAACTTTATAGTTCCTCCACAGCATTACTTGATGCCAAACAACAAAAGACAGAATGTAAAGTTCAGAACAACAAACTTCAGAATTCCTGGATTTCTTGTTCCATGACGAACTGCATTGTTAATATTAACTTTTCAAGTGAATTCAACGACTTGCAGTCAAATTTTTATTAAAAATAAGTAGTATTTCACTTACTTTGTAGGCCAAACGTTTTCGAGTTGTTGAAACCCATCTTCAAGGCATCCTAAATATCGATGTTGGTTTGTTGGTTAGAAGAGCTGTGGTTTCTGTATAATGTGGTCGAAAAGTTTGACCACACACAATAAACAAAACATCCTCAACGAACAGTTAAATTTTAAATCACATAAACTTTTTGACCACATTATACAGAAACCACAGCTCTTCTAACCAACAAACCAACATCGATATTTAGGATGCCTTGAAGATGGGTAACAACTCGAAATCGTTTGGCCTACAAAGTAAGTGAAATACTACTTATTTTTAATAAAAATTTGACTGCAAGTCGTTTAATTCACTTGAAAAGTTAATCTTCAGAATCTAAATTCAATTGGAAAATTATGTTCGTCGTAATTATTTTTTCAAAGTCATTAATTTATAATCTGAAAGGGACCGCATTAATATGACGAATAAGGCCATCTCACTTTTAAGGAGCCTTTCGCTATTAGAATTTTCCTGAATACAATATTCTACGTTAAATAGAGAGCAGTAGAATTTCACTTAGTTAATGAGATTTTCTTATAGGAAATTTTAAGTTGTTTTTTCTTTTTTTTTCTTCGGAGGATGAAGTCCACATAGGTCTGAGACCTGTACGTGGGTAATGAATTGGATGATGGTGATTGATGAGTTGGACCTACAGTTTTAGGTGGGTTCCGAACCACCGGGAAGTGATATTACAGCAGAGAACAGAGTCTTTTTTGCTGGCCAATCCAATTGATCACCGTTACAAAGATGACCCATGAGTTTCGTAGCTTATCTCTGATTGAACAGATACCTGCTACGGCACTCGGCTATCACTTCCCCAGTTACTTTATAATACGTTATATTGATCATATTGATTTGCCAATTTGATAAATATTTCATGATGTAGTCTATAACAAATTTCTCATGTTTTCAAAGTTTGAAAATTCAACTAAAAAGCTTAAAATAAAACAAATTTTAAAACAAAAAAAAACCGACTTCACTGAAATGATTCTCGAAATTGGATCCTTACATACTAAAAAGTTTAAAATAAATTATTCACTTTAAAACGAGAAAATTTCAAATTTAATAAAAGGAACCTTTTGAAGTCGGCGCCAAATTTTTCATAAACTTCTAAAATATATCATAGAATTTCCTATTATCTTTATAAAGTATTTGGCAACGACTTCAAAAGGTTACTTGTATTAAATATGAAATTTTCTCAGTTTAAAGTAAATACTTTATTTTGAACTCTGTAGTACGTGAGGATTCAATTCAGTGAAGTCGGATTCTTTTTTTGTTTTAAAAACTGTATTAGTAGAACTAGAATAATAACTTCTACAAAGCACTATACAAATTGCATGACATATGATATGCTTCTTAGTACAGTAATTACAGTTTGTCAGTACTGTAATCGTTTATAGTTTTTCAGTCTGATAACAACTGAACTGTATCGAATTATAATGAAATGGTTCTATATGAAAAAAGATTGCTCTTTCCTGAAAGCATTTTCAATTTAATAAATGGGTTCATTACTCGCATTACTTGCATGAAAGTTATGTACCAGTTCTTCAAATCACATTTTCTAATGGTTAAATATTTTTAATAATATTGTTACAGATTGTTGGAATAGTAGCATCACTCTGCCTAGCCAGTGCAATTCGACGTTCAGAAAGAAATTATGCTTGAAAACGGTACCACTCGTTTGAGGCATATTCAAATAGTTATAAAAGCGAAAACAATGTAAATATTCCAATCTATGAAGAACACAGATCAATCATCTATGTGAAGCGCAAATTTTAATTAGGATACTACTCTAGTTTTTCAAAGTTCAAAAACTTGTTTTGTTATAGTTTTCAAAGTTAGCCATTAAGAAACTTTATTTAATTATTGTTAAGTGTAATCATGTTTGAAACATGGAATATATTCTAGGATCTGAACACACCCACAAGGGCTGTGTTTATATTTTTCTATTTGTGTCATAAAAAAATAACATATAAATATAATATTCAAGAAAACTCTATAAAGTACCGTGAATCTCCGTCCATCTATTCAGGATACGTGAATTTTGAAGTATTATAATGAAAATATCCATCAATATTTCGGAAACGTCTATTTAAAAATTGTATTTATTATTCTCCACGTATCACACCATCATACTTTATATGCATTATTTATAAGTAGAGTAATTGATAAATAACTTTCAATGAGTTTTTGATGGAATTTGAAAAGTCACTCCTCCAACCTCGGATAAGATAATGTAAAGGTTTAATTGTTTTTTATCAATATAAAGTTGACATGAATCCAAATAGATTTAAAAACTTCTCTTTGAAAATAATTCACGTTTATTTAGAATAAAGTTGATTTAATTTCACTCACCTATTACTGTAAATCTTACATCAAATAATGACTTTTCGGAAGACACAAAAAATTGTAAATTCATCAACTCTGACTGAATTATTAGATTAAACTTTGTAAGTGACTTATCAAAAAAACAAGTTGAATGAATTCTTATTAATGTCATAAAATGAATAATTATATTTGCATTTTTTGAATGAATTCTCATTATTGTCATAAAATGAATAATTATATTTGAATTTTACTATTAAGAAATATCTTTATTTTTATTTCAAAATAAATTGCTTTTAATTTTACAACTGACTAATTTCTAGATAGCGACGTACCTATAGCTTCTTTTACACACATGCTTTACAAAAGAATCATTATTGTGCTTCATTCACATGTTTGGTGTTGACTTCAAGATCATTGCTTAGCTGCTGAAACGTTTAAAACAGCATTTAGTTGATTTGCGGATAAAATAAACCATTTCAGAAACTATGGGCCAAAAATTATTGTGATTCAGATGAACTGACGATTGCCTACACTTCTAATATTTTCTTGCAAATGAACAAGCACTTTAATTTCACACATTCCTTTATTCGCGCTAAAAATGAAACTATACTCGACTAGAAGATTTAAGTTGATTTTAGTGATAAGATAATTTATTATAACCCCTCCTTGTAGGCATCGCTTTCTTTCAGATTGTTTAGCCACAGTATTATTATTATCATCTATGATGTTTTCCGTGACGAAATACTTGATGAACAATCTAATATCAAAACTGACATTGTATTTCAATAAAATATATGATTTTCACTCACTCTTACTGGAGATACTGGAGGAATGGATATCACTTCTGAAGGCTGACGAAGCTTCTTTTCAGAAGTGAAATTAATTCCTCCAGTATTTCCAGTAAAAGTGAGTGAAAATCATTTATTTAATTGAAATACAGTGTCAGTTTTGCTTTTAGATTATTAAGTTGATATAAAATAGATGTTACAAGATATTCAACTCGAATATTAAAACTGACACTGCATTGCTTATTGGTTTTTTCATATTCAAAAAAGTGAAAATGAGTATGAAAAACAAAAATTAATAAGAAATATACAGGGTGTTTCGGAACTTTCTACCAATACTTCTAGGCAGTGTTTCTGGACCACTAACAAAAGTAATTATTGTAATAGAATTTTTCTAAATTCCCAGTTACTCACACAGCCGCCATTTTGTTTTTTTTTCACTCATTATTTTTTTATTCGAACACCTCTGAATGTATGATTTTGAAATTTTGCATACAGCTTTATAACAATTGAAAAACAATCTAAAAAAAAATTAATAAAAACTTTCCGACATCAAAAAACAAAATGGCGGCAATTTAAAATCTTTGAACAGGTATTCATTAATAATGGCTAATGATATCAAAATTTGACTGGAATAACGATTTTTAGATATTTTTATTGCGAATCCAACGATATCTAGTTTTTCAAGATTGGCCAACAATTAATAAAGATATGCTACTTTTTAGGGTGTGCGGTGGTTAGAAGCGAAAATCTGCAACCCGTTCTCAACCACCGCACACCCTAAAAGGTAGCATATCTCTGTTAATTGTTGGCCAATCTTGGAAAATGAGATATCGTTGGATTTGCAATAAAAATATCTAAAAAACGTTATTCTAGTCAAATGTTGATATCATTAGCCATTATTAATTTATACCTGTTCAAAGATTTTAAATTGCCGCCATTTTGTTTTTTGATGTCGAAAAATTTTGATTAATTATTTTAGATTGTTTCAATTGTTATAAAGCTGTATGCAAAATTTCAAAATTATACATTCAGAGGTGTTCGAATAAAAAGTAACGAGTGAAAAAAACAAAATGGCGGCTGTGTGAGTAACTGGGGATTTTAGAAAAATTTTATTACGATATTTACTTTTGTTAGTGGTCCAGAAACACTGCCTAGAAGTATTGGTAGAAAATTCCGAAACACTCTGTATAGTTACAGTCGGCGTCAATTTAATGTCAGAATATTGTTGCTCAATAAGTATTTCGTAATAAAAACATTACAAATATATGAAAATTAATCAATACCGATAATAAATAAATTATAGTCACGGCAATAAGCATGAGACTAATATAAATTTTAAATAACTGGTGCTACAAAATGGAAGATAAATGAACTTTAACTTTGTACTGTAACACTTTGTACTGTAATAACTTACTGAAATGTAAGTTATTAGTTTAATCCTCAAGATTCGCTAAAAGTCAAAGATTCATAAAAGATTCACCAGTATCAGATGCCAGTGTTTGCGTTAAATAACAACACATTTTGATAACATCAAATATCTTTTATTTTTCCTAAAAATGACAAAATTTATTTTCGGTATGATGGACAAGTTCTTTATATGATGTTTGTTTCATACAGTATAGTAGAGTACCTATTTAGTTTATTACAGAAGCAGATAAAGAATTGGTACCTACAAAATTTCTGACCAATAAAGACCAGACTTTGCTAACCATGGAAGTGAGCAATATCAAACAGAATTTATTGGAAGCATAGTCTATGTCTAAATGGCCAGTTTAAATAACTACCAGTTTAACAATGATGAGAAACTAATGATCCATGTGTGTTTTTCAAGATTGGCCAACAATTAATAAAGATATGCTACTTTTTAGGGTGTGCGGTGGTTAGAAGCGAAAATCTGCAACCCGTTCTCAACCACCGCACACCCTAAAAGGTAGCATATCTCTGTTAATTGTTGGCCAATCTTGGAAAATGAGATATCGTTGGATTTGCAATAAAAATATCTAAAAAACGTTATTCTAGTCAAATGTTGATATCATTAGCCATTATTAATTTATACCTGTTCAAAGATTTTAAATTGCCGCCATTTTGTTTTTTGATGTCGAAAAATTTTGATTAATTATTTTAGATTGTTTCAATTGTTATAAAGCTGTATGCAAAATTTCAAAATTATACATTCAGAGGTGTTCGAATAAAAAGTAACGAGTGAAAAAAACAAAATGGCGGCTGTGTGAGTAACTGGGGATTTTAGAAAAATTTTATTACGATATTTACTTTTGTTAGTGGTCCAGAAACACTGCCTAGAAGTATTGGTAGAAAATTCCGAAACACCCTGTATAGTTACAGTCGGCGTCAATTTAATGTCAGAATATTGTTGCTCAATAAGTATTTCGTAATAAAAAACATTACAAATATATGAAAATTAATCAATACCGATAATAAATAAATTATAGTCACGGCAATAAGCATGAGACTAATATAAATTTTAAATAACTGGTGCTACAAAATGGAAGATAAATGAACTTTAACTTTGTACTGTAACACTTTGTACTGTAATAACTTACTGAAATGTAAGTTATTAGTTTAATCCTCAAGATTCGCTAAAAGTCAAAGATTCATAAAAGATTCACCAGTATCAGATGCCAGTGTTTGCGTTAAATAACAACACATTTTGATAACATCAAATATCTTTTATTTTTCCTAAAAATGACAAAATTTATTTTCGGTATGATGGACAAGTTCTTTATATGATGTTTGTTTCATACAGTATAGTAGAGTACCTATTTAGTTTATTACAGAAGCAGATAAAGAATTGGTACCTACAAAATTTCTGACCAATAAAGACCAGACTTTGCTAACCATGGAAGTGAGAAATATCAAACAGAATTTATTGGAAGCATAGTCTATGTCTAAATGGCCAGTTTAAATAACTACCAGTTTAACAATGATGAGAAACTAATGATCCATGTGTGTCAGTCATAGAAAATAAATCATATTGAAAGCCCTCTGGTTCAGGTAGCCCACGATAAACAATTTTTGTTTGTTCAAAAATTTTTAAATTGCAGTTCTTATGCTTGTCAAAAACATACTGAATACATTGTTTCTAATCCATGAATTTAATTGAAAATTAAAGGGAATAGTAGGGTTAAACATGATTGAATTTGTAATTTGTGATTCTACAATACTATTTCCAGTGATAAACTTATTTCTCAAGCTTTTTTTCATTACCTCTGCCATTTGCCATCCGGTGAAACAGTTGTTGGTTACAAACTAATTCAAAACAGTTATTTTGAATCTAGTTAAAGGTACAGTATTTCTATTTAGTTAGACAGTACCGCCGGTATTTGGGCTATTCATTTGCATTAAATGTAATGCCTTCAAGTTCTTAATAATCTATCAATAATTGTCATAACAACTACTGTATTTTTTTTTTCAGGAAAAGTCCACTGTACTTGGTCTAAAACAATCAGTTATAAAGGTTGAGAAAGTTAAGCTTTATAGTTCAGAGCAAAAATTGGACAACTCTCCTAAGATAGTTGAAAGAGCAGTTGAAAAAATTACATAGAACCAATAATAATTATTCTACTGAAAGATGCCTGATGATAAATATTAAGTATACATTTTCACATGCAGAACTAATTGAAATAAATGAGAAATTTGAAATTGTTTTCTTACTTGAGACAACAAAAGCATGTTCTGCCTCAAGTAAGAAAGTAAATTCCGAATATCTTATTTATTTCAATTAGTTCTGCATGTCATCGAATAATTATATATAGGTACTACAATTCTACTCGCAGTTCGTTGTGGATCAACAAATTAATATTAAGAATAATTATTGGCTCAAAGTGGCATCACTCAATCCCTATTTCAGATCCTAAACAATTCAATCGATTTGAAAAACCACTACATTAAGCCTATTGTAAGGTTCATATATTATATTATATTCATAGGTATAAACTTCCTGTGCAGAACTGACCTTTCTTCAGTCGCGGCGGACGTGTTTCGAACTATGTGGTTCTTCAGCAAGTTTATACCTATGAATAGTTCTACTGCAGTTCACGAAAATTGATATCCACTATTAATAATATTATAATTATGGTTTCTCTGAGCTTGAACTACCATGGTTGTCATAACTCATTACCACAATAATTATAAACATGTTATGTTACTTCAAGATTCAAATGCTCACATACAGGTCTCATTGTTGAATCAACTGGTGAATTATCACAAATACAAAGTCATTTACACTGAAAGGAACCAAATCTTGGTTTTTAGTGACTTGATAATAAATGTTGCTGTTGTAATTCAATTTTACTTTTAACTGTGTAATTTTAAACTTAATTAGACATTGAAAGACTTTTAAGGTGCTATATGGACTGAGCAAGCACAACACCAGAGCGAAACGACATGATGCATAAGTGTTTTTATTTTAGTTGAAAAGTTTTTAAATAAAGTAGAATAAATTTTGTTATAGAGCTTTGGTCAATTGTTATTTAAAAATATAATACAGAAGAATACTGCCCCATTTGCGTGGATTAAACAAAATTTGTAACGAAGCTTTCATGATTTTTTATGATTATCTACATACCGTACAGCCTTCTCTTAAAGATAGAATAAATCTATTATTATCTACAGTCTCTGAACTCTCATTTATGTAACTCCCTCTGTAGCTCTATAACTCCCACGATGTGCATCCTTGAACTTTGTAAAATTATGTATGAAAATCGTCTAATCAGCCACTTATCTACAAGAATGAGGGTGGATAAGTTAAACAAATATCGCACTATGGAAATAAAATAGGCGCGATCGAGTTGGAATGAAGGGAATATAATTCCAAACTAAATTCTCAAATAACATGAAAAATCTGTATTTGTGTCACTTGTGGGAGATGAATTATGACGCTTTTAAGTAAGTAGTAATCTCATATTATCTTTTTAGTTGATATCCATCCCCGAAAATATTCTGGGAGTTCACCCCTGAAAACTAATTACTATGATAGAGCTGCCAATCAATGATTCAATTGGGAAAAAGTGTCGACCATTTTCCTACCACGCTTCTAAGATCACAGTTTCACAATTTCATAGATCTATATGATGGCACAAAAGTTCAGTTATTTGCTTGTGTTTGGAGTGTATGGCTATATCGAGAGGCGTGGCACCTTCTTGGTTGCGGAGATTGGCAGGGGCTCCAGCGAGCAAAAGGAGTCTGACAATCCGTGCATGGCCAAATAGGACGGCTGCATGAAGGGCTGATTCACCATTCTGAAAAAGTCAAGAATGGATGTACATGAAAAAAATAATACAATCTCTATCTATAAAAGGATGATACCCTGACTCACTCATCAACGCAGAGCCAAAACTACTAGGCCTATGAACTTGAAATTTCGTATGAACAATCCTTATAGGATTTCACCGTGCAATAAGAAAGGATTTTTCAAAATTCGCAATTTTAGGGGTGTTTTTAGGGGGTTAAATTTTTGCCTATGCAAAGCATGGGTACATGGCTAGCTAGCTTACTGGGATCTTTTAATCATATGGAAAATAATTTGAAATTTTAGATCTGCTGTACACGCTGTTTCGATGGACAAGCTGTTTGTGTGTTTTGCAAATTATCATTCACCTAACCTACTGAACTTGCCGGCCAAACAGCTTAAAGGAACAGCTGATAGAAGACAACAGTTTTTAATCATATGGCAGTATCCTTAGCGGCGCGTTATTTACGCTGTCTGGAACGCAAAAACTTTGCATGTAGGATAACGTGCAGTCGGAGCCTTGCAGTATGTAAGAAACATATGACTGGGTATGATGAAATGTAATTATGCCGGGTTGATGACATCTGTTAACCAATGCAGCTAGAAATTTGAAATGTATTCTCAGTAGGAGGTGGCGAATAATAAAATAAAAAACCTAGCTTCTACCCTAATAGTCGTGGAAGGTTTAAATTTGAAATGTTCATTGAGAGGTGGTGAGTAAGGTCTTACTGTGTAAGAAAACAATGAAGGAGGCCTCTCTGATCAGCTGGAAGAGCCCTAGGACTAACTTCTTCCCTGATAGTCCTAGAAGGTTGAAATTTGAAATGTAACCTCAGTGGGAGGTGGCAAATAATAAAATCAAGAATTTTTTATGAGAACGCAGCAACGCGCGTCGGGCCAGCTAATATATTATATACTTCAAATAGAAAAGAGGGCTATGTATAAGGTACTTCTTTATATTTTCTTTTTTTATATTTGGGTCATGATTTCCTACAATATATATTGTCTCTAAAATAACGCTGGCAACACTTAAGTTTAACACTCGCACTTTATTAACACAAATTATCCACAACACGCACTAATCAGTTGTATCTTATTCAAAATAAGCAATCAGAGACAGATAAATCAATAATGTTCAGCTAATAAAGATTGTTATATTACTGTACGAAAATCAATTAGTAACTGTCAAAAGGCCGATCAAATATTAATTAATAACTGTTCAATAAACTGTCCAATAATTCAAGGAGAAGCATCTAATAAATAACAGTTGAAACACTCAAAGCACTTACAAGTCACTGTATAAATTGTTAAGTAAGCCTGAATAATAATCTGTCACAATATACTGTGATTATCACTTAACAAACATTCATATGACACAGTTTGTATAAGCGCTCACTGGTAATTCGGTTTGTATGAGCGGGAACTGTAACTGTCACTCTCAATCTGCCACTTATTGCATTAACAATCGAATCACAACTGACTGACTTTTACAAGAGCTTCTGCTTTTATACATTTCTCATAATCCAGAAAGAATGGGAAGGTTCAATAATGATCTATCAAATTCTAAAATAATCAATAATACTTTCTCCAATTTTCCATAAAATTCTAAGTAAACATTCTAAAGGTGTCACAGATAAACTGCAAGGCGAAGAGAGTGCATGGATAGTAAACAACATGCTGCTTAATGGTCAATTGGCGGGCCACTTAGCGCAGTTGGTTGGGGCGTCGCAACTTCAGCTTGCTGTCGTTTAAGTGGTCGTGGGTTCGAATCCTGCTCCACCATCAGGCATTTATGTGTAATCATTCACCTCATTACCCACGCACAAGTCTCAGACTCATGTGGGTATCTTCAGCAATAAAAAAAATTAATATTGACAGAGGCATATAACACTGAAAATCACTGTTCCTTCTTTCCATGTCCATAACAATATATAATCTTGTAAATTTTGAATACAAGAAAATTATAATATGAATAGATTACAATGTTATTATCTCGAATAAAGAAGGGAGCTATACACTTTATAAATTTCATAAATAAGCTACACATAAAATATAATCAAATAAAATATAATATTGCAAATTAATACAATGAAAAAAATAACAATATAGATGTAAGTGAAATGCAATGTTATTCTTTCAAATAGAGCTACATATTCTATAAAGTTCCAGTATTTCCATTCCATAATTTCCAATAATATTCTATCTTGTAAATAATACTCAAAACAGCGAAATAATAGAATGCTTGGGAAAAGAGGACATTGTCAGGTTTATCAGGTCACAGAGACTCAGGTGGCTGGGGCACGTCGAAAGAATGGAAAGCACCCGGTTGCCAAAAATTGTGTACAAGGAGAGGATATTTGCACGAAGACGACAAGGCAGACCAAAGAAAAGATGGCTTGATGACGTGCAAGAAGATCTGCGTGTCATGGGAAGGAGAGGATGGAGAGCAATGGTGGTGGATAGAGATTGGTGGAGAGGCTTGGTGATGGAGGCCAAGGTCCACGACGGACTGTAGCGCCGCATAGTAAGTAGCAAGTAAGTAAATAATACTCTCTGAATAGAGAAATGAGCCATGTACGATACCATGTAAAGTTCTTGAATATTTGTGTCATTATTACATATACACATAAGGCTACTAAAGAAATATTTAAGACTTTCTAAAAGAATGCAATACCATTTATAAAGTTTATAAAAATAAAGATGTTATGTATTATAATCGCCTTATTACACAAATTGTAATTATTAACACTGATAAACTAATAGTAATAAAAAGCTTGTATTTTAAGATACTCTTAATAAAATACTTGAGAAGTTTTGAAGAACTGACACCTCTGACATTTTCAGGTCATTCTTCAATGTTTTATACACCTTTATCATAATTTAGTTCAATATAAAATTGAAGCAATCAAAAATCAAATCAAAGTTGAAATCAGGATACAATTAAAATAATATTTGTAGCCTTTTATTAGAAAATATCAATTAGGAATAAAGACCCTATTAAAATGCTATATGTTGAGGCTAAATTACAAAGATTGAAAGGAATTAATATCATTAGGAAATATAAATTTATTTTCAAGTAGGCTAAATACTTTTAGTGTGGTATGCGGACCTACTCAAATTCATCATTTATTGATACTCACTGGAAGTAAACCTAGCTTGGGATTGTACTTTAGTAGTTCCAGAACAATGTCAATGTGTCCTTTATGGCACGCTTTGAATAATGGCGTTGCTCCATCCTGGAATTGAAAACAACAATATTACAACAAACAAATAAAGACAACAAACAAAAACGACAAACAAACAAAGATAACAAACAATTGAAATCAATGAATGAAATCGAATAATTAGCATCAGGCCCGTCTCTGGGTGCTCCAGAGCAGGAAGTAAATACGGGCCCCTTGTTTCAAGAGTATTTTACATTTTATTTTGAAAATATGATTTGCCTTTGGGATTATCAATACTTGGGAACGAACATCAATTGCTCAGAGAAGTTGCAAGAAGAGGTGAGACAAAGGATTCAAAAGGCTATGCAGGCATACTACTCACTTATTAGAAATATTTTTGGAAAGACTGAGGTGAGTAGGGAGGTAAAAACTAAAGTTTATGTCTCAATCATAGAGCCCATATGGAAGTGAAAGTTGGACTCTAGCCAAATAAATGCTGTGCAAATGAAATGTCTTCGAAGAATAGTTGGCAAAACTGGAAGAGATAGAGTAAGGAATGAATGGATTAGAGAAGAATTGAGAAAGCAATAGGAGCTAGTGTGGAAGAAAGAATACTCTCCTGGTATGGACACCTCCTCAGAATGAGCAAAGAAAGGAAACCTTGTCAATACGTGGAGGCAAGGGCACAAGGCAGAAGACCGATTGTAAGTCCACGAGTGCAATGGGAGAAGACTGTTTCACGGATTGCAGCAGAAAGAGGCAAGACCGTGAATCAGCTGAAGAGACTATGGATAGGGACCAATGGAGAAGGTGGGTCTGAGGCAGCCACCCAACGCTGTGAACATGGCATAATGGGAAAGATGATGAAGAAGAAGAAGATTTGCCTTTGGGACTTTAATATACCAAGCAATCAGAAGTATTGTTTATTCTATTAATTCATGTTCATTATTAATGATCAACATTATCATTCAAAGAACAGGATTAATGAGGCAATAGCAACTGTTAACAAATACATGTTATAAATGTACTGTTATAAATGTATAATGTTGAATCTGAACTTGATTGTTGATTGGACATTTGTGAATAGAGAAAAATTGTTTTGCTAAAGAAATTTGTTTGACTATTTTGATCTATAAGCAACAATTCTGTAAAATTCATTTAAATTTTCATTTAAATCACGTTTTAAACCCCATCCCCATCTCAATCCATTGAGTAAATCATGTAAAATGAGTCAATCAAACCTTTGCCTGGCTTGAATGTACCATTGCCTTGGAAATGAATAATTAATTGAGCTTACATAGAGATTGTAACATAATTTAATTTGATGTAATAAGGCCTATTATAAGTTAAATAAGTACCACACATGCTTATTGAAGCAAAATACATTTTAAAAAGTGGCACTTACACGATGACAGTATATTAACATCATAAATGTTATTCCAATGCATTTTTACAAGCCCCATACTGTCTCAGCTGATGGTGTTCCAGCGCTTTCAGAATGACCCGTTAATTCACCAACTGGTAGGGAATAGAGCGCATGCGCGAACTGTTTGCATAAAATAACAAAAGAACTAAGCTTACTAACCTTTCTTTTCTTA
Organism: Conomelus anceps; assembly: GCA_948455865.1. Classification (NCBI taxonomy): domain Eukaryota; kingdom Metazoa; phylum Arthropoda; class Insecta; order Hemiptera; family Delphacidae; genus Conomelus; species Conomelus anceps. The sequence continues at coordinate 60,209,889 of OX418221.1, forward strand.
ATATACAGTACTTTAAAAACAGTATCCCTCATGAGTATAGAAAGGTTAGTTGGTTAGGTTTTTTGTTGTTTTATGCAAACAGTTCGCGCATGCGCTCTATTCCCTACCAATTGGAGTATTAACGGGTCTTAAGGGTTGATTACAAATTTGACCAAATCCAAAGTAGACAGGCTCTCAACTTTGAATTTGGTCAAATTTGGAATTCGCTGGCAGAGTAGCCAACACCAAAATACAATATCATTGTGACCAAAGCCGACATTTAGCCACGCAGACTGCCAACATAACAATTCAAATGAGATATATTGTATGTTCTTTGAACTGTTTTGATGAAATTTTATTGAATAATTGTTTGTAAACTTCATATTTTAATTTTGTGTTGCAATTTTTTTATTGTCTTTGAAATTCCATAGTATGGGGGTAATTCTGGAAGTTTAATTTTTTATATAATTCGGCTTGGTATGCTGAGCTGCTGTAGCATGGTTGGTCTGAAACGTTCCTACTCGCTACTCGCTTAGCGAGTAACTATCCCAATGTAATCAACCCTTTACAGAGCCTTGCTGACAAAACTACTTTATCATGCTAAAACTCCATCAACTATGACAGTATTTAGTTTGTAAGACCGCATTGTTGGATTGGACATTAATTTTGTCAATACTGCCATCGTATACAGGCTGCTTTATTGTGGCTTTTTTATCATTAATGTTGATGTATATCTATTGACCTTTGAAATTTACTTTTTTGTCATATACTTGTACATATTCACCACTTTACCGAGCATTGAATCGAGCTGGTAAACGTCTGTTTATAGACAAAACAGCTGATTTTCATTACCACATCCTTTTTCAGTGCGGTAATGGATATTACCGCATTCCAGCTGATCCCGAACTTGGAAAAACAGCTGATCTCAGATGAATTTCTAGTATTTTACTACTGTGATGGATTTTGATCATGTTTGATGATGCTTGTTGTACTTGCTCAGTTTATTTATTTTAGACTAGTATGACAAAAAACATTGTACATAACTCGTCCGGGAAGATGTTTACCATACTTGTATGATAATGTAGGAATTATTCGTAGAAATTATTTAACTTCATGAATCAACAAATAATATTTTTATTTGTCCTACTTACAACGAGACTATTTCATAGACTAACCTTCTGAGTTTGTTATTTTCTAAATATTCTGATTCAACATATGATAATTATGTTGAGTTCACATATGTCACTATGTTCAGTTCAGCATATGAGCTTTTCCTACATTCGGCCATTCTGATAAAGTGGCTTGTCCTCAAGCCTGGAAACGCAAAAAACAAAATAACAAAACACAAAAGAAACAGAAATTAGGATACAAACAAAATTAAATAGATGCCCAGGGCTTCATGAATTCAGCGTGTGTGCTGGTCTTCTTTGGCCCCTCATGTTCTCCAACACGCTGCACCTCATATGTATCATTCTTCTTTATCCTGGTGACTTTATATGGGCCTAAAAATGCGCCTCTCAATTTCCTTCCTGGTCCAGCTTGCGTCCTTTTAATGGCCACATAGTCGCCAATTTTATATTGTGATGGTCTACAACGGCGTTTATTGTAGACCCTCTTATTCTCTTCTTGAGTCTTCAGTATCTGTTCTTTTGCATTCTTCCTCAAATCGGTTCGTTCATTTTGGAATTGTAGCAAAAATTCATCTTCTATCAACTCACGTATCTTACATAACTCAGGGTTTCGCATCTTCACTCCAAACAGCAGCTCAAAAGGTGTGGTACCAATACTTCGTTGATGTGTTGAATTCAATATAGTCTGTAGTTTATTCACATGCTGATACCATTTTGTTGGCTCATCTAATGTAAGTTTTGTTAATACTGATATGATAGTTCGATTCAAACGTTCGACTTGTCCATTTGCTCTGGGCAAACCTGTAGTAATTGTTGCATGATGTATCTTTTCAGCTTGGCAATACAAACTAAATTCTTCTGATGTAAAAGCAGGTCCTTTGTCTGATATTATGCGAAAAGGGCTGCCAAATATTTGCTTTTGGATTTCCAGCTTGGAAATTACTTCAGCTGCTGTTGTGGACCTAGTTGGATACAACCAAACGAACTTAGTGAACCCATCTATTACAGCAAATATGTATTTATACTTTTTGCTTGTCGACTCTAATGGACCAAGGTGATCAATGTGGTAAGTCATCAGTGGTAGATCGTCTTTTGCTAGGGGATGCAGGAAACCTTCTTGTTTTCCAGCTTTCCTGTTTGCTAAGATACATGGTATGCAATGCTTAATATAATTCTGAACTTTAGCATCAAGATCTGGGATAAAATACTCTTGCTTAATTGCTTCTATTGTTCTTCTTGAAGCATAATGACCTTGTTTATGTGATTCCTCAATAATTTCATTTTCCATCTGCTTTGGTATAACTAACAAGTTCCTTCCATCGGCTGATTTATACAAAATTCCATTACTAACAAAGTAATCTTCATAGGGATGGTGATTAAGGACTTCCTTTATTAGATTTATTTCATTATCTCTTCCTTGAGATTCTTGTATCTTTAAAATGTTTTTTTTTACGGTTACAGTCATAACCGGATACCTGCTCAGTGCATCCACATGGCGCATCTGAGTACCTGGACGATGTATAATTTTATAATTAAAGTCTTCGAGAAATAGGGCCCATCGAGCTACTCTAGTGGCTAAATCCCATTTGCTCATTGTTTGTTCAAAAGCTTTGCAATCAGTAACTATTACAAAGTCAAGACCCAGTAGGTACACTTTGAATTTATCTAGGGCCCTAACAATGGCTAGCACTTCCAATTCATAACTTGTGTATTTTTTTTCAGCATCATTCGTTTTTTGACTCATGTAATACACTGGGTGAAAATGATTGTCTAATGGATTTTTCTGTAAGAGGACAGCTCCATAACCATCTTGGCTAGCATCAGTGTGGAGTTCGGTCTCATATTCTGGGTTGTATATATTCAAAACTGGAGTGGAAATTAATACCTCTTTGAGTTTTTCAAATGCTAACTTCTCTTTAGTGGAAAACTGAAAGACTTTATCCTTTCGAAGTAGATCACTCAATGGTTTAGCTATGACTGAATAATTTTGGACAAACTTGCGAAAATATCCTGTAAGACCAAGAAAACTCTGCACATCTTTGACAGACTGAGGCTGTGGAAAATTTGCAACAGCTCGAGTTTTATGTTCACTAGGACGAACATTACCATTTTCAATGATATGACCTAAATATTCAACTCTTCTTTTCATAAAGCTGCATTTTTTCATATTCAGTTCTAAACCATATTCACTTGCTGTTTTCAACACTAACTGGAGTCGACCCAAGGCTTCTTGTGGATTTGAAGCTGGTATAATCAAGTCATCTAGGTACAGCAGGACTATGCCATCTTTTACTAGATCTCGAAATATAAAATTGATAAAACGTTGGAACACTGACGGGGAATTACACAGGCCAAAAGGTACTTTACAAAATTGATACTGTCCATTATGTACAACAAATGATGTATACTTTTTACTGTCCTCATCTACTGCTACATGAAAAAAACCATTCTTCAAATCCAGTGTACTGAATAACTTGGCATTACTGAGTCTATCTATTTGATCTTCGATTAATGGTATTGGATACCTATCCTTCACAATCATGGAATTGATTCTCCTGTAATCGATACAAACTCTGGCTGATCCATCTTTTTTCTTTGTTACAACAACTGGACTAGAATATTCTGATGAGCTTGGCTCAATAATGCCTTCTTGTAGCCACTTTTCAACTTGATCTTCAACAATATTTTGCTGTACAAATGGAAGTCGACGTGGTCTATGAAAAATGGGATATTCTTCTTTCAATACTATAGTCATCTTTATGCCTGTTGTTTTTGACTTTTCTGGTTTATAATTCTTTACACAATTTCTTACATCTTTTTGAATGATTGGGTTCTCTATGTGATCAAGATCAAGTACCTCTACTGGTTCAAGAACATCAATTTGGTAAAGATATGGTAATTGTGTCTCCTCATTGGATTTGATTTTTTCTTCTATAACAATGTCTGATTTAATCAAATTCTTCTGGATTGCTTTAATATATCGCATTTTATAACAATTTTTACTTTTACTAGGACATCCAACCAGATTTAAACCTAATTGTCTGATAACGTTCATGCCAATAATCATATCTTCACGTAGACCTTCAGGAACATAAATTTTAGTGGGAATTATATTTGTGTTGCCTCCATTACTGGGGTAGTCGCTTCCAATCAATATTTCAGTAACAAAGTAACCAAGAGTGGAAAGTTCTTCATTGCCAATACCCAGTAGAATTGTACTGTCTGAGGCCAAAACTGGCGAACCAAGTTTTTCATAGAATTTCTTACTCATTACAGTAATTGCACTTCCAGTGTCCACAAGAGCACTTGTATTCTTTCCAAATATTTTGATATTAGAGTAAACCTTTTCATTGTTTGTGTAATGATTAACCTCAATTTCATTAACCTCTTTCTGATTGCCACTACTTTCATGCGACCGACTTCGTTGCACTTAAAACATTTCAGGTTTGATTTTGGATAATTTTGTTTTCTTTCAGGGAAAGATTTAGTTTGTTTGTTGACCTCTTTGAATCTATTTGTGTTCAGTTGTTCAGCTTTATTTTGTTGATTAACATCATTCCTCAAATTGTGCCATACTGCTTCATATTCATCCAGTTTGTTGACAAAATTGTCAATTTTTTTAAACTTTGGAAGATCATCAATAAAATGTTCTTTTAATTCCTTTGGTATCTTTCGTCTAACCTGATCAACAACCATAAGCTCTTTAAGATCTTCATAATCTAACACATCCATTCCCTTAATCCACTCACTTAACAAGTCATTCAAGTTCAATGCAAAATCTCGCCATGTCTCAGATTCATTTTTTCTCAAAGAACAGAAGTTTTGGCGGAACTGTTCTGGACTTAGCTTGAATCTTTTAAGTAATAATGCCTTAATATGGTCGTAGTTGTCTGCCAAATCATTAGGCTCTCGAGTAATTAAGTTTCCAATCTCTAAAGGGAGAAGCCCTAATAAGTAGGTAACCCATTTCTCCCTAGGCACATTCACTTTACTTATTTGTCTTTCAAACATGATTAAATATGTGCTAATATCCACACTTGAATCATAACGAACGATCATTTTCATAAGGTTTTTCCTTTCATCATTGTCATAAACTGTACCATTATTTTTATTAGCCTCGATTTCTAATTTCTTGAGTTCTAAAAGACATTCCTTTTCTAACCTTTCTTTCTCAATTCTTTCTTCTCTTTCTCTTTCTTCTCTTTCTCTTTCTCTTTCAACTCTTTCTTCTCTTTCTTTTTTTTCTCTTTCAACTCTTTCTTCTGTTATGTTTATTAACAAATTTTCAATGAATTCCTCATCATAGTTTTCAGAATCTTTTATAAGTGAACATATCTGTGGCACTTTAGGGTTGCTAGGTAGAGTAACATCCAACTCCTGTGCCAATACTAACAGATCAGCCTTCCTAGTTCTTGCCAAAAATGCCATAATAAGTATGTGTTCAAGTATTAATAATAATACTCACCGAAATACTGTATCCAATGTATTTTCTTCAATCCTGAAAACTCTCTGAATGAAATAACTCAATTCATCCCGTTCATCAATATCGGAACAACTTTCCTTGGATGAAATAATTCTTCAATCCCAAAAACAACTCTCTGGATGAAATAGCTCAATTCATTCCGGACGAGCCCCCAAAATTGTAGGAATTATTCGTAGAAATTATTTAACTTCATGAATCAACAAATAATATTTTTATTTGTCCTACTTACAACGAGACTATTTCATAGACTAACTTTCTGAGTTTGTTATTTTCTAAATATTCTGATTCAACATATTTCTAATTATGTTGAGTTCACATATGTCACTATGTTCAGTTCAGCATATGAGCTTTTCCTACAATAATACCATACTCGACTTCATCTTGAGTATTAACTTATCATACTTGTATGGTAAACACCATTTCCCGCACTTGTATTGTAATATACTATTACAAGAACTTCTACTTCTAGCTGACAAAAGTTCACTGTGTAGATTCAACAACATAAAATATACAAGGCGAATTTATGAAAAAATTAATCCTTACCCTTCTGACAGTATTCACATTGGCTCCAAACTTCAGTAGGAACCGGACAATGGATGGATGGTTCATTTGGGACGCAATCCAGAGTGGAGTGGCCCCATCGAGTCTCCGTTGATCGATTTCTGCGCCTCTTGAGACTAGCAGTTGAGCCACGTTGCAGTAACCGTTTTGGCTAGCTATGAATAGTGGACTTGCGCCATCCTGACAAATAGAAAGTATTTTATTGGTATAGTTATGAAGTTATCACTAATAACGTCACAAGCTCCCAAATGACAATATATTTAAATATTGAAATACAAAACGCATTCATGTGTAAAAACGAATGATATTAACCAAAATCTTCGTACACAATTATAATACAAGAATCCGAGGAGATTATCACTTGGTGAGTCACAATAGTAGCTTATTCAAACAAAAACCTAGTTTATTGGTAGGAATCTCTACAATAATCTACCGCAGTTTTTAAAGAATCTTGAAAATATAGAAATATTTAAAAACCAATTGAAAACATATTTAGTTTATAAAGCTTTTTATAGTGTACAAGTGTCCCTTTCACATCAAAATTAAGCCTCACCCCAACTAATTGATATAGTAATTATGGTAACTAGTGTATAAGAGTATAGTTGTTGATCTTGTTATACTCCTTAACTGGAGTCTCCAAGATATAAACTACAAAAAATTAATTTTGCCCCTTAGCTGCCACGTAGTGTAGGTAAGTCCAAAACATGATTTTGTGAAATAAAGACTTTAGCATTTGCCCCTATGGAAAATTAAAGGTAAGTAAAATTTTGTTGAAATACATAGTCTATATTTTTATCCCAAAATAACCAAAAATATCTACAAATTGAAAAAAATGGAAAAGTCTATCAGTTTCACTCACAGGACAAAGTTCATTTCTGTTTACTTATATTAGACAATAGGCATATATTATAATATTATACAGTTAGCAACTATGTTTGTTTTTATGAATCAATTTGAAAGTGTTCAAGTACTGTATATGCTATTGGTCAAATAAATTATTATTATTATTTCAATTCCACTTTGTTTACTATCACTTATAAAAATGAAAAATTACTTTTTTATCAAAATCTAAAAAAGAACAAGTCAAAAATGAAAAAGTCATAAAAAACTCGTAACTTGTGTGTGCAATGGCTTTGAGGTTATGTGTACTGCCTGTAGCAATCGAAGAGCATGGACTTGCACCACTTGTTCCCAAACGGTGTAGCTATTTCGTTCAGTTGACAAACAATTTTCTGCTCCTAGCGGCTTAAATTCAAACTGGGACCTACACCACTTGGCACATGAATAGAAGACCCCTAGTAGAACAATAATTCACCACTAACTCAATTTCTTAATTTTTGGACTTACACCACTTGGTAGCTAAGGGACTCAATTGCATTTAATTATATGAAGAATTCTCAAAAGCCTACTTTATATAAACACTCATCCTTTAATAATAATTTGTTTATATTGTTACAAATGCAAACAAGCAGTTATTTATGCATTTGTTCAACGTAAATCGTTCCATTCATAGACGAACGTGACTTGTAATCTGAATCTTCATTCTCTTGCTTTTCACATGTCTTCGTCACCCTTATTCTTCTGATATGCATCTCTCTCACTCAACTAAGAACATTCAAAGCTTCTCCTCGTTTCTACATACTTCCTGATTGTTCTAATATATTCGATGACCTTCCATGGACTTCTCAAAGGACTTCCATGGACTTCTGAAAGGACTTCCATGGACGTCTAGTGGCCTCTAGTACTTTGTTTACCTCAAACGATGACCATATAAGAAGTCCACGTGAACAAGCTGGTTTTAGTTTTACAAAAGCTTGCATGACAGATTGTGTTACAGATCTCGTGCCATTGGAGTAAACAGTGCTCGATTCCAGTGTAAAGTGCAGGGACAAGTGTTTACTATTTGTGCAGCTTATTAACAGTTTAAAGACGTTGTGTCAAGTGATATTGTTTGGGGCTATTGAATAACGAAGTGGACTGTGTTTTGTAAGTGTTTAGTTGCTCTTTTTATAATTTCTTTCTACATTATTGTACAGTTTATTGGACTCTTGTTTATTTTATCATTGATTGGCCTGTAATTAATTATTCATTAATTCTTATAAATAATTACTGAAAATAAGTATTAGCTTGTCATTTGTTGATTGTTTTTTTATTTATTGAACTTGCAATTAGTGTGTGTAAATAGACTAATTTGTATAAATAAAGTGCAAGTGTGAACTTTAGTGTTGCCAGTCTTATTTTAGCTTTAGAACCCATGGAATTTGGTGTCCATGAGGAACTGCGCGTTTACTAGTAATTTGCGAGTAATTGCACGGCTATGCAGTCAAATATTTGAGTAAAAAAATTAAACTATTTCTCTCACTGAGCAGATGGCCATTTCGGACCACGTGGGTCCATCATCGGTGCTGCTGCTGACTAGATCGTTGATTGTTGGTATTTGTAGTGGCAGGCTGGCTTGTCTTTTTTTTTAAAGTCGAATTAGGTGTTGGATCTGAAGTTTGTTTGCTCGTTTAATATGCTGTGTTTATTGTTTTGGTGTGTTTGTAAATTTCGCATTGTTCTATTTGATTCATGACTTTATTTTCTGAAAATAAAAAAAGTCATGAATCAAATTCCAAAAACAAAATTTTTATTATTACATACAAGTGTAAATTATATGTTTATAGTTTTAAATTCAGTGTTGGAAGTAGAGTAGCAATAAATTGAAGAACTTGATTTAATTTTTTATAGAAAATGTTGGAATCATGATCACGGAACTCAAAGTATATTGTATTATTAACTAAATTCAAAATTATGTCTACTTTCTCTGGACTATTGGACTGTGTTAGTGCTACGTTTTTAAAGTGAGCTCCTAAATTGATATTTTTGTTTTGGAAAGAATCAGTAATTGTATTCGAAGTGAAATTCCTAGTTCAACTTGGACATAACCTTAAATTCGGATTATTTATTTAAAAATTTGTAAAGAAAGCAGTAGTGGGCTATGCCTGTTGTATCTTTACTTGATTGTATTTTGTGCAATAAATAAATAAATTAAATAATTAATTGTCAGAATAGCAGCTTATCAGGCAACTGAAGGATCAAGAAAAAAATTATTGCATTAAGACTAATAAGAACATATTATTTATATAGATGCTGAAAAATATCGATGTTAAATAGTAAATTTCCGCTCTACTGCAAAACCAAATAAATTAAAGCTTCATTTTTTATGATAAATGTAGGAAATCATGAACACAAAATTCAATTCACAACATAATTTTATCTGTGGAAGTAACAGCAAAGGTAGCTGAATAATTAAAAGGAAAAAATATATGATGGAGTTTTTGGTGTAGAACTAATAGATGTAGAAAATAGATGTTAAGGAGAAGATAGAATTCCGTATACAGTAATCATGTGAAAGACGACGAATGATTTCTATAAGTTTGATTTAATTTTTATGAATAATATTAAAAACATAAATAAAAAATAATTAATAATTATAAAAATAATTAATAATTATAATAATAATTAATTAATATTAATAATAATTCATAATTAAATAATTAATAATAATAAAAATAATTAGAAATGAAGAAATTAGAAAATTAGAGATGAAGAAAAATTGTGATTGATTGAGTCATTAGCTTGAAGGATAAGATAGAATTCCAAATAATATCCACATTAAATAGCAAACTCCTGTAAAATAAAAAATGACTGGCTCTTTTTTCTATTGAAATGTTGGAAACATCAATACAAGAACAACTTCCTTTACATTATATTTGTAGGTCTACAAGTAACAGCTCATTAGGCACCTTTTGAAAATTATAATCAGTTCAGCAATCAATTTATAAAGACAGAAAGACTGTTTTTAAATTCAAAATCGGCTTAATCATAATTGGTGAACTCTGTTGATTCAGCAATTTTTTGGCTACATTCTCATTATTAGATAAGGAGTGCCTAGCGCAACACTTTAATTAGTAAAGCACTCAGTGAAGCTTGTCATGAATAATGGAATATTGAATCTGTCAATTTGCAATTATAATTCTTGTTTAGCCTATTAATGAAGAGCTCTCATACACCCTTCAAAGATGAGAAAACTGAGCAATATGCATAGCTTGATTACAATTTCATCTTGAGTTATAAAATGCGTCCTAGCAGGAATGTCACAATTGAAGAATAAATTTATTTATTGTGACAAAATTAATAAAATTGTAAGAGAATATAGATTCCAAAAGCCCATACTGGTCGTAACCCATGTAGCCAACAGCTAAATATGTTTAAATTTGAAAAATCTTACTGTTGATATTTTTTGAGACATATGATTTTGAAAAACTAATACTCTCTATAAAAGCTAACTACCCGGTTAATTTATAGCTCAAATTATATATGTCGAACTGTAATAATAACAATAATAATAATAAAAATAATAATAATATATAATTTACATCATGCTAGAATGGCAATCACAAAGTAAAGGTAAAGCAAACCATGCATTCTGTTTATTTCCAAAATAAATTGCAAAAATCATTCATATATATCAAAGAATTTGAAAAATATTTTTTTTAAAACCTAAAAAATGTAGGCTTATTTTGTTGAAATTGTGTGATATAAACGTCATTTTATGATAGGAAATTATAATAAATAATTGGTATTCTTCGTGAAAATTAACGTTTACTTTGTGTCTGGAACATAAGTAATTTCTATACCGTACAAAGTGTTTCAAGAGGAATGTTGGTTTATTGACAAATAATCAACTTAATCCACTTCAAACTTGGAAAAACGTGTTTGGAAAAACAGACTTGTTTACGTATTTCGTGGAATAACTTAATAATTGTAATTCGTGGAATAACTTAATAATTGCGGTAGTGACGGATTTTTAACATGTTTTATTTGATTTTTCAGCTCCTTTTATTATGAAATCTGAACAATTTAACACCTATTAAATTAACACCTTAAATTAACAATTTAGCACCTAGCTAGATATTTCTGGATAAGTGAATTGATGGCTGTCACCTTCAACCATTTTTTCTCTATTTTGCTAAGAGGAATCAGTATGATCCGTTCCTCCTAAAACATTCTGTACCGTACATAAAAAATAATAAAACAAATTGATGAGACAAGAATTTTGCCTGACAATTGAAAATACTTCGAATAAATCTTAGGAAAAGTAAGATGAAGACAATGCGACCTGAAAAAATAACATGTTAAGGAATAAAACATTCCTATGGTAGCAGTAGCTAAATAATATAGTCCTTAAATTAAAATTAATACTATTCTATTGGCATTACAATAATTGATGTTCATGAAAATCTCTAATAGGCATACTTTGGTTCTCAAGGCAGATAAATAAATTGCCTTTATCAAGGGTGGAGTCAGGATTCAAGGCCCTCTCTTCCACTTAACCCGTAAATATGATATAAATAAAATAAGATATTTAAAAAAAAGGATTTTCAACTCACTTTCATCAAGGAATTCACCTTGGCACCATGGTCTAGTAGCAGATGAACTGTGTCCAAATGTCCGTATTGGCATGCCACAAATAATGGGGTTCCTCCATCCTAAGATGAAAGAAAACTTTATAAATATTGATAAAAAGCTATTCATATGTATTATCTTGCTGTGCAGAACTGACCTTTTTTGAGTCGCGGCGGATAATACATATGGATAGTTCTACTGCAGTTCACGAAAAATGGATAACCACAACAATAATGATGAAAAGCATTTCCCCACAATCAACCACATCAATACTTTACTGTACAATACTGAAAATTTCTGGTTGTGCATTTTTGTGTAAAAAGGAATAAGACTAGGTGGATTTTCCAATTAATAAAGTAATACAGCACCAACTTCTTGCATAATAATGTATTTATAATAATACAATTATACTAATTATATTATACTAATATAATTGAATATTTTTCCAAAATTGCAGTGTAGATGGATATAAATTAATAAATTTATTATCATTTTTATATAGGCTATATAAAAATTGTACAATTTTTTTTGTGGTAACTCCCATATAGATTAGCCTCTGGAGTACTCAATTTCTCACCAGATGGAAAATTGTATTTTCTATATGTTGCATATATAGTGAGAAATGAATTTATTATTATTATTATAAAATAGAAGAGAACCTGAATATAAAAAATAGAACAAATCTTGTTAAAAATTTTTTTTTAAATCTTACAAAGGTTTTCAACAACAATTTTTACTTTAAAAAAATCACGCTTCTTCTAGTGATCATTGAAAGCTTACAGTGCTGTGAGATAGATGTGCTGAGTTATTATTTTTTGTCAATCACTAGAGCAATGCAATTCTGTTTTTATTCTTACTTTTTTCTAAATATTAAGTTTTTAATTGGTAGTTGACAATATCCATATTAGGATAGACGTCTTTAAGAGTTTGAACATATTGAAAGGGTGTGTACTATTTCATTTGCGACTCCAAATCTAACTTCATAACTTGAATCCAATATTATGGAGGTGTGGAGCATTTATAAAATTCGCTTGATGATTAATTCTCTCACGCTCATACTAATATTCGAAAAAAAACATTAATAAAACCAAACACACACTGCTAAGTCTCATTATTATTTAGCAGCCATTGCTACAACAATCTGATTCTTAAATATCTGATGAAGTGACTTGATAAGTTAGGTCTGGTTAGTTTTTAATAAGCCCCAACAATACTGATAATATTAAATTTGAATGGATTTTTGGTTCAATTTCTAAGTTCAATGATTGTCAAGGGGGTTCGTGCAGTCCTATACCAACAATGTAAAAAATTACCAATATTCCGGTACATTTTTCTCAACATATAGTGAAGTAATTGCTATGATTTTTTGTCCTATTCCCCTGAGACACAGCCTTTTTTCAGTATTGCTACAAATAATTTTTAAAAATATTTTTTCAAAACCTCCAAAAATTTTAATAAATTTTGATTAAAAGTTTTTTTTTTAATTTCAGCATCAATACTTTTGGATAATCTTGTGTTAAAATATAGATATCTTTAGTGTACAGCACACAATATGACGTTTATTTGTTGGAATATCTTCAATGGTTGCTGAGTAAAATGTACCTTAGTGAAAAACAAAAATACAATTTTGAGAAAAGTGAATTTGAACTCACATTACTAGGAATCAATGCATTCCAGCAGCATAAGAAGGACTGTCTGCATACGTTTTTTATACACCCTACCAACTCTAGGCATTTTTATTCACTAGAAACGTTGCTCAAACATGAAATAAAACTACAGTATGTTACAATGGAGTAGCCAGAAGTTATTATTGAATAAATCACTAAAATTCACTATATCTAACCTTTGACCATAGTAATTGAACTTAGTAAATCCAAACATTTACATATAGGCTAACCACAGAATAGAGTATCTTCTTCTTTATATTCTGTGATATAGCCTATGAATAAATGTAAATAAACACGAAGTCACAAACTCAACAGCTGTATGTGTACGTAACAATCAAATCAAATCAACTTTATTCCTAAACATTATGATACATTCCTTGTTACAACGTGATTACAATAATTATACAATATTACAACTTTATGTTCAGGTATTATTTAAGTTACATTTTATATTATATAACTATTTTATATTAATTTACAAACAACTTAACACTAGAAATGTAACAAAAAATATATTATTTGGAACAAAGAATTGGTCCTAATAGGAATCTGCAAACATAGGCATTTACTACCTGTGCGTTTGCAGAGTTTCCATTTAAAAGAAACATTTTTGGACCTGATTTAGCCTAATGCACTAGTAGATTGTTTTTATGATGAGAAAAAAAGACAAAAACAATAATTAAGCAGTAAATTGGGTTGAGATAAATATTGAAATTCACAAATTATATTTTTGAATGTTGAATTTTGGAACTATCTTATTATTACAGTAATGCTATGATGAACAATGCTAGCCAACCTAAAAAAATGAAGACCAAACATTAGCATATAATGTGGAAAAACATTAGAACATTTTGAAATATGCCGATGAAAAATCAGCAATAGATTGAAAATCTAGTGTAGAGGTTTCCAAAATTAATTTTTATTCATGAAACCATAGCTCAAACAGCAATGTATTATAAATTATATAATTTTGAACAGAAAGACCGCGAGAATTCAAAAATGTGAAAAAACAAAAATCCAATTTTTCACTAAAATTGGCTAGGCCTCAAGTTGCATACAAGGAACACACTTTATTGTATAAATTGAAGTTCCTATCCTCTTTCTAACGAATTTATAAAATGATTTTTAATTTTATTGTGAACGTTTATTCTAATAATTATTGTATCTCCTCACCACACTGGCAGTTTCAAAATGCGCTCCATTTGCTAGAAGTAGTTCGGCCACATCGGTGTAACCTGACTGAGCAGCGAAGAACAGGGCCGTTGTTCCTGTCTGACACAAAAACACATTCAATATCCCATTACGTATCGTATTCTTGAATTCTACAAAAATCAATAAAATCCATCAATTCATCTGAATTTTGCAGTTCTGAAATTGGAGATCAGAACAAAAACTTGAGAGATGTTTACTTTGAAAGTGGTTCGTATAATGAATACACAATGAGTTTTATATAAGAATTGTTTATAAGATGCCCAAGTTTTAATTTTCTTTCACAGCAATAATCAACATGAGTCAGTTTCTTGAAATCAAAAATTTTAATTCTGTGATGCGTATGAATACAGATTGAACGCTAAATATATCAGAGAAAAGATCCCAAGTGTAAGAGGTAATTGATAATATCACCATAAATTCGAAACACTTCTCAAATAACCTCCAAAGTTCTGTAACTCATTTACCAAAGTTCTGTACTTTGGGGATAATGACTGCTCAACTTGTCTTTTTCGTTTGACCTATTTTTTCAGTGATTCAGTTACCAACATTCAAAGATAATTTATTTTCAAAAACAATATACAAAATAGAAAAATAATATTTTTGAAAAATGTTTACTCCTCTTATATAATTATATGTGAGAGGAGTAACATGAAATAATTTCGCCCTATAACTTACTCGTTACAATTATTCCGCGTCTAGAGGAGTATTCAATCTTTTAATAAAAATGGTATTTTTTCAGTAACGTACGTATAGAAAAAATAATACTAACACTGAACAATATTACCATATATATTACCATAATATATTACCATATATATTACCATACAATATATTACCATAATGAAAAAAATCATAATACAGTACTAGATATTTTAAATTGAAACATCAACTGAAAGCGTGTAAAACAGTAAAAAGTGATTGGTCCCGGTATACTCTTATATTGAAACCCCCTGCCCCACAATAGTGTGATACATAAGTTCAATAGTTTCTTTGAACCAAGAAAAATGGCTTGTAAAAAAGTGTATCAAACGATTCACAACATGAAGAGACATTATTCTGAAAGGCGCTGAAGGCATTCCATCTTGAGCAATTTTTTTTCTTTCCCATGTCGATCTCTCCTATTCTTTTTGTACTACTCTCTTTCTGGTTTTCTACTACCTCAAAACATTTTTTATCTTCATTTCCACTCTGGTATCTTATATCTTATTAATTTGATTCAACTTCCAAGAAAGATAACTGTAAATGCAAAGCAGCAAATAAATATTTATAAGGTGATATTTATACTGACCACACGCTGACAGGTTGGATCCGCGCCCTGTTCAAGTAATTCGTAGACGCAGTTGAAGTGACCATTGGCTGCTGAAAGAACAAGAGGAGTCGTTCCTTCCTGTAACAATCAAAATGATGAATGACTATAAAATCTGATGAATGACTATAAAATCAAATCATATAGTTGTAGTTGAAGATTTGATATTTATTTCGAAAATTTTGGTAGTTAAAGGTTTAACTAAAGTTTGTGACTTTTTAAACTACAGAAGTATAAAAGAAAGAAGCCTTGAATAAAAAAAACAGAAGCCTTGAATAAAAAAACAGAAGCCCTTATAGTTTGTGACTTTTTAAACTACAGAAGTATAAAAGAAAGAAGCCTTGAATAAAAAAAAAAACAGAAGCCTTGAATAAAAAAACAGAAGCCCTTATAGTTTAGAAAAACTACAGAAGTATTAATTATCACTTGGTGAGTCACAATAGTAGCTTATTCTGACAAAAACTCTTTTTATAGTGTACAAAAGAGTTCCTTTCATATCAAAATTAGGCTCCGTGGTGGCAGTTCAAACCACAGTCATTATCGTGGCTTTTCACATCACCCAAATTTCAAGCGTGGTGATTCACATCAACTGTATACTATTATTCTATTGCTCCAATCTGTTACAGTAGAAACAATTAGTCTGGGCGCACGGCCGTTTGGTAGTCAGCCATGGCGAGGGGAGTGTTTATCGCTCATTTCTAAAAACATGTGGCCCGTGCGACGCTGCAGATGTCTTCAAGGTCAACTAGTCAACTTTTAACAGGACGGCTAGTAGTGAAACCAGAGCCACGCGCCCAGACTAATTGTTTCTACTGTACTTGTGTCTGTTACTGTTATCTACATAATATTGTATCTACCTAACCTAACCTGTTAAACTGTATTAGAATATAAAAATTCTATTCTCTGTCGACTAAATTTAAATTCCAAATTATGTTCTTTCAACACATAATCGTTACTAAGTAACAGTTCACAGTAACAAATACAAGTAGTAGAAAAGAACAATAGTATAGGCTACCCAGTGTATTGTTGGTGTGTATCACCATGCTTGAAATTTGGGTGGTGTGAAATGCCACGATAATGACTGTGGTTTGAATCGCCACGCCACCCAAAATTAAGCCTCACCTCAACTAATTGATATAGTAATTATGGTAACCAGTATATAAGATTCCGTAGTATAATTGTTGATCTGATTTGTCTTATACTACTGGAGTCTCCAAGACGTAATCTAAAAAAAAATAACGTGGGTGACGTGTAACGTGACACGTGTAACGTCAGTAACGAATTGGATGATTTTGATTGATGAGTTAGTGGGAAGTGATAGCCGAGTGCCGTAGCAAGTATCTGTTCAATCAGAGATAAGTTACGAAACTCCTTGGCCATCTTTATAAGGGTGACCGATTGGATTGGCCAGCAAAAAATACTCTGTTCTCTGCTGTAAAATCACTTTCCGGTGGTTCGTACCCACCTAAAACTGCAGGTCCAACTCATCAATCACCATCATCCAATTCATTACCCACGCACAGTTCTCCGACCTATGTGGGCTTCATCCTCCGAAAACAAATTGCTGACAGTTTTAGGTGGGTTCCGAATTACCAGGTAGTGATATTACAGCAGAGAACAAAGTCTTTGTGAAATCCGAGTATTTTTATCTGAATATTCACAGATTGATTTCATGTTGTTTATGTTAAAAACATGTTTCCAATTAATTCAATCTAATTTTGATAGCCTGTCCACATACATTTTTAAAGTATCTGTTGTTGTAAAAACAAGCTATTCAGGACGTTGAGCAACAGCTTACTATCAAATCCAAAGAAAATATAGAATAGTTGTGAGAAAATAGGATGTATCCAGTCCAAAAAAGTTGCTCAACAACATTGTTCTTTTTAATATTTTCTCTGATGAGAACTTGTTATTCTCAATGATTTGCATAACCTGTAATTTTTGTTATAATAATTATTCACGGGCAGAAGCGGCAGCATCAATCTCTGGACCTGACCTGGTTTATTATCGAAATAAGATTGTCGAGGATGCAAAATGTAAAAGGAGGTTGAGCATGCACTATTGAACACAATACAAAAGCAAATAGGTTGTAAAGTTGAAATAGATTATACGGAAGAGAATTGTATGCCTGTGCTTGAAATGCTCGTACTGGTTTCTTTTGAATTATTTTTTCTCTAAGAGTCAGCCTTCTTGTCCTGGTTTTAAAGTACAGCACCTAATTGAAATGCTATTTGAGAAACATGTTCTCAATTGGGGAGCTTCCTTGTTAAAACTGGTACAGAGCTGGAAAGTATTATTGAAGCTGGCTGTCAGACTCATTCTAGAGTAAATTACACTTAATTTGAATTTCACTATCCCTGGCAAATGAATGGGTTCGCTTTTATGCTTAGCGTAGTTAGATTGTTCATAAAATTACTGTTGGATTATACAGTTGACAAAAATGGAGCCAATAACTTTATCATTATTTCTGATTTAGTACAGATGAATAATGCGTTAAGCTCTTTGTGTAGGTGGGGTAGTTCGGATATGGAATAATTCTAAACATAATTATTGGTAATCAAATCTAGAACTCACATCTGTAACAGGACGCTGAGGACTGCGAGGCTAACCTCTATTGGAAAGTTTTTGGATAGTCAGTTATCAGCCCTGAATGACACTATTATGGTAGAAGCATTTGGTTGTTATTATCACAGCTATTTTAGGCCTATGATTATAACTATTGGTTTACTACAGAGCAATTAGCATCAATAATATTCATGTAATAATATTTACAAATTTTGATCCACTAGGATATTTTTTAAAATCAACTCAATTTTCGATTTATTTATTTATTTATTACACATACAAGCAAAATAAACAAAGCAAGGATATTTTCTCAAATATATTCAATTTTCAATTTATTTATTACACACATACAAGCAAAATATGAAAAGTAAGGTTGAGAAGAAACAACAGAAACATAGGCCTACAAAAAACAGAAATATTCATAATAAAATTAATATAAATAGCTGGCTCTGTGGTTGGGTGGGGTGGTGAGATGAGAGGATGGAGAAACCTATCCAACTAAGGTTTCCGATGTTATAGGACAGGCAGTAAAAAGTTTTGTTTTTCAGTGGGACAATCTCAAATATTCGATTTTTGTAGTGGCGAAGGTGATATTGTGGAAGGTATCCATAATGAATAATAATACGAAGCTGTGACAACCACATTTATTTAAAATATTGAGAAATATGGATGGGTGACCGTGCTTCAATGACTTGATGTTATAAGCTTTATTATCGGAACCCACCTAAATACTAGGTCCACCATGTTCCCCGTAACATGGCTCAAACGGCGAGGTGGAACTACCCGTAAGGGTCTCCCCACCATTAAAAGCCATACGCTTATTATTATTATTATTATTAGGCTATTATTGAGAAACTAGTTTCGGTTGTTATACTATCATCAATCTCAAACTAAAAATTCCTGGATTTCTTGTTCCATGACGAACTGCGTTGTTAATATTAACTTTTCAAGTGAATTCAACGACTTGCAGTCAAATTTTTATTAAAAATAAGTAGTATTTCACTTACTTTGTAGGCCAAACGTTTTCGAGTTGTTGAAACCCATCTTCAAGGCGTTGACTGCAAGTCGTTGAATTCACTTGAAAAGTTAATACAAACTAAAAAGTTTGAAACTTTTAGTTTAAGATATAAACTTTTAGTTTGATTGAGATTGATAATAGTATAACAACCGAAACTAGCTTCTCAATATGTTTAATAAATGTGGTTGTGACAACTTCGTCTTATTATTCATTTTCAAATATTCGAGTCCAAAATGCACCTGAAGTGGAGTTTTAGAGTGTGATTATCCAGATTTCCCTAATTTATTAAGTTAAAACGTAATTCGTCTTATCAATATTCAATTATTTTAAATGCTCTTATCCGACCAATAAATCCTTAATTTTTGAAATGTTTTTTTTCTGTAATGGTATTAATCTCATTCCATCAATTTTCATGGGATATACAAACCCAGTATCATCCTCAAAAGATATCACTTTTTGATTTTGAGTTTCATAGAGTTTCTGAGTTATAGATTAATGAGGTCATAGTATAAAGGATGAAAAGGATAGGATATAGCATATAGACCCTGAAGAAGACCATAGGATGTTTATCTGATACATTATCCTATCGACTCTTCCACAAACAGGCTTCGCCAGTAGAGAGCATTCATGAAGTTTTTTAAAACAAAATTGCAATTTCAATTTCAATTTCTACTGTAAGTTTTATATAATATATTTTGTTTGCAAGAAATGTAATGTTATTGTGTGGCTCGAATTTTTGTTACTTCCGATCATGGAAAATAAAAACCAATTTGATTTGATCTATAATACTTTTTCATATTCTCATAAAATATTAATTTATTGAGTTGGCATGAATACATTTTTTCTTGTGTTTTAGAGCATAGAATATTCTGTCAAAATTTAATGATTCAATATTTGTGAAAAATGGTTTGAATTTCAAAAACATAATGCTCCATATTTATAAGGGGGTCACATACCAATAAGTCATACACACAATTTCTACGTCGTCGTCGTCTTCATTCAAGGTTGAGGCAATAATACCTGCGTTCCGACTTCAAACATTTTCCCATCTTTTTCTTGGCCTACCGATACTTCTTTTAACTCCTGGCTTGTAAAAGATGACTGCTTATTTTCTTACTGGTAAACTTCAAACAGCCTCGGATACACACAATTTATTAAAAAATATATATATCTATTATGGACAATATTCCCTGGTAGCGCAAATTAAATATGCCTTCTAGTTGTGTTTGAGAAGAGCAAAGTATCTACTGTAGTTTTCATATAACTTGGCAGCATTATGCTGGGTTCAGATGTAGCATGTCCCATCTGCTACACGCTGCCAAGTTATATGAAAACTACAGTACTTATCGTATTTTTAGGGAGTAAATTAATGTGACTATGGAGTGATGGCGGCTTTCTGGGCACGAGGACATCGTGATGTTCAGTCACGAGCGCTCGGGTCTGTGATTGGAGGGGTGACTGGCAAAAAAAGCATGACGTTATTTGATTTATTAACACTTACGTAGTGGTTCGTAGCCTGCCTTAAATTATTGTAGCGAATATGAGAATGAAAATAGTGAGAAAGAAGGACAGTGGTTCTCGGTGTTATCTGTTATGTAAATGTTTACTTCTAAGCAATTAATTACTCTGCTTTTGACACTTTTATGGTGTTTACTTGGATCATTGTAGAATGTTCTGGTTGTTTGATTAGAAATTAATGGAGTCTTATCGAATATTGTCGAAAGTTCGAGTTTCCTTGATTGTTTATTTTAGAAATCGGTAGAAGTTGGTAGAGAAATCTAGAGATATCTCAATTATGAAAAATCATATAAATAGAGGTGGACTTTTGTAAATTAGTCAGTCTTGTTTGAAATTCGTCGTGATAAACAAGTTGTGTCAGTTCTATATATTGTGTCTCTATATAGTGATAATTCTTTCTCTGTGTCTATAGTGCTAATTCTTTTTCCTGTTTAATTCATACCAGTGAGCTACTAAATAGTTTTTATTGTATTACGGACTAGTGCTACGTCAGTTAATTGTTCTTTTTCGACGTTTCCTTTTGAATATTATTGGACAGTTAATTGTACAGTTATTATTTACTATTAGATAGGCTTTTTAACTTTTAGTGATTGATTTTTGTACAGTTTATTAAAATCTCTTTATTAGTTGGACAATATCGATTTATCTGTTTTTAATTGCTTATTTTTCTGTAAGACATTACTGATTAGTGAGTGTTGTGATTATTTGTGTAAATAAAGTGCGAGTGATAAATTGTTGCCAGCGTTATTTCAGACATAGAACCCGTAACATTATTGTAGGTTCATACAGCTCATTAGCATAGGGCCTACTGTCATTAACTACGCAGAAGTCTCGGACTCATGTGGGCATCATCAGCACGATTATCTTATATGTCTCTGTACTTGAATTAAAATGTGGTACCCGCTATAGAAGTGGTCAGCTAGGCACGTGTCCCGGCGTGCGTGTATTGTTTTGGCCAAGCGGACATGAAATGGAGTGGGTGAGCGGACAGCTGTGAGACGGAAGTTGAAATTAGAATGCCTACAACAGCAGCCTCGAGCTGTTTCACTTTTTTGTTCGCATCTCATACTCACTCACTTTTCATCTCTTTTCCTCAACAAGATTAGAGAAATCTAGAGAAACAGAGAGAAAATGTGTGAGAGATAAAGAATGAGTTGGAAAGTGAGTGAGTGAGACAGGAGTATGAGTGAGGATGTGTTCTGGGCGGAAGCAATTCATGTATTGAGTATTGAGTCTGCCTCAAAATGCAGCAAGCATTCTTATTATTAGAGCCAGGCCGTGTTTTATTTGACAGGTTGTCGATTCAGTTCAGTTTGGCATGTTATCAAACTGAACAGCTTGGAATTTACCTAATTTCCATGAAGCTTTAGACAGATTTACCATTAGTTCAAGACAAGAATGTCACAAGTCTTGTTCTCGCAAAAAAAAAAGCTTTTGGCAACAATGAAGGCCTATAGAATATAATATTTAAAAAAATAGAACTGAGAAGAATAGGATAAAAAAGTATTAAAAGATAGAAAGAATGGGAAGAATCATAAAAGTAGTAATCAAAGAATACTGTTACGGGTTCTATGTCTAAAATAACGCTGGCAACACTTAATTTTATCACTCGCACTTTATTTACACAAATAATCACAACACTCACTGATCGGTAATGTCTTAAAGAGAAAATAAGCAATTTAAAACACATAAATCAATATTGTTCAACTAATAAAAAGATTTCAATAAACTGTACAAAAATCAATCACTAAAGGTTAAAAGGGCGATCTAATATCAAATAATAACTGTACAATAAACTGTCCAATAATATTCAAAAGGAAACGTCGAAAAAGAATAATTAACTGACGTAGCACTAGTCCGTAATACAATAAAAACCATTTAGTAGCTCACTGGTATGAATTAAATAGGAAAAAGAATTATCACTATAGACACAGAGAAAGAATTATCACTATATATAGACACAATATAGAACTGACACAACTTGTTTATCACGACGAATTTCAAACAAGACTGAACTCATTTACAAGAGTCTTCCTCTATTTATATACTTTATCATAATTGAGATATCTCTAGATTTCTCTACCAACTTCTACCGATTTCTAAAATAAACAATCAAGGAAACTCGAACTTTCCACAACATTCGATAAGACTCCATTAATCTCTAATCAAACAACCAGAACATTCTACAATGATCCAAGTAAACACCATAAAAGTGTCAAAAGCAGAGTAATTAATTGCTTAGAAGTAAACATTTACATAGCAGATAACAACCTAGAACCACTGTCCTTCTTTCTCACTATTTTCATTCTCATATTCGCTACAATACGTTGACTCATTTCGTTAACTCAATAAAAAATAGTTGGATTTGCATAACAATGTTGCTGACAAAGAATCGGAGAATAATTTGCGCTTTTTATCTTATTTTCTTATCTGCGTTCAAGTCTTTCTACCTAACTATTCTAAATATTGGTTCAATTTAACAGAAATATTTCTTTGATAATTCGTTTCTGCCGAGTTTCATTTTTTATTACTGTGCAATCCAACAATAATGTACCAAATCGGAGTGCGTGGTTTATTATCGTTCAAGCAGAACGCTCGACAGACAGCATACTCGAAATTCTTCGATAGATAATATCACCGGCCGCTAATAAGTGGTGGTACTTTTCCTTTTATTTCACTTTTTATTATTCTCCTTTCTATCTTATCGATGGAAGGATACACTGGCCTCCCGGATTCCGCTATCTCCTGCCTTGGACCACATTCTGTTTCGGAACTATTGTCGTTCGACTCAAAAACTCCTCAACTAAGAAAAAGCGTATCCGGAAAGTTGATCTGCTCATGCGCAGTTTATAAATCAACGGATTGGAAGGAGACGAGAGAGAATCCCCTGTCATTATCCGCGGAGTTAAACATAGGCTTACTTGTTTACTTCCGAGAAAATGTGTCTTGAGACGACAATCAACGGAATCTTCTACACGCACCTGAAGACCTGAAAAGAAAATGCATGACCCGTTCTGCCACATTCTTTGCTCTTATTATTTCTTCCTCGGCTTCTTCTTTTCCCTTCCTCACGTACTCACACATCTTTCTCTTTCTCTTTGTCTAAAAATCACCGATCAAACTCAACAGACACAACTAATTCTGAAAATTATCTCCAAATCAGAATAATGTAATGTTTTGATTTCCAATTTTAAAATATCTATTGGAACTCAATAATTTCTTACATGGATACAAACACATACTCTCATTTGTTTATCGATCAATTAATAATCAAGTGATAGATCCACCTACATACGATGGGAAAGATCTCCCGTTTATAGACCACAGAGGCTACATGGAACATGACTCATCATTATCATTGCAAGGAAGAGGTCAATGTTTCACTAGTGCGGACAATAAGCCTCTTGGAAAGTCATCTTTCTAAATCTTTTAATGGAAACGGGCAAACTATTCTATAGATTTTGGAATTCGATTTTATTAATTTATTTTTCAATATCTTACAACGAGCAATCTTTAGAAAAGCCTAATTTTGTTCTAGAGAGCAGACTTCGGAGAGTTCTTCAGAAGCAAGACTTTCTCTATACACTTTATATCTACGGTACTGCAAACTTCATTTCATTTATTTTTCACATTTTTTTTAGCAAGCAATTCATCTACAAGGATTTGTCCAGTGCAAACCAATTAAAACTCTTTGACTTTCTTTGTAGTGGCGAAGGTGATATTGTGAAAGATATTCATAATGAATAATAAATACGAAATTGTCACAAACACATGTATTATGCAATAAATGTGGTTGTGACAATTTCTTCTTATTATTCATTAAAACTCTTTTCCAAAAAAGCTTTGCTTTTCTTCTCTTTGATCTGTATTCTGTAAACTTTATTTCACTCAATTTTTAAAATGTCCTTCTATTAACTATTATTTGTAATAGAAAGCCTTCAATTTTGTATTTTAAAATATGATTCATCATCATCACACACCAATCAATAATGATGAAAATGTCAAAAATTTGGAAACTATACTAATTCTACAATATAGCTTTACAGAGGTCTATGAAATCCTAGGAATTCACTTATCAAGGAGATTCAGAATAAGCTGTGTCAACAAATTCAATTGTTGAGGCTATTTTCGATGAACAATGCCCATCATTTTATTTTTGATATTAGATGAATTCGGTTGATGTGTCATTTTTCTAACATGAAAATAGCTCCACACGGCAGATCTTTAGCGGAGTGGCAGTGAAATGGGTGTGAAACAATATTGAATTATATTGGTCTACCAATTGAACCAATAAAACTGTGATACTCAGCTGTAGTCATCTGAGGCAGCGGCTAAGAATTCTACATGTATTAAAAATTATAAAAATCCCTTAGAGCAGTAGTATTAATTTTATTGTAACGAATTGGAAAACCTATGAATTTATTTTCCAACCCATCTTTTTACTAAAATGTTATGTGAATTTAACGACTTGCAGTCAGATTTGACTGCAAGTCGTTAAATTCACATAACAAGTTAATATTAACAACGCAGTTCGTCATGGAACAAGAAATCCAGGAACATCTTTTTATTAACTTTTCATGTGAAATTTAACGACTTGCAGTCAAATATTTGTTAAGAATAAGTATAATAACTCACTTAATCTGGCCGAGTACTTTCGAATCTATGAGATCCATCTTCAGAGGCGTGGGTTCCTAGATCATCATGTCAGTTTTTTGGTTAGAAGTGTTGTGGTTTTTGTAAAATGTGATCAAAAAGTTTGTGAGATTTAAAATTTAGTTGTTCATTGAGAATGTTTTGTTTATTGTGTGTGGTGTGTTTGTATATTTCAAATTGTTCCAAGGTGTTGAGTTCGTGTCCTTTAGATTTTATGTGTAGAATGTGTAGGTTGGTACTGATGTCAGTAAAAGTGTGTCCAGTTTGAATGATATGATCGGCAAAATTCGATTCAGCGTTGGATGTCAGGGCTTGAAAATGTTCCTTGTAACGTTGTTTGAATGTGCGGCCTGTTTGTCCTATGTAGAATTTGTTACAATCAGAGCAGTTTAGTTTGTAGATCCCTGGGAGATCGTATTTGTTTGTGTTCAGTGTGGTTTTGAGTGTAAGTGCATTTTTTATTTTGTTTTTTGTTCTGAATGAGATGGTGTGGCCGGCTTTTTTGAAGATTTTTGCTAGTCTGTGTGATTGTGGATTAATGTATGTCATTGTGATGTATTTTTTGTCATAGGACAAAATTCTACATAGGACAAACAGGCCGCACATTCAAACAACGTTACAAGGAACATTTTCAAGCCCTGACATCCAAAGCTGAATCGAATTTTGCCGATCATATCATTCAAACTGGACACACTTTTACTGACATCAGTACCAACCTACACATTCTACACATAAAATCTAAAGGACACGAACTCAACACCTTGGAACAATTTGAAATATACAAACACACCACACACAATAAACAAAACATTCTCAATGAACAACTAAATTTTAAATCTCACAAACTTTTTGATCACATTTTACAAAAACCACAACACTTCTAACCAAAAAACTGACATGATGATCTAGGAACCCACGCCTCTGAAGATGGATCTCATAGATTCGAAAGTACTCGGCCAGATTAAGTGAGTTATTATACTTATTCTTAACAAATATTTGACTGCAAGTCGTTAAATTTCACATGAAAAGTTAATATTAACAACGCAGTTCGTCATGGAACAAGAAATCCAGGAACATCTTTTTACTTCTATCAATGACATTAGGAATTCAATTATCACACCAATTCCTATCAGACTTTGGTAAAACTTTCATTTACATTACACTAGAATTAAAAAGTGTTTCTGTAACTATCATATATAAATAAAGTGTCTGAAGTATCACTGGGGAAGACCATTATTCTGGTTGCTGAAGTTCCATTTGGAGCCTCACCTTTTTTCAATCTTTTGTGGAGTGATTTAGCAAAAAACTCATTTAATCATAAAGAAAGAAAAATGATCGACTTAGGATGGGTTTAGCCTTTATAGAATAATAATGACAAGCAATCGCTCTATTACTTCAATAAATCCGAATATCAGAAAGCTATACTGTAACTAAGGAGTTGGCTGTTCAACTGATAGAGAATATACTCAGAATATTCCATTGCTAAATCGAATAATTTTGTATCGCAATAATGACTACTAAAAATATTTAGCTAGAAAGACCCAAAATAAGATCAGACAATTAAGGAAAATTTGCATTTTTCGACTTCTTGTCAGCCACATTGTTATTCAAATAAAATCAAATAATTTTCCATCACAATTAATTATGATTACCAATATTGTGGGTACCAATTTCCTTCAGATTAATTTTCAAATTATTACGAATTATATTTTGAGTCCACTGCTTTAATTTGTTGACTAGAGACACCTTATTTGTTCTCTAAAAATTTTGACGATAAAATAAGCTTTTCCATCAAACAAGAAGAACTAATGATTATTCAACTTCTCATTATAAATTCTAATTCTCATTTATAAAAGCAACTAGCTTGTAGGCAATTGTTCAAAAATAATAATTGATTACGAAATTCGTTATATGCCTTCATTACTTTTAATAATTAATTAATAATTTATAGCATTTAAGGGTTTTGTATATTGTTTTTCATAGATAAATATCTTTTACTGGTCAAACCAGTGTGGGTGTCATCGTCCTAAGGTCGATTATTGATTGTTGAAATTAATATCGATAATCAATTTTTACAATTAATATGTTTGTTCATGAATAAGTAAATAAATAAATATCAATAATCATTTTTTGAAATCGAAATCGTTTGTTTAAATCAACGTTATTGTTATGAATAACAATTGTTATTACAAGGAATTTCAAAATTAATTATTATCGATCTTGTGAATATTTATCAATATATTGAATAAAAATGTAACATCTCAACCAAGGTTGACTTGCATTGCAATTTTTTATCAATAAAAATATGAGAACTCCAGAATTTCCATTATTTTTTTCTTTTGTAAAAGCTATTATTTTTGCACCTACTGTGTTATCTGTAGTAGGGCTTCAATTTTATCAAATTGAATTCAATTCGGACTTCGCCCGTGGACAAAAAAGGATATAATGACTGCTTTATAAAGAAAACCATACCTAGAACAAACCCTAAATATAAAACACCTCCAGGTTCAAAGCCCAGCTTGAATGCTGCTTGAAATGCAATAAAAATATTGACATAATAAACACATCAGAGCATCCGACGAATGCTTTTAGCGCTGGTAACCTTTATCCTGTTGACCTTTATCTGTCAGGAAGATTCTTCGTGAGAGAGCTCCATGTCCAAGCTAAGCAAGGTGCGATTGTAACCTTTTGTAACCTTTGCTAATCGGATTGAAATAATAATAAAAGAAGAGGATTGTTGGCTACTCAGATGACCCACAGTTTTTAGCTAGTGGAACGATTAAAATATTAAGCAATTCTGTGTTTTTTCTGATATCATTGAAATATAAAATTGAAAAAAATTACAAGAAAATGACTAGATGCTCAATGTCAAGATTCAGACATGTTTAAATCAAAATCCTAAAACTAGCCGAATGCCGTTGCAGGTATCTGTTCAATCAGAGATAAGCTACGAAACTCCTAGGCGCTCTTTGTAAGGGTGACCGATTGGATTGGCCAGCAAGAAAGACTCTGTTCTCTGCTGTAAAATCACTTCCCGGTGGTTCGGAACCCACCTAAAACTGTAGGTCCAACTCATCAATCACCATCATCCAATTCATTACCCACACACAGGTCTGAGAACCTATGTAGTAGGCTTCATCCTCAAGATTAGGAACATTTATTCACTCCCTTACTTAACCTTTGGCATTGAGCAATGATGAACTAGAGTTCTTAAAACCAAAAATTCAATAAAATTTTACTCATACGATTCCAGTTACCTAATGAAATTAGGTTAACATCTATCCAATACAGTATGCTCCTTTTAGAATAATATTTTCAAGGATTCAGAGAAATGAATCATAAAATAAACCAGGGCATCTATATAAAATGTTTTATAGAAATAGCTTAATGAAATCAAATTTATAATTTCTGGTGCAAGTGCTGCAATTTTGTAAAACGTGTTTATGGAAGTTGGAACATTTTCAAGAACTTGTCTACTTCACAATTTTCTGAATAATAGTTTTTTTTCAATCTTAATGATAATTTTATGTTAAGTTCAGAATGTTCCTACGAATAACCATTTTATTTTGTAAATTATTTAAATTTTACAGGTTTTTCAAAAAAACGTTGAGTTTTTGGGAGATTAGAATATATTATTCTATTTAGTAACCTAATGATGGAAGCAGAGTCTTGATTTGTGGATTTAATCATTTTGAAATATTCCATCCTACTCATAATCCTACTTAGCCTAAAACTATTCTATAATGATTTTTCTATTTTCTTGGAACTTATCATAAATGATGTCACTCTGTCCTGTTGTAGATCCAACCTTTGATCTCGGTAAAGAATACTTGTCCTAACTCTTTGCTTTCCCTCATATTTCATGTATTGGGGCTCACTAATTGGAGAGTTTATTGAAATATGGGAATATTTATTGAATGTTGGAGAGCATACTTGAAATAAGATTGCTCTAGGCTAAGCAAGATAAGGCATGACAATGGGACAGGATGAGAGAAAAGGCATGAACGACAGAAATCCAGGCCTCTTCTGCATGAATAAACAGTTTATTATTGTTGACTAGCAGGTAGCCTGATTCTATTAAATCTGGATTTCTAGAATGTGCTATATGTATTTATTTATTAAAAAACCGTTACAGCACATCAATGGATGACTCCCATTTGACATGTGATTTGTCAAACTTCTATTTCTAAAATTACAATTTAAACATATAGTACATAAATTGAACGATTGATTTGAAGCTATAAATTGATAGCTGTCAAAAAACACATCTAAAATGCTCTACAGTTGTGGTCTGATGAGTTGATCCCTGGTTTTACGGTGCGGGAGCGGGCGGCAGTAGTAGGAAGCCAACTGCGCATGCTCTATTCATGCTTTACTCCTAATTTGAAAACTACGGCCAGAGACAAACAGGTTTTCTGCGATTCAACTAGCCTGCACATGTCATTGCAACGCACAGTAGCAGAAAGTTGGAGCAGAAGGGGAAGAATCGGCCAGGGATCAACTCGTCAGACCCCAACTGTACATTGTAATATCAAACTCCAACAAGTCCACAAAATGGTCCAAACAAGTCCACAAGTCCAAAAAAAATAAGTCCTCAACCTTAGTCCACAAAATGAAACGACAGGTGCAGATGTGAAATTATTATAAGAAAAAAATTAGATTTGAAAATCAATGATCTATTGAGAAATATAATAAGATTCTATCTGTTTTATCTCTTCTTATTTTTCTTCTTTATATATTTCCTCATTCTTATTTCTCTCCTCCTTCAATCCGTACTCTCCGGCGTTAGAGTTTCGTCGATAGATAACAGAAATTAGCTGTTTATTACATAGGATAGTCTGAGAGATTCTACATCTGAGAGAAGTTGAAATGATGTAAGATACAGTAGAACATTTTAAAAACTCATTGTGATTCAGCAAGAAAAGTACATGAACGGTATAAATATGTTCAATAAAAGGATGCATTTCAATAGAACAAACATTGAATTTTTCTCATTGTTATTGACTAATTAATTTATTTAATTATCACAGAAGAATGCAAGGGAACAACAGGCTTTTCAGACCAAAACATCATCTTCCTTCATAAAATTCGAACTAGAGAATCCGGACTACAAATTTCCAAACTAGAAAATATAGACGTCAAAGCTCCAAACTTCAGATCTAAATTTTTATTTGGTATCTATAATACATTCACAAGTAAATTAGCAACATTTTTCCTATATCATTGATTTTGCGGTAAATTTAATAATAACGAAAGAGCTATTAGTTTGAATTCAATAAAAGTCAAACGTATAGGCATGCTTTCTGTAACAAGTGTGGCAAATTTAATGTCGCAATTTGTCATTAATTTGAGTTACCTTATCTCGACAGTCGACATGAACTTTTCCACTGTCAAGCAGTCTTCTGATAAGAGCCACATCTCCATTCACGGCAGCCCAGTGCAGTCGTACGTCAGAAGGTGTTTCTTTCTAAAAAAAAAAAACATTTTTGAGTGGAAATAAACATTTTTTTTGGAGGATGAAGCCCACATAGGTCTGAGACCTGTGCGTGGGTAATGAATTGGATAATGGCGATTAATAAGCTGGACCTGCAAGTTTTAGGTGGGTTCCGAACCAGCGGGAATTGATTTTACAGCAGAAAACAGTGTATTTTTTGCTGGCCAATCTAATCGGTCACCCTTACAAAGCGTGCCTAGGAGAACGCAGCTTATCTATCTGATTGAACAGATACCAGCTACTAAAAAAGTACGGCTCACGGCTATCACTTCCCATTTTTTTTTAAGATGAAGCCCACATAGGTCTGAGACCTGTGCGTGGGTAATGAGTTGGATGATGGTGATTTATGAGTTGGACCTACAGTTTTAGGTGGGTTCCGAACCACCGGGAAGTGGTTTTACAGCAGAGAACAGTGTCTTTTTTGCTGGTCAATCTAATCGGTCACCCTTACAAAGCGTGCCTAGGAGAACGCAGCTTATCTATCTGATTGGACAGATACCAGCTACTGCTCACGGCTATCACTTCCCATTTGAAAATGACATTGATTAAAACACATAAAATTAAGTGAAAACTTTTCCTATTGAGCAACCCTGTAGAGCAATTTAGACTCGAAAATGTAACATTTAGGCTATTCAAATAAAGTTGCATCCAAATTCATATTCAAGTAAGCGTACATAATACGAGTAAAAAAATTCAATTTTCTTTGTTAATTTATTTTAAAACTCCAGAGGATTTGTTAACAATAATTATTTATTATTCGATATGAATATTAGTAAAATATTGATTTTTTCCTTTGTAAAGGCCTTAAGTTTTGATTAAGTCGTCTCTCTTCAGACCAAGTTTTAATTTTTGGCTCGTCTGGAAAAACATTATTTTTTATTTTATTTCTTAGCCCTACTCTATTTTGCAAATCTGTCATTGTTATAACTAACTTTTGCATATCCTTAATTAATAATAAGGCGAAATTGTCACAACCACATTTATTCAAAACTATTGAGAAACTAGTTTCGGTTGTTATACCATTATCAATCTCAATCAAACTGATTGAGATTGATAATGGTATAACAACTGAAACTAATTTCTCAATAGTTTTTAATAAATGTGGCTGTGAAAATTTTGTCTTATTATTCATTGTGGATACCTTCCACAATATCATCTTCGCCACTACAAAGAAAGTTTTGCATATCCTTTTCAGGATATATGTAAACTAGCCGAATTTGGATTATTGAAAATTATCTGTCTCTATCTATTTGGATTCATTCTAAATAAATGGGCGTAATAGTATATTTCGCACCTAGGGCCGAAAATGTGTGTTTGCCGGCTCGAGATCGCGGTTTTCAAGTTCGAGACGAAGTCGAGAACTTGAAGCGTTTGAGAGCCGGCAAAACATTTTTGCCCGTGTTGCGAACGCTATTTTTCGCCACACAACAAGAAAAAAAACAACAATGTTAAGTTGGAAATTTTGAAAGCGAAATTTTAAGGCTATGGTACTTGCAAGAATACAAGGAACGGCTATCACCTCTTTATCCAACCTACAGCGCTCTGGGTGGGCATTTTGTCAACTACTACAACTGTACGCCAAAAGGTTAGTTGGTTAGGTTTTTTGTTGTTATTCCTGTTCCTGATTCAAAACCTGCATAAAAAACCAAAAACCTAACCAACTAACCGTTCTATACCAACAGTTGCAGTAGTAGACAAAATTCCTAAAAACAAAAAACCTAACCAACCAAGAGAGGTTAGCAACAGTTGTAGTAGTTCACAAAATTCCCACCCAGAGCTCTGTAGGTTGAATAAAAAGGTTCTATTGTTTGATATCAAAACTACAAAATATTACATATTAAGTTATAAAAAGTGATCATTTTTGACATTTTAAATACTACGTACATATTAAATTATAAAAAATAAACATTTATTGATGGTTTAAATCTTTTTGTTTTACATAAAAGTTGAAAGGATTCATATTTACAATCATGACTGCTGTATCCAGACACGATCAGCTGTCATTCAAGGTCATTTTCTTTTCCGCCCTAGGGCGGTAAACGTTTACAGACCTCGACGGAAACCAAACACTTTCGGCCTCCATATGAAGCACGAAAAACAGCTCATTACGTCCTAGTGTGGCGAAAACTACTTTTCTCTTTATTCTGAAAGTTTCCGTACTTTTTTCGGTATGCCTATAGATTTCTTGCTTTTTTAAAGGTTTTGCTTATTTTTATTTAAAAACTATACTTAAAAAGGATTATTTAAAAAAACTTGGACTCTTGCTTCTCATTAAATTTGTGTTCCTTTACTTCCAAAAATTATTGATTTAGAGTAACAATAACATAGTTGATAATATTTCTATTTTTCCTTACCCCATTCCAGTTTACAAATAAAAATAAACCTACCGAAATAATAATTATAATTTTTAAAATTTTATTTGAATGCCCAATTGAAATAAATAAAATAAAATATAAATAAATTTATAAATATAAATAAAATGTCCCCTGATAAAGAATGAGAAAATACTGCATGAATCAGGCCTACTGAAAATAGAGTAAAAAATGGCGAAGTACAAAAACTAACTCTAAGCACGCAAGCAGAATATTAAAGCCTATGAAATTAATATAATATAATAATAACTGCTCACATGGAAGTACAATTTAGTTGGAGCACCTTGGTACCCTTCAATTTAGTTTAAATCGTTAAATGTATTTACACCCAAGAGGAATAACTACTTTTACTGTAGATATGCTCTACTGGCTAACTGTTACATAGTTGGGTTCCATTCTAAGGTTTCTCTCATACCGTTCAGTGCGGCCAGCAAAACATATGGGTTAAGTAAATAGCAGATTACACCAATTAGAACTGAAAGGGAGTCTCTCAACCTGGTAACCTCTATTAATTTCTTGGAGATTCCAACATTCTTTTCCATTCATCCATGCAATAGTTTTTCACTACTTTCTTTTTTTAGTTTTATTCATTATTGCTTTCTTCTAATAATGAGAAGAAATCAGTAGAATTATTCCAATTTTTCAAAGTCACCTTCTCAATCCTCTATCCAATAGGTTAAGTGTAAGTGAGGGACACCGTCCCTAACTTCGCCTTTTCATACAAATGTATCACCAGGCTTTTTTCCTATTTTTTCTATAAATCATATCAATATCATTTTCAGTCATAATTTCATGTTTGTATATAGTTAAAAAGTTTATGTGATAAGTAACTGATAATGTTTTATGTAATAATACTTGGTGATACCTATATATTGTATTTTATACTAGTAACTGTCCAACTATTATTTGCATGAATAAAGAAATCAATCAATCCAAGTATAAAAATTAGAGAGCGTTTATACAGTGCAAGTGTGATTCATAATTTATTAATTTCCAATTCCTCAAAGTGCTCTTTTAAACTGAAGACTTCCGCAATGGTGGATATCGACAACAGCATTGGATAGCTGTTGGAAATCGATGAACGCTACTAGCTACTACACAAAAATATCAGTCACCGTCGGGAATCGAACCGCGGAGCTCCCAATTGCCGGTGCGCGGTACGATTCACGGCGGTAACTGGTTTTTGTTTTTTTGTGTAGCAGCGCTCATCGATTTCCATCAGCTATTCAATGCTGTTGCCGATATCCGTAATTGCGGAAGTCTTCAGTATAATTAATAGAAATTTGAGGAATTAGAAATTAATGAATTATGTTAAACATATTATTAGTCAGTTCCTTCAAAAAGTGTAAATTACTTCAATAATTACTACACTGAAAATGTTGTAGTAAATCTTTGCTTGCTTAAACTAAGGAATATTATTGGTCTATTGATCTTTGGGAGGAAATTAATCTTGGTAAGCCTATATTAAACTTTTCGAAAATTTTGCCAATAACTCACCTGAAAAATATTCAATTTTTTTTAGAAATTATTAGATTTTTAAGATATTCGGATGTTAATATCCATGTAACCTTGTGACTTCATTATCATATCAGGGACACATTTCGATTTGTTGAAATACATTAGCAAGATGACTCAATGCAGGTTGTAAATAAAAGAGTATTGTTAATGCAGGTTGTAAATAAAAGAGTATTGTGTTTGCCTTATTGAAATACGACACTCAAGGCTGACAGCTCACTCATTGTTACAGATTCATGTTCAGGATACAATGATGAATGAAACAGATTATTCAAATTCCATTTTTCATTTTGACTCCATTCAGGACACGAATTTCCAATTGAAACAAAACTTATTTGTCATAGATATGCATCAAATTTCATTCATTAGAATTCCTAATTTATGACAAAAACGATATCAAGGTGTTTTTCAAGAAAATTTGAAAAAAATCTAGGCATTTCAGGGTGTAACTTTGGTGTTTCTTTATTCATGTAAAATTGGTATTATGCTAATTGTAATACATGTGAATGTTTTTATGCAGTTTCAACACTAAGCTAAATACATGTAATACTTGTAATACATGTGAATGTTTTTATGCAGTTTCAACACTAAGCTAAATATGTTTCATACTAAAGACAAGGAACATTTATTTTAATAGCGGACTGCTTCCAGTCATTCATGTAAAACATAAATAGATATGTCAGTGGCATATTTAAATTGTCACTTGAGACTTTACGCTTCAGTTCAGTTCAAGTAGGCCTACGCGTTTATTTTCTTTGTAGTGGCGAAGGTGATATTGTGGAAGGTATCCGTAATGAATAAAAATAATAAGACGAAATTGTCACAACCACATTTATTAAAAATATTGAGAAACTAGTTTCGGTTGTTATACCATTATCAATCTCAATCAAACTAAAAAGTTTGAAACTTTTTTGTAGATTACGTCTTGGAGACGTATACTCCTGTTAAGGAGTATAAGACAAGTCAGATCAACAATATTATACACTAGATACCATAATATTACTTCAATTAGTTGAGGTGAGGCTTAATTTTGATGTGAAAGGAACTCTTGTACTCTATAAAAAGCTTTATCAACTAAATATTTTTTCAATTGTTTTTTAAATATTTCTATATTTTCAAGACTCTTTAAAAACTGCGGTAGCTTGTTGTAGAATATCCTACCAATATAGCTACTAGGCTTTTAGTTTAAGCTATAAACTTTTAGTTTGATTGAGATTGAAAATGGTATAACAACCGAAACTAGTTTCTCAGTATTGTTAATAAATGTGGTTGTGACAATTTGGTCTTATTATTCACTACGCGTTTATAAATAATGGGTTCAATGAAAAATTATCTCCACTAAACCCTAGTATTTTTAATTGGCGCGTCCACAAAGCATAGAATATATTAATACTGTATCACCTTCATTACATTTCTTGAATTCTTGATCCATACCGATCGGTGTTGTTAATAAGTTATTAGGCTATATTTTTATGATAAACTCAACGACTTGCAGTCAATTTTAATAGAGAATAAATAAATATTTACTCACGTAGGCTACGTGACTAAATATTTAATATTCTCTATAAAATTGACTGAGAGTCGTTTAATTTATCATAAAAAGTTAACATTATGTTGTTCCCTAAAACAGCCTTTTTGATAGAAGATTCCCGTGACATAGACTGTACATGGAAAGATTTCTAGTTTTCTTAGCTGACGATGCCCACAAAAGTCTGAGACTCATGTTTGGGTGATAAGGAGAATAATGATCAGACATGCCAGGCTAGATCGTGAATCTAGAATCTACCCGTGTTCGTCGGAATATTAGTAGGGCTACTACAACGGATTCAAAACTACGTTCGTCACATTTTTTGAACAGAAATTAATGTTAGTAAATCCCCCCTGACAACCAATTTCAACAAAGAGTTCCTGCATTAACATTGTACGTAAGATAGTCCAAACATTTGTTTCCTAAAGTCATATTATTGGCCAAAACAGGTTAGAGAACAAGAACAAATTTCAAAAGGTTCTCGTAACGTAATAAACAATTTCCGACGGAAGTCTTGAGTGTCCACGTAATCTGCATAGAAGGAAGTTGTGCGACTCTCAACAATCCTTCGAAACACGAGTGAAAAACGATCGTGAAACATTAAAAACAACATGCCCCTCCCTTACACCTAAAGTATAATAGAGTAAGACACGCGACTAAGTTTATCTGACACGCAAGATAAAGAAGAACCCGGTAAATGTGAGGGGGGGGGGAGAAAATGGTTGATAAAGGATGAAACTGGGTCGAATTAGCCTTAAAGTTCACAAGCTGTTTGAAATAGGTAAAGGTATCCATCCTTATTTCCAGGAGAGGATGAAAGTAAAGTTCATCATGCAGGAAGTGATGTAGGAAGCTTTAAATCACGGTAAAAGTGTATGGCAGGTTGCTGCTATCTTTTACGATGTGCCGGTAACAGTGATTTATTTTTAGATCAACTTCACTCCGAAGTGTAGCTCTACGATCGATTCTGTAATATTTTACGACGGGAATAATGTGTTTCAATTAAAAGCAAGTCGTGTGCTCGGTATGTTCAAATAGTAATTAGTTTTCAGAGCTGTATGACGGACCACCCAGTACCCAGCGAACTGTGTGGATGAGTATTTCATAGGAAATTTGATAAATTGGTGGAGATATAAAAAAATTCAGAAAAGGAAAAGGATTTGAAACAATCTAGAACATCATGTTAGGAGTTAGTAGACCTATGTGCTGTATTTTTCAATCATTCTAGAATGATATTTATTATGTAAATATTTTATGAATTACTATTCTAGATCGAGATTTTTAATAAAAACTTGGAACTTAAAACTTGTAGAACTGTAGTGAAACTTTCCAAAATCAGAATAACGGAGGGAAATAATAAGGGGCATAAAGCGGAAGTTGAAAACTTTCCAATTATGTGTTTTTCCAATTGCTTGAAGCACATATAAGGAATATATTTAACAAAAACTTAAAAAACACTCTTAAGTGGAAATTAACTCACGTTATGGCGTGACGGCCGTTTCACTCTGTTGTCAAGAGCATCGTCAGATGACCCACAGTACACTCTGTACTGTGCACTGTGGGTCGTCTAACGATGCTCTTGACAACAGAGTGGAACGGCCGTCACGCCATAATGTGAGTTATTTCCACTTAAAAGTGTTTTTAAGTTTTTATTATACAGTATATTAGTGGAAACAAGATGGATCTTCAACATCATAATTTCGTCTACATTTTTGTTTCGCAGCAATTCTATCTTAGATAACGGTAGTCATATAGTTAAAAGTCAGCAATAAATAAAATTCAATCAAAGATGAAACAGGTTTAAATGTATAAATTTTGGTTGTTCAAATAAAATTGAAAGTTTTTATAAAAATACTAGTGTCTGTCACTATGTCTGACCACACCAATGCTACTACAGGAACACTCATCTGCACCAAGAACTGAAAATATGTTGATATTATTTTCAAGATTGAAGTGATACTGTTAGTTCATATTGTTAATTCACTTGTTGTGACAGCTTGACCCATGTTTCAACAATTTGCCATAAAACATGAAACCTTCAAACGTTAAGGCATTATTCAATCAGAGATAAGCTACGAGACTACTGGGCGTTCTTTGTAAGGGTGACCGATTGGGATTGGCCAGCAAATAAGACTCTGTTCTCTGCTGTAAAATCACTTCCCGGTGGTTCGGAACCCAACTAAAACTGTAGGTCCAACTCATCAATCACCATCATTCAATACTCACGCACAGGTCTCAGACCTATGTGGGCTTCATCTGAAAAAAATTGTTATTCCCATCTTTGTATGTTAGTGCATTGTTGTGCATTGAACAACTCAGATATTTATTTGAATTCATAGGAAATTACTAAAACCCGATTTATTGAAACTTTACAAAATTCACAAGAATAATTTTAATCGAACTCAAGTTGTAGCTAATGCTTCTTAATAATATTGATTCAATGTACTGTATAATTGGTCTAATCTTATTATTATAATGTAAGTTTTTGACACAGCCTCTAAACTAAACAATTGCCTCTTCAACAACCTCTAAAATTGCTGCAAATTATGCAAAAGTATAGTGTATTATTTCTTCAGAACTATAGTCCATTAATCGTTTAATGACCTAATGTCTGAGGAGGAAGGAATTCAATCAGGCAACTGTAATTCACAATGAGTAGTCGGAGATAAATAATTCTGCTGTCAAATAGCTTTCGGTAATTCCTGGAGCTCAACAATTTACTGGCAAATTATTAGCTGAATGTTTGCAAAATACAAAATGACGATAATAACGAAGAATGTAATAATAAAGTTTAACTCAAGAGTTTAAATTGCTGATGTGGCCTACCATTTTTTAATGTACAGTATACAGTATTTCGCTTCTCTTTTGTAAACTTTTAGAATTAATCATTTATTCTGATTCTAATATTATTCTTAATGTAATTATAGGTTACTGATTCATTTGAAATAAGTGGGAAGACATTGAAATAATTTTCCTGGTTGCCTTTTTGACGCTGCATTTCAAGCTTCAGTTCATGTTTGCAAGGGTGGTCCCAGAAAAAGAAAAATTCAAAGGCAGACAGAGCATGAGAAACAAATTTATGGGAGAGAGAAATAAGTGATGATGAAAAAGAAGGGGAGCTTGATGGCAGGGACATCCCCAAAAATAAAAATAACAATCGGTTTAAATTTTATCAATCCCACTTTGATGATCTTGATACTATGCTTCCAAGAGAGAAACTGTTTGTCATTGATACAGATTTGTTGATTTAATAACAGTTTCAACCAAAACTCAATATATTTTAAAATATAGAATCATAGACAAAGCATTGCAAAGAATTTCGGGCTAAACGCCCCCCCCCCCCCCCAAAACCTCCAAAATAATAATAATAATATCGTGTGACCTGGCTGGCTCAGGTCTGTTGTCAGAGTTATCAGGTCGCACCTGAATAAGTTCAGGGCCTCTGACGTGACTTAACGACTGTTTTTTAGACAGCCGGGACCGACAGCTTAACGTGTCCTCCGAAACACGGGAGTGGCCCGTGGTAAAAACTTCCGGTCAGAACTGGGATCGAACCCGGGACCTTTGGGCTAGCAAACCAGCACTTAACCCACTCGGCTACGGCCAAAGTGTTTTGTAAGAATTTAAATTTTTCACCTATATAATCAGTTTGAAGCTCGTAAAATATTCATTAGCAAGAATTACCTAATTCCACTTCTAAGTCTTCAATAAATTGTATGAAATCCGTTAACGTTTTAATACTGTATAATGTCTTAGTTACATTTACATTGCCTGCAGCCAATCACGAGAAGTGTTTAGATTTTTGTGGCGGGCACAAATTTCTTGATGAATAGAAAATGAAGTGCAACATAAAATTGCAGTAATTGAATCACGACATTTCCAACTTTCTTTTAATGAAAAGTAATGAAGAGCTACATCCAACTTTCTTTTAATGAAAAGTAATGAAGAACTACATTAACATATCAACCAAAGTTTTTTTAGCATTCCATCACAGTGGTCAGCAAACCAGTGTTCACCAGCTACTGATATAGGTTACATCGTGTAAAAATTTCAGATATAGGCTACATAATATGGATCTAATACCATTTTAAATGATTTCTCAAAGAGATTATATAACTTCAGATCCCATATTTCTATAAGTGGAAAACTAATCGTCAGTTAAAAACTTTAGAAAAGCATCTCTCTTTACAGTGTGAAATTCGGACTAAGTTTATCTATTAAAACTACATGAAGCATTAGTTAATTGAAAAATGTTCAACTAATTAAAGCATTCACGTTGATTTTCATTCTTAAAACGGAATAATACTAATTAAAGCACTCACATTGATTTTCATTCTTAAAAATTGAATAATATGAACGGAATACCGGAATAATACTATGTTCCTTAACAAACTGCTGAACACACTTGATTCAGCCATAATTCAATCAAAATTTTCAAATATACTTTAAATTAAAATTAATTTTATCACTAATACGGTTCAAGAAAGCTGTTTTTTATTTCCCATTAATATGAATAGTTAAAGTTCGGGTATGATTGATTATGAAAAATTCAACAGCTTTCGCAATACAGTACAGTCTCTATATTCCGGCCGTGCGCCAGTACGGCACGTCCAGTAATCCGGCACTGTGCGGGCGCCCAAAAAAACAGAAAACAGTCAATGACATTTTTCTTACCCGTAATGAATAATCAGATTGTTCGTTTTACTATTATTTTCAATTGGTAATCTTACTGTATCCATTTTATTGTTACTTTTATAATTTCATAATTGTACAGTACTGTTGTATTGTAGAGTACAGTACTGTACTGTTCTACTATATTTACTTCAACGTGTTTTTATTAATTTCAACTTACATTTGTATGGGTTTTGAACGTTTTTAACCATACATCCACTAATCCGGCAATTTCGGTAATCCGAAAACACCAATCCCGATATAGTGCCGGATTAGCGACATTGCACTGTACACCTCTACTCCCCCCCCCCCCCCATCGACAGTAGCTACCAGCCACCCCCAAATTTTTTTTCTGAATCCGCCACTGAAGCATTGAATGCTTTGGTCTTTGATAAGATCTACTTTTGGCAGGTTACCAGTGGTAGCCAATTCACTGGAATGTAATTAGTTATAAATGGAAGAAAAGAAAATATGAAAAGACTGAAATTCAGAGGAATGTAGTTTTAGGCTAACGAAAATATTTGTCACAGAACATTGATTCAGTCAGTAAGTTATAGTCAACACGGCTTATCGCCAAAATCAAGAGAAGGATGTCAACTTTTCAAAATTCAAGGAAATTAGCGAAAATGCCATCAAGGTAATAAAAATTGACAATATGAATAGCGTTACTGCTTTTCGTTTAACCTGAAATCCTCAATAAGATGTTACAGCTTCTATAACATTGATGCTACTAATCTACCTGACGTTATTAGGATTCAACCTGCAGTAAAACTTTTTCCAACAACTTTCACTTTACAAGAATGACGGCGATTTACATAATAATTGGCGATAAATAGTAATAATTTTGACATTAATTGTATCGCTGCAAGTGAATTCTCAAGCAAGTTCATGATGCCGAGGCTGTGAGAATAGCATAGCTATTAGGATTCAATTATTGCATCAGATCTGTTAGTAAAGATTTTCCTATTCAGCTTGTAGCTTTGTTCAGAGATCTTCACGCAAACACGCAAGATTTGTTTCTATTCTTTATCTTTGTAACAAGCGTTTGAACTGGCTTTAATCAAAGGCATGCAATAGTTGAATAGTTGGTTAGCTGGGTGATCAGTAATTGGTTGTAAGTGAAGCTTGATTGAATAACATTGTAGGCTAAAATCGTTGATATAGTATTATTAAACGAGTGGAAGATGTAATAACTTAGTATAGTAAAATGTATAAAGGTATAAGTAGGTCTATACTGTGTTTCAAGCGGAAAGAAGGAACATATTTCAATCAATTAGATATATAAATATTGTAGTGAGAATTGAGAGAAAGAAGAAACAGTTGTTCTCGGTGTTATCTGTTATGTAAATGTTTACTTCTAAGCAATTATTTACTCTGCTTTTGATACTTTTATGGTGTTTACTTGGACCTTTGTAGAATGTTCTAGTTGTTTGATTAGAAATTAATGGAGTCTTATCGAATATTGTGGAAGGTGTGAAGGTCTTTCATTGTTTATTTTAGAATTCGGTAGAAGTTGATAGAAAAATCGAGAGATATCTCAATTATGGAAAATTATATAAATAGAGGGAGACTTTTGTAAATTAGTTCAGTCTTGTTTGAAATTCGTCGTAATAAACAAGTAGTTCAGTTGTTGTTCTATGTTGATAAGTGGCAGTAGTGAGAGCTCCCGTTAATACAGACAGTGCAATCCTGTTGGCGCTATTACAAACCATCTAATGAGCTTTCGTTGTCTGTAGTGATAATTATTTTGACAGTTCTATAGTGATAATTCTTTTACCTATTATTGTGTTACAGACTTGTGCTACATAAGTTAATTGTTCTTCCTCAACGTTTCTTTTTTGAATATTATTGGTCAGTTTTTTATACAGTTATTATTTAATATTAGATCGGCCTTTTGACATTAAGTGACTGATTTTTGTATGGTAATATTGAAAACTCATCAGTTGAACAATATCGTTTTATATGTTTTTAATTGCTTATTTTTCTGTAAGAAATTACTGAACAGTGTGAGTTGTAGATTATTTGTGTTAATAAAGTGCAAGTGATAAATTTAGTGTTGCCAGCGTTATTTTATTTTGTTTGGGGCGGTTGCACAAATTTGGAGGACCACCAAGGATAATATGTTATCCTTGGAATAAATAGAGGATAAAACAATATTTGACTTACGGTCTTACTTTGCGGTGTAACGAAAGACAGCATGCGGCTGAGATGAGAACTTGTAGACTGAAAGCTTGCAACGGTGTGGAAGGGGAACGGTGAGGGAAGGAGAGGGAGCACTATCGCTTCTATTCAATTAAAGCAATAACAAAACCAATTGTCTCAATTTGATTGAGTACAGTTCTTACCACTGGCTTTAAAAATAGAAAATGATGTATGTGGATTTGAGATATGGAGAAAAAGAAGTCCCAGAATAATTTCAAGATCTAGTGACAAGCAACTAGGTGTCCTAAAAAATTCGATAGCCGCGAGCCGTAGCAGGTATCATCTGTTCAATCAGATAGAGATAAGCTGCGTTCACGTTGGTCCTGTTTGTAACGTTGACCGATTATATTGGCCAGCAAAAAAGACACGTTCTCTGCTGTAAAATCACTTCCCGGTGGTTCAAAACCCACTTAAAACTGTAGGTCCAACTCATCATTCACCATCATCCAACTCATTACCCACGCACAGGTCTCAGACCTATGTGGGCTTCAACCTCAAAAAAAAAAAATTAAAAAGATTCAAATGCGGACATCGGAATATCATTGTTATTGCACATTATAAGGGACAATAACTACCCCTAATTGCAGTGATTGATTTATGAAGAAATAAGAGATTTAGTAATAGAAGAGGTCATTTGTTTCAAATTTAATTAGTCAATTGAATGTTTGGATTGGTTGAATTTTCATGCAGTAATATAATTATTGTAGTAATGTAGTCTTAATGTACTGTAGTGATTCTTCTTGCAACTCAAAAATGGATTCAAGATAACCCATTCCCCCATTCTACTGCTTTAAAGCGCTGTTCTATCATATATCATGGGTGTTGATTGGTCATGCGGTGAGCGTGGTGTTCAAGTGGTCGTGATGTTCAGTCACGACCGCTCAAGACTGCGCTTGGATGGGTGACCGTGCTTCAATGACTTGATGTTATAAGCTTTATTATCACTTACCCGGTGGTTCGGAACCCTCCTAAAATAGTAGGTCCACCATGTTCCACGTAACATGACTCAAACAGCGAGGTGGAACTACCCGTAAGGGTCTCCCCACCATTAAAAGCCATACGCTTATTATTAGTATCATATATCATAAATCGTTTCCATTGTACTATCCATCAATGAAACACAGTAGGAAATGTTCACAAGTAGAAACAGGGTGACTATTGCACAGTCATATTTTGAAATTCTATAAACCTTTCAGCACAGACAAATTATATTTTATAACTGTTATATAAAATTAGTATATTTTAGTGTGATGTAGAAGATCCATCTTGCTTCCACTAATATATAATAAAATCTTAAATCACTTTTAAGTGGAAATTAACTCACGTTATAGCGTGACGGCCATTTCACTCTGTTGTCAAGAGCATCGTCAGACGACCCACAGTACACTCTGTACTGTGCACTGTGGGTCGTCTAACGATGCTCTTGACAACAGAGTGGAA
This sequence comes from Conomelus anceps, assembly GCA_948455865.1. Taxonomy (NCBI): domain Eukaryota; kingdom Metazoa; phylum Arthropoda; class Insecta; order Hemiptera; family Delphacidae; genus Conomelus; species Conomelus anceps. The sequence goes on from OX418221.1 coordinate 60,254,654, forward strand.
CGGCCGTCAAGTCATAAAGTGAGTCATAACTTCCACTTAAAAGTGTTTTTTAAGTATTTATGATATATTTTAGTATTATATATATTTCTCATACGTGCTTTAAGCAATTATTGGAAAAGCACATAATTGGAGAGTTTTCAACTTCCGCTTTCTGCCACTTATTATTTCCCTCCGTTATTCTGATTTTGGAAAGTTTCAATACGGTTCTACAGAATGTATTAATACTTTCTAAATTTTCTACACTCATTCTTCTATGTTGAATTCCTGCACCCCACTATTTACAGCAACCAATCACCGTTTTTTTTTTTTTTTTTTTTTTTTTTTTTAATCTCTTGATTCTAATAAAAACTCTCTTAATTCTTCAAATTTTCAATAATTTATTGATGGTTCTTTTTGTTATACCTGCTTCACGATGAACTTTATCTGATTGATCATTTGAAGAACGAATCATAATTAAATTTTTTTCGGAGGATGAAGCTAACATAGGTCTGAGACCTGTGCGTGGGTAAAAAATTGGATGATGGTGATTGATAAGTTGGACCTACAGTTTTAGGTGGGTTCCGAACCACGGGGGAAGTTATTTTACAGCAGAGAGCAGAGTCTTTTTTGCTGGGCAATCCAATCGGTCACCCTTACAACGCGCGCCCGGGAGTTTCGTAGCTTATCTCTGATTGAAGAGATCCCGGCTACGGCACTCGGCTATTACTCCCCAAGTTATTCGAAGAATATTGGAAGTAACTCGAGATTACAAAGAGTACCGATAATAACAGTTTGTATTGTATTTATCAGAACTTTGATATTTTTCTTGCAAACATCATCAAAAATAACAGTATCATAATACTTATTGGAACGTTGATAATTCTTTTAAAACTGCAGACATGTACCTATAATTCCACCTGGATGAAGGCCGAGTAGCAGGTAACAGTAACAGGTCTAACTGTTCCACGTCATTAGGTCACAGTTTTTTATTATACTCACTGGGCACCAGCAACAACTACATGATTTAATTCTTAACCTGTGGTGTAGAATACAAATGCTCGACAGCATTAGCACAGAGTGCAATGCCCATTGCTCTTGACACTTCACAATATTCCAACTGCGCTTAGCGACGTTGGGTTGGGTTTATTATGTCTTTGAAAGCATTGAACATTTCGTGGCTCATTAATCTTAATTTTCATTATGAGCGTTTGAAACTAGGTGCTCCATTCCACTCCCTGAGCTCAGTCAGACAAATAATGTATTGGCTAGAATATGGCACTCTCTTAAATCATAGTCTCTATAATGTAATAGACTGTACAATATATGAAAAATTACTATTTATTTTTGGTATTACTGAAGATTTTGCAATGTTTTTCTCCCTAAATGGATTACGAACAATTCAAAGGAGATTAGAAAATTTTATCTCCATTTCTTCTAATACCTACTTAAGCTGTTTTATGCCATAAATGCATAAAAGATTTTTATGTTTCTGTATTATTTATACTGTTAGTTTATATTTATGATTTATGATTGTTATGAATTTGATTTCTTTCATTGTTTCTCGATTTATGATTGTTTGTATTTTTCATGGCGAATAAATAAATATTCAGAAAAAAAAATTATTTCTGCCTGATAATATATTGCTCAAATAAGTAGGAAACAGTGCAAACTGGATGATGAGGGTAAAGACTGAAGAATGATTATCAAAAACTAATAAAAATGCCAGGCTGGATCAGGATTCGAACCCGAGATCGTTGTAGTAGCAATCAGGCGCCTCCAAAACTTGTTTCAATTTAAGTCAGAAATATTTGAAGCATCTTTGTGATCTTCAGAATTTTGTGTTTGAATTGCTCTATTTGTTCCAAGTCTGACATATGAATTTATGTTTGTCTAATTAATAATTCAATTTTAATATAAATTGATGGATATAGTTTCAAACTACGCAACTTGAATGTGGAAGAAAATGCCATAATGAATACTCCCTAACAAGATAATATAACATATAATAATATATACATAGCATAATATAACATATAATATGACATGGTAGCATTCTTATTTGTAAAACTGTTCCAAGTTTTGGATATAAATTTTTATTCTATTAGTTCATTATCATTTCACGAGGTTCAGATTGCTCATGTTGTCTTTGATGAATTGTTAAGTGTCAAGAGTGGACAAATATTTGTCCAAACTTCGCCATTTCATGTAATTGCATCACTTGGATTGTCATAACCATAGCTTATATAATTAATAACATACAAACATTATTGTACATAATTCTAGCGCTACAAAAATTATAATCTAAGTCTACTATAGTATCTATGTAATGTTGACAATTTTGTTTTAACTACACATATTATGTGAAATTTGTAAACATACATGAATAAAGAAATCTAATAATAATAATAACAACAACAACAACAAGAACAATAATAATAATAATAATAATAATAATAATAATAATAATAATAATAATAAAATAATAATAATGATAATAATAATAAAAATAATGATAATAATAATTATAATGATAATAATAATAATAATAATAATAATGATAATAATAATAAAAATAATGATAATAATAATTATAATGATAATAATAATAATAATAATAATAATAATAATAATAATAAAAATAATAATAAAATAATGATAATAATAAGAATAATAATAATAATAAAATAATAATAATGATAATAATAATAATAATAATAAAAAAATAATGATATTAATAATAATAAATGATGTAAACTCTAAATAATGATAATAATAATAATAAAAATAATAATAATAATAATAATAAATGATGTAAACTCTATCAAATGAGTGACTATACTGCGAATTATTTTTTTTCCAAATGATGTGAATTCTATTAAATGATAATATTATTGATATTATCAAATATCTCTCACTATAGCCTACCTCGTTTTAAATATGTAAAACTGAACCAAATTATAAAATGTCATAGTTTAATTGGAGAGTTGTTTCAAGAGTTCTTACGTTTATACGTTATCTCTCAGTGTCCCAAAACGAAGACAATATTGGACAACTCATTTCAGTTGCTGTCTAATTATCTCCACTTGAAACAAGAATAGAATAATTGAACACTTAGCCCTCAACCTGCATATTATCATCAACCTAACCTAACCTTACCATACATAATAACTTATTCTACAATTACTACGTTCAAGTGACGTTTGTTCATCCTGTTTCATTTTACAAGCTTTTTCTCATGTCTATACAAATCATGTGGTTACCATTTGAAATAAAATTCTCTGTTAGTATCAAACTCAAATAAATAACTTGTAAACTTGTTAAACTCCAAACTTAAGGCTACTGAATTTTTAAATTTGAATTTTTGTATAAGCAACAATAGGGTTTTCCTAAGAACAATTCTTGGAGAAAAGTAAGACCTGGGTACAAAATTTGAATGCTGCTGGAAGTTTTCATGGATCGAACTAAATTCTCTCATAATTATTTTATGTTATCAATGAGTGTGAATGGGAGTTTAATGATGCTTGTGACATTCATACTTAAAAAAACAGCAGAAGAAAAGGATAGAAATGGATTTTTAGCAATGTATATATAATATAAAACCTGTTCAGGTGAAATTCGCAAGGAGAAGTATTGAAATAGATATTTTCACTAAGAAGAACTTTTTTGGCAAGCTATATTGACTAGGATTGATTATTCTATACCAAAGAGCACTTGATATCTTGTTAAGGTATAGATTCCACCTAGCAAATCGGCTAATACCTTCTAGCTTCTACTGCAAAAGTTTCTCTTCTTGCAACTGATATGTGACTGAAAAAAATTGCAATCGACTCCGCTGGAAATTACATAATTCTGTTTCTTATAGTTATGTGTCGACCAGGTGAAGCTCTGGTGATATATATATATATATTCTTCAACTATCCAATATAATTATTCAGATTGGATTTTGTTTTTCAAGAATTCTATTTCACTGACTTAAACCACGTTTTAAAGGGATCAAATTCCCTCAGTGAAACCACATTTTTTACTACAGATTGTCAGAAGACGATACATAATATATCATTACAATTATTGTAATTTGAGTGCTATGGTTACAGTAGCAGAACACTTTGTTAGTGAGTAGAGAATAAATTCTAGAATTTTTCAATGAATTCCCAAAACGTGACTATTCTTATACCAACATGGATAGAAGTACCGAATAACTCCGACCAATGATTAACTCAGAAACTAAATCCACTCAAGAGAATTAAGTTTAGCTGCGAGATGATTGGAAATGAATCAATAAAATATTAATTAATTATAATATAAGTTCTCTGCTGTAAAATCACTTCCCGGTGGTTCGGAACCCACCTAAAACTGCAGGTCCAACCCATCAATCACCATCATCCAACTCATTACCCACGTACAGGTCTCAGACCTATGTGGGCTTCATCCTCAAAAAAAAAAAAAAAATTGAGTAGGTTGACTCTGCATTCCATGCTAATGGAATAGAGTTGTAGGGTGGTAGAGGTACTGCATATTTAAATTTCCTAAAAATGATTACACTACAAAAAAGAGGTTTATGGCTGGCCACAAGTTCAATGAGTCATGCTAAGAGTCCTTTTATAATTTTTGGGCTTATTATTTTCAGATTTACAAATCTCAGCATTGCCATTAATTTATGCATTGTACTTCACCTCAACTCAGTATCTATCAAAAAGTACATTGAATTATAAAGAAAAATAAAATGGTTTGGTGTTGGGGAAACTATCAAGAAAATTCCTAATGGTTGACTATCAAGAAAATTCCTAATGTTTATGAATGGTAGAGATTGGAGAAAGTTAGCATCTTACTTTATTCGGAGGCTGAAGCTTACATAGGTCTAAGACCTGTGCGTGGGTAATAACTTGAATGATGTTTGATGAGTTGGACCTAAAGTTTTATGTGACATACCACTGGGAAGTGATTTTACAACAGAGAAGTTTTTTGCTGTCCAAACCAAAGCGTAGGGTGGTTCCTCACCTCATGCAGGATTTCAATTCAATTCAAATCTCTTTATTCATGTAATATACATTGTACATTGAATAGTGTCACACTAATACAGTGAACAATCACTTTAAGTGATAATTATATAGATAAAATAAATATATAGCCTAAATTAAATCGAATGTTCAATTACATAAAATAAACTTAATAAAACTAAATTGATATGAAATCCTCAGATGGATAAACAGTTTAAAAATATGGAAACCAGAGATTATTCATAAAACTCCTCAACACTATAGAGAGTTTTTTCTGTTAGGAAATCTTTCAATCTGTTCTTAAACTTAACATACTTTGCCTTTCCTTGAATTTCGGGTGGCAAAAAATTGTGACATTTAACTGGTTGGAGTACATTTTTGCATACTGAGTAGTATTTTGCTAGTTTATCATATTACATTTTCATGAATTCATGTATTCATGTTTATCATTTTACATATTCAATACTGCATATTCGTTATTTCTATTTGTAACGTTTTAGAATATCGTAGAGTTTGGGTATTTTCAGGTCCTTTTTTGTCCAAGTTACAAAATATATCAAATGGTAACCGAGGGCCTCCCTATTAAATGAAATCTTCAATTTGAGCAAGGTTTCGCAATAGACTCCCCCCCCCCTGGGTCTAATGCTAAGCCACTGGCTTGAATAAAAACATCGAATTGACAAAAAATGTCCTTCTAGCTCAATTATTTCAGAATTGTCCAAAAGATCACCAAAGTATAGAATTTGAAAATATCTTGAACAAACTTACTTTCATAGACATGATGTCAGTCGTGATGTGACGTCACACACATGGTCGATGATGTGAATAGCACGTCAGTCACTATAAAAAAAACACAAACTGTCACAACTTTTTTTTGTCTGTTATTACAACAAAAATTTTGAAAAAACTCTGTTTAAATTTGTTAAATTCATGATTGAGCCCCACTCAATACTGATAGAGATTGATAAAAATTGTTAATAACTTTCCCAGTTTTTTCGAGAGTAATGTCAAGAGATGGAGGTTGAATGAGTGTGAGCGGACACGCGTAGTTGTAATATCTAAATTTAAACTGGAGCTGAGTCGACCGCACCTCTCGTGAGTTTGCGACTGCGAACTGAACGGAGCAGGAACTGCTAAACGCACTCTGCGTCACTCACTGAGAGTGGCGAATGGACGGATGCGCTCCTGATTCAAACACGTTGTTTGTTTCTTGAATCTCCCGCTAATTTCCCTCCCGTAGACGAAAAATTTCCCTCCTACTCACAAATTTTCCCTCCGTCTTCAAGCATTATCATAAAAGTGGGCGAGTAGCAAGGGACTTGAATGAAAATACGTTTTAGTTGAATGAGTTTAAAAAGAATTGACATTCTACGTACAGGGTGCTATATAATTATATAAGGGTTATATAATTTATGTAAGTGTGTTCGCACTTGCGCAGTGGAACATCCAAAACTCAAATAATTTTCATCAAAGCAGCAAGGTGCATAATAAGTTATAAGAAATTGAGTTTTAGTTGAAAGGGTTAAAAACATGGTCTTTTCACACATAGAATTCACGGGTGCTTGCATAGTGAAGCAACCAATACTCGGGATTAATTACCAAAGCAAAATAAAATACATGTTATGAAATAGTGGTGTTCTGATTGCTTCAATCTGTAATAAATATTGACTTTTTATTGTGAATTTTACGACTTGCAGTGAATTTTAATTGTAAATAAATAATATTTCTACTCACTCAGGCCAAACGTTTTCGAGTGATGGAGACTTATCTTCAAAGGCGTCCTAGATAGGCATGTCGGTTTTTAGGACGCCTTTGAAGATGAGTCGAAGTGCCTCCTTAGTCTCCATGACTCGAAAACGTTTGGCCTGAGTAAGTAGAAATATTATGTATTCACAATTGAAATTGACTGCAAGTCGTTAAATTTACAATAAAAGTTAATATTAACAACGCAGATCTTTATGGAACAAGTAATCCAGGACTGGAATAAATCATTCCACATCGTTTATATTATTTTGTGATGATGATGATGATGATTATCATTGAGTATTAGACGCTCAACTATGCAAACACCATGAATATACTAACATTTCAAGAAATTGTGGAATAAAAATTGTTTATTCTATTACCTATCAAGAAAATTTCGTTTTTTTTTTTTTTTTGAAAATTTAAAGCTTGAGTTCTTGTATGGGCTGAATAGAAACCCAAACTCTTTTGAACTAAACAGTAGAGCTGTTCTCAATCTCTTTTTTGCTAGCACTTTAAATTCTCACGAGATCAAATACTATAATAATTCCTTTTGATCCACCAATTTCAACCTGTAATAAATATACATATTATTGAAGGTGAAAAATTATTTTATAAACTCATGGATGATCAAATGTAGATTTGAGTAGAGACAATACAACAATAATCAAGAATATAGTTTGAAGTATTCTTCCAGTTCATTGTAAATAAACAAAAAAATACGTATAATATCTAATCAGATAAATAAACTTATTTTATGGGTCTTATTTTGAAGCTGAAATTATAATTTATACAAGCGATACACCGTTCATTTATTTATAGGAAAATTCCGAATAATCAAATTTCAATACGAAAATAGAAAAAACAATGTATTGGATGAGGGATAAAGGGCTATTATAATTTCAAGACTGAATTACATCCATGGCTTGATAAACAATCTAATATCAAAACTGACTGTATTTCAATTAAATATATGATTTCCACTCACTTTTACTGGAGATACTGGAGGCTGACGAAGCTTCTTTTCAGAAGTGAAATGCATTCCTCCAGTTTTTCCAGTAAAGTTGAGTGAAAATCATATATTTAATTGAAATACAGTGTCAGTTTTGATATTAGACTGAATTACATTCTAATATAGAGAAAGACCAATCCAATCTATAAATAGCTCTTACACAAAATTTATCATTCATTTCATCGTGCGGTGGAATAGAGAATACTAATAGAGAAACAGAATTTATTAATTTCAAATTCCTCAAAGTGCTATTAAATTAAGACATTTTGTTTCTGTATATTATTTGTCAGTTTGTTGAATAATTGTCACATTGCCAGTTACTTAAAAGTAACTTGTGGACTAATAGAGAAGAATACATCTAGTGAAGAGTGACACTGTCATTATAAGTACTCGAATAAATAGACTTTCATTCCAATTTCTTATCATATTCCTTCCAATTTTGTATTATTTATATTTTATATATTATATATATTTTATATTTTAGAGAAGTGATAGCCGCGAGCCGTAGCAGGTATCTGTTCAATCAGAGAGATAAGCTGCGTTCTCGTAGGTCCTGTTTGTAACCGTGACCGATTAGATCGGCCAGCAAAAAAGACACTGTTCTCTGCTGTAAAATCACTTCCCGGTGGTTCGGAACCCACCTAAAACTGTAGGTCCAACTAATCAATCATCATCATCCAACTAATTACCCACGCACAGGTCTAAGACCTATGTGGGCTTCATCCTCAAAAAAAAAAAAAAAATATATCATTGTCTACTTTTTATGTTGATGAAATATGAAGAGTGAGCTTCAATAAAAGTCCTCTCCTGCAATATATTTCATTCGTTTACGACATGGTGAGTCATTCAGCCATAAATATCAGTAGTTATTCTCCAAACCATTTCGCACTGAAGGCTTCAAACTTCAAACAATATGCATTGTAGCAATAAACCTGCAATACAGTTTGCCATATTTACAGGCACAAGAATAACCTAACCAAAAAGTACTTAACCTTCACCTGCATTAGTCAAGTGGCAACTGGAGCCTTGTTGAACCAACAAAATATTCGCTGAGTATATTAGTATCTCAAATACAATGTACTTGAAGTAGAGAACATTATTTTTAGCTTTTGCATGAACTAACCTTGTAGAGCAGATGCCATTAAATCGAATCACACTTTCGAACACACACGTGAATGAATAGAGTTTTTGCACATAAACACTAAAGTGCTCTTTTATTTGCATGTCCTTTGGTTCTGAGTAATATTGCTGGACAAGGACAATGTTTCCACTAATCCCCTGAGCAAACACATGATTGTCAACAAACGCAAATAATATGTCTGCATCTCGTGGTGCAAACCATGTCGATCATCTGGGAAGAAAATAGGGATGTAGGAGGGATGAAAGTAGGGTTAGTAAGGGATGAAATGATTGGTAAAGGGTGGGATGGAAACGGTAGAAGGGTGGGGGAGGGGTGTGAGCGCAAGCGCATAGTCAGACTTCATTGGGCTTGAATCGATTACAGAGTTTAAACTTTGTGATGTAGCATATGTATTGCAATGGGGGCGTTCACAAAGATGCAACCACAAACAGTTTTTGAATGACTCGACTCTCGAGATGCTTAGAGGTACACGACCCATCTATTGACAGGACGCTGTTTTTCTAGAGTTCTGTGTTAACTTGATTTCTTGCAATCTTGCAAGAAATGTTCTTGTTCTCGATGAACCTCTTGCCAATAGACTTCCAGATATTCAAATTAAAGAAAACTGATTTTGTACTTAAACTAAATATTTGGATAAATAAGTACATCAGAATTTCTCATCGCAAATTGATTAACCTGAACAATTTTTCTTGCACCTTCTGTTGCGTGATTTTCTACAACAATCTTTGAATATTCTGAATTTACGCAAACAGACAGATAGCCGCGAGCCGTAGCAGGTATCTGTTCAATCAGATAGAAAAGCTGCGTTCTCGTAGGTCCTGTTTGTAACGGTGACCGATTAGATTGGCCAGCAAAAAAGACACTGTTCTCTGTTGAAAATCACTTTCTGGTGGTTCGGAACCCACTTAAAACTGTAGGTCCAACTCGTAAGTCACCATCATCCAACTCATTACCCACGCACAGGTCTCAGACCTATGTGGGCTTCATCCTCAAAAAAAAGACAAAATCAAGCCTTTTCTAAGATAGAAAGTTTTGTTTTGCATGCTTGCTGTATAAAAGATAATTTAATAGCTTGAATAAATTTAAGCTATTCTACTTCTGTGATATAAGTATAAATAAGGTATAGGATGTTTGATAAAGAATAATTTTTTGTTAATGCAAAAATTAGTTTGTGAGAAATAAGTGAGTCTATTTCCCAATAAGATATTAGAGTTGATATAAACCTTTCTACAGAAACAGTTTTTGAATAGGCTACACGTAGGCTATATTTTAGAATTTCCATTATTTGTGGAGTATATTTTCCAGAGAGATTAATGATTTTAATGAGGAGACAAGAATGATGAATGACTCGAAAATAAACATAGATAATTAAATTCGGTCAGTCTCATAAAAACATTTTATACTGTTTTTTTTTATGACTTTCAGTATTCATAAAATCCATCTAGTACTGTAGGTAACCTACATCATGCTTTCCATAAAATGGATCGAACAGAAAGGAACAATTGTTATTCTTAATAAAGGCCTTCCAACCGAAATAATGCATACAGTGATACAGTAATAATTATTGTTATGGAGATTTAAAAAAATATTATTCAAAGTCAGTGGCGTAACTAGAGTTGACTTATGGGGGGGGGGGGTTTACCCCCCCCCCCCGGTAAACCACTCTTACATATTACTCTCATCAAAAAAGCTGACGACCCCCCCCTACCCCCCCCCCCGCCCAGCTGACACATCTTCATATTTTTTCTTATTATCAAGGCCATAGTGGGTAGTTTTGAAATTCAAACCATTGAGAATTAAACTGGTATTTTGTGTATAAACTGGTACCATTGAATCATGTGCTAGTCATCATTTTTGACGGGGAAAAATACTTTGAGTATAAGCTGTCAGACAAGAATCCTTTATTTCTAGGTGGAATTCTTTATAAGGAAATATCGAAGTAAGAGTGTTTGAAAATCTCAAAGTACTCTCAAAATAATCATTATTTAAAATTAACTAATGCTTAGAATGCTAGAGCTTGAATATATGTTGATTATACCCTGAGTTCACCTATTAGGGGATGATTTTCATATTTTATGTTAACTGGGGGGATGTCAACGTATTAAGTATGTTTTTCAACCCTACACAAGTAGCTGACATGGTATGTCAGCCACTGGGGACCATGTCTGAAATTTTATTTGAAATTATTGTTGATATCTCCAGTATGTGTAGGCTAGTATATGTTTTATATGTATGATTACCATTTGATATATATGAAATCAAATTAGCTCATTCCTTACCTGATACGTATATCAGCTACTGGAGGTGACAAAAATAGGGGTGTCAGCTATTGGTATAGATGTCAAGTGATTTTAAAATCAAATCAAAATTAAATTTGTATCGAAATTTATTCCAAATTCAATTAGCCCTTTAAATTACTTGAATGAATTTTTTTCAAATTCAAGTACTTTATTCACTTGAATAAAAATATTAAAAACATAGAATACAATTAAAATATCAAGTGTATTACTCATTAGGCTATAGCCTGTGTGGAGGAATGGTTTGTCTCTCAACATCAGAAATTATACAGTAAATAAGAAAAGACAATAACAATATCTTATAAAATAGAACTAAAATACTGCTGCTATGAACTAATGACAGTTATATACACTATACAAAAATATAATTATGAAGAAAAAATAGATATATTCTGAAAATTGTTGTATTAATCCAGACAATAGTTCCAAAGTTAATAGATAATATTCATGAATTTACTTACTAAGGAGGTGTCAGCTACAGGTTGCTTTACATTAGCTTCAAATGAAATAAATAATCTTTCTAATTTTTACTTTTTCGAATTGTTTTTTAACAATTTTTTTAAATTTCTTCCAAGCAATGGGGGGGGGGGGTGGTTACGACCCCCAAAACCCCCCCCTCGTTACGCCTATGAGTTCAGGTACTTCACAATTATTATCTTTTTTAAATCAACCTGTCAAAACTTATCAAATAAGTAGTCTACTTCAATTTAGTGTAGAATTTGTCAATTATTCATAAAAAAATATGTACTTTTTTACACTCATCTATAAGGTAGTATCTATTCTCTGGTTATACACGGTAACCTACTCTTGTATAGCTTGTTATAAATCAGATAAAGGCTATTTTTTGCAGCATTTGTTGAATAATTTAGCTAAATTTCAGAAATATTCATTTTTCTTGTCCTCTTCAGAGTGATAATGGCCTCCCAACTGCAACCATAGTTGCAAAAATCTATTTTGATCCTGTTAAGGATGCCAACGATCTAAATGCCTTAATTTCGGATGGAAATATGAAAGCCGTTGCAGTCCTATTAGCCTCACGAACTAATGCGGAAAGGCAAGAAATCAAAATCAGCTACAGCCAACAGTATGCAAAGGTAAAAAAACATGCAATAAATTTGAAATCAAAATGAGAATTTAAATATATATATATATATATATATATACTACACTGAAAATATCAAACAAATCGGAACCAGTGGCGTAGCGAGGTCTTGTGGCACCCGAGGCGGTATTTCAACTTGACACCCCCAAATTTTTTAATTTTAGGTCTTTTGAAAGCAATTTTAAGCTATTTTGGTGATGTTTGTCTTGATATTGGTCTCTTCAGAATGTGGGCAGGCTAATTGAAAATATTGAAATATAGCTTGCTTGAACAGCATGTGATTCAGTTGAGAATCGAAGCTTGAGAAGCTCTCAAGCGCTTTTAGACACAAACTCATTCATCTTACACCATATTTTGCAAAAAAATTCAATTGATTTTTCTGCGTTTGAGAATCGATTGACTCAATTTGAGTCATAACAAATGTTTGGGTCCAACCTCTGGGAGCACCATTTTCTTGACTATAGACTCACCGTGAACGTTATAGTCCAATTAGTAAAAAGCACATACAAGACCTACCACTGGAATTTATTGTAAATTTTTTTTTACTGAAATAATATAAAATTCAATAACACTACTTTATGACTTGCTTTTTATGAATCAAACTAATAATTTTTATAACTTTCACTACTGAACTCTATCATCTACCTCCACAGTTGGCCGATAACTCAGAATAAATTGAGGTGTCTTTCTAAAATATACAAAATTAATTGTTGCTCATGTGATTTATAATTTACTTTTCTAAGCTTATTATTCAAAATTCATTGTAGAATTTTACAAAATAGATGACTCTCTTGTTTGAATAGCGGGAAGGGGTGCGGAAAAAAGAAAATAACCACACTAAAATTGAATTTGAGCGTTTCTATACATAAATTCTCCCAAATTATTTAAGCCCATACATATCTCTGTATTATAGCCGACCCAAAAAAGTATTAGCTCTCACCCAAAAAACCATATACCATTTATCTAAACGCTGTATTTTAATATTTCAACCCACATTATGAATCAAATTCTATTAAGTGCTTGAGTCATCGCTAATGGAGGGTGTCCATACCCGAGGACGCTCCTTGGCTACTCTCCTGACACCTGCATCAACAAATCCACTGATTCTCTAAGGGTGAATGGCAGTGGCAGGTGTAGTAGAACAGAACAGATTTCTTCAAATAATGAAAATAAATTTAGCTGATAAGTAACCTCTGTGTCACACATTTCGACACTCACTGTTCCTGCACCATCAACCGTATGACTAAATTAATTCAATCACACGCAACTCAGTCTCCTGTCATGTCACCCCTAACCAGAATAATTTTTTCTCTATTATTTAGAAAAAATGTTCTATTAAAAAACATTTAATACCAGTACTTTTAAAGCCTGATTGGATCTGTTTTTTGTCACCCCCCTTGGGCTGTCACCCAGGGCGGTCCGACCCCTCCGCCCCCCCCCCCCGTTGCTACGCCACTGATCGGAACGGCAGTAACCGTAGCTTTGAACCCTTGCTAAACTATTATAAAGCTTCATAACACCATTATTATCAATTGTAGGAAAAAATGTGTGGTTGAATTTTGTAGAAAATTTTATTCTCTACAAAAAATATAATTGCCCAAACTGACATAAAACGATGTGTTATAAACGAAATTCTGTAAGCGAAACGTATGATTTCGCTGAAATTGGTATGGCACCTTTTATTTTACAGCTTTATTACTCCTTTATAGCTAATATTTGGGACAAAATAATATAACTAACGTGTAGTAAATTTCCTTTTCTACAAAAATTATCCTCACCTAAATTCTACTACGACGCGTTGTTCCAAAGTTATAAGCGAAAAACTGAAAACCTATCAACTTTCGCGAACTAAGATTGACTTGGGGAGAGCCGACTGCCAAAGCAGTGAGCTAAACAAATAGCGAGAATAGAAAAGTGAACGCGCGCACCACCTAGCGGCGGAAATGGAACTAAGCTGGATATTAAGTCAGCTTTCTTCAAATTCTGGCCTCATACTTCATTATATCGCAAAAATGTATATGACAATATTTATAGAGAATAAAATGGTGAATAAATTTCGTTTTCACATATTTTTTTAACTATTGAGATAAAGGCGTAAAATAATGAAAACTAATGAAGCCTCTCGGAAGTTCTCGGAAGTTCTAGGAGTTATCCTCATCATAAAACGAGATATTTAATTAAGTTTCCTCGAAATGTTATTTTTGCTGTATTTTTCGAACAAAGGAAATTTTATTTCAAAGAGAAACATATATTATTTCCTTTTTTCGTTTCCTTTACATTGATATAAATTCTATCCTCTATTTTTGGAAATAATGTCCATAATCAGCTTGAGTAGGCAAATTTAATCTATATATCGTCGCTGATGTTAGAAGACCTCCTATGTGCCAAAATTCACATTTTGGGTTTTTGGTATCATTTTCTTCAGAATTTCAAGCTCTACAACATGACGAATATCTCGTATGTGTAGAAAAATTATAAATGCCTTTTATTGAAGAAAAAAGAATCTATCTTATGTTTTCAGTGCAGTTAGCTTGTTGCAGAATATCTCCTATGTGTTTGAATTCACATAGGAGCTTTTCAAAAATGTGTAAATCCAGTGCATCAGCCGAGAGAATGAAACATAGGAGCTATTCTGCACATTGGAGCTTCCTTTCGGTCGTTTTTAAAGCTCAATTGCTTATTCCACTCAGCTTACTCTTTGTGAAAGGAATTCTTGTCATGCAAATCAAGTACCAGTACCATATCAATAAAATTTCAATATGGGTAATAACTATTATTGTTTTAAGAATTTGTAATGCAGAGAAAGGAAGACACCAAAACAATGAATGGTAAGTTTTTAGTCCGTTTATTTAATAATAATAATAATAATAATAATAATTATTATTATTATTGTTGTTGTTGTTGTTGTTGTTGTTGTTGTTGTTATTATTATATCGTAATGAGGCTTATTTATTCTGTCATATGAACACAAAATGAGCTCCTACAAAATGTGTTATGAGATAGTCATAACACCTTTGATGGCTTCACATAGAAGTATTCTTCTTTATTGCCAATGAAAGGAGGGCAGTTCAATGAAACATTATTATTATGATATATGACAGTACCACTAAAAAAATGAAGCTTTATTGAAGTACTTTACACTAACTTTAACCTTTGATAATATAATTTTTGAACTGTCTTCAATATAATAATTTGCTTTACTATGTCATGAATTAATGTAATCATCCATTTCTATTAAGTTATATTATGAGAATATAATGTACTGAATCAATGAAATCATATACCTGCAATGGAATAAACACTCATTCATTAAAATTAACTGAAAGTTGGTTTGTGTCAATCTATGCGATGTAAATATTGTTTTTTTTTTGTAGTTTATCATTCAAGTAAGCATTTTTAAATTAACATAAATAAAGTAATCAAACATTTCTCCTTATTTCAATATTTTATAGGTTTGGTGTATAATATGGGAATATCTTGATGCCAATGCTGATGATAATGAGGACATTGCTCTTATAGTCCTACCAATGGGAAAATTGTCCAACACCTTGAAGGAGTCGCAGGAACTGGAACTGTCAGTCATAGAAACCAACTCCCAATTGGACACTGAATCTCAATTTTTTGCAACACCTGAAGTAAAACATGATGATAGAAACACAGCTTTAAACAATGAAACTGAAGAAGGAGAGTATTGGGAAAAGTGTATCTTGGTTACAAAATAGAAGGAGAGAAGAAATTTCTAAATACTCTAAAAAAAGAAAGGAAAGTCAAAGAGCTTTGCTACCATAAAGATGAAGTGGAAAAAAGCGATCGTACATAAATATATGTAATGCTCTATTTACAGAGGAAGAGAGGAAAGATATTTTTCAAACGTTTTGGGCAATGTACACGTAGAAAGAAAAGTATATGGATATGTTAGAGTTAGATAGATAGATAGATAGATTTATTAAGTTTCATAGAGCCAAAAGTTTGAGCAGAGCTCAGGTGGCGTGCAACATGTCATTTGAGTAAAGTAAAAGCATTACAACATTCTTCTGTACTATAAGAACATACGTCCACTAGTGTTTTGGTCATCAAGGATACAAATAACTCATGACTACCACAAAACTCAATATGTTCAGGAAGACAATTGAAAAACTTTAGTCCTGAATAATAGTGTCAGCCTGTGTACTGGGTATTGGAAAATGTTTGATTTTTTGCCCCTAGTTTGATAAGAGTGGGTGATATGGTTGACATTGAAAATTTCTCCATTATTGAATACAAAATTGACAACTTCCAGAAAATATAGAGCTGGTACTGTGAGAAGAAGTTGATGCTTTCTAAATATAGGCCTGCACGAAATAGATGAGTTGACAACTTCCAAAACCCTTACTGCTTTTTTCTGCATAAGAAAGACTGTGTTCAGGTGATTTTTGCCTGCACCCCAAAACAAACACAGGATTGGTAAACACATTCCAAAAAGCCATTCCTGTCATTCCTTGTGTTACAGCTGTACTTTGAAAATGTTTTTGTGAAGTGATTTATTAACTGTTCATTCACATATTGTTAATGTAGTTGAGTTTGTGTGAAAATTTTTCCAATTGAAATGAAATATTATAATTAAATTTACTTGTTTTACAATGAATTGTTTCAATTTTTAGTAAGAATAGTTCTGCATCTTTATATATTTTATTGGTCATTAACATTATGTTTGTATTTTAATAGTTTTAAATAGCAATATTTTTGAGTAGAACACCTTGAATTTAGAGCAATTGAACATATTAAATTGTTGAAAAATTGTATTTATCTCAAGAACAGTTCTGTATCTATATATAATCAGTTTTATTCTATTAGGTATTACTATGATGCTTGTCTTTCATTAGTTTTAAATGTAAGTAGTGCTCTTTGTAGAACACTATTGTAAATCAGAAAAGCTCTTATTCAAATATGTTAGAATAATTTAATTTCAATTATTTTTTCAATTTCTATTCTAGATTGATAATTAATTAGTAATAGCTTTCCATTCCTAATATGATGATTATTATTTTGAACTAAATCAGCAAAATACGTTATTCTTATTTCAAGTGTGCCTTGTGTGCTGGAATGTATGTTCTCAAAAATTCTTTCAGTAAATAATATAATTTTGTATTCTTTATTTAGTTTCTATATAGCTTATATTTAATTTGTTTCTTCCAACTACTAATAGCTGTAAGTCATTGAAATGTTCTTTAGTTGTAATTTATTTATTTGAGAATAAACTATCTTCTTCTTCTTCTTCATAGCTTCCAGTGGAAATTTACAAATTATTGATGATCCATTGTTCTTAAAATTATTGTACTATGCACATTTTAAAAACGTATTATATCATTATTATTACAGACTAAATTCTAGTACCCTTAATTGATTGAAATTATTGTAATTCTTTAATTAATTCATTGTTTGATTGTCTCTATGGCCCAATCATTGAAACTGTAATGTGGAAAATCTCCCATGTGTTTTCTATCACCAGTGGAATACCACCTATGTGACAATTTATTCTATTTTTAATTATTTAATTAAAATCAAGTATTTAGAGCAGATATTTGATTGCTAATACTGAATAAAACGAGTTATATCGAAGTAATCATTTTAAGTTTCATTTATACAAACAGTTTTTGTGTAAATACAAACAATATTTTGTTGTTTTTTGCTCTCCTGAAAAATTACTTTCCCAACACATAGGAGGTAAATAAATAAATTCGTATGGCTTTTAGTGGTGGGGAGACCCTTACGGGTAGTTCCACCTCGCCGCTTTTTTAACGACTGCGTTTTTTATATGCAACCGGGACCGACGGCTTAACGTGTCCTCCGAAACACGGGAGTGGCTCGAGAAAAATATCTTGTACTCAACTGGGATCGAACCCAGGACCTTTGGCTTATCAGAACATAGGAGGTATCCTAACATCAGCGACGATATATAAAAATGAATGTCTGTCTGTATGTATTATGGTATTCGATTTGGGGGGGTGTGTACCTTATATGCGCTTAAGATAAATTTGATGGCCGGAAGCTGCAGTCGGGCAAATTCCCGAAGAATTGTGAGGACACACCACTCCAGCTCAAACCCATACGAGAAAATGTCTATCCTTGCGGAATACAGTTGCGGGGTGATACACAGAATAGCTGTTATTTACGCCCACGCAACTATAACCCAACAAAGAGAGATATACTTAAAATCAGGAGTAATTCAGCTAAGTCCCTCTCGCGAGCGGAGATTGAGTGCGGAACATGCAACTCTTGCTTGTTGCACTCTCCTCGCAATTCACGCTAGCGAGGTGGAAAAGCTATAAGAAACACTCCTGATACAAATATCCTTCCAATAAATAATTGAAAGATTTAATGCTAAGTGTCCTTCAACAAGGACAAACCAGAATGTTGCTGAGGTAATATATCCCTCTCGGCTATACCGCTTGATGGTCCGCTGAAATAATATATAACTACAATCTGCAGCCAGGGTCGAGCAAGGATTATAAATCAGAACTAATGTTTAAAATTACAATGGATTTTTAATAAATGCAAATTGATATTATGGAATTTAAAATATAATGAAAGGTAGCAATTCGTGTGCGGAGATGCAACTCTCGCCTTCAATTCCTACCACTAATATTCAGAAATTAAAAATGATATATTTAATAAAATTGTTCATATGAGCATTTAGGTCTCTAGCCTAAGGATTTCTCAGTTCCAAGAGAGTAGCTTGATTGCAATTTACAATTGGATATGCCGATTATTTGTATAAACCTTGTATGAATAATATATTTCGCACATACCAGATATTTGGGCCCAATTTACGCGCACTAGTCGAAGTATTATATTTCTTCTTTGGCTGGTCACTAGTTGGCGTCGCCCTCAGACATCTTGGGTTGATCCTCGTGGTCGTTCGCGAATATTTTTTATACTTTTATTGATACACTATTTAAATTCGGCAATCCTGGGGTTGCACTCAAACAGCGGGATTTTAAAACAGATATAAAAACATTTAAATTTGACTAGAACGGATTTCTTTAAGATTAAAAATTATTGAGTAGGGGAGGTTTAAAACGGAACCTCTCCCTCAGCCAGCCTAGATTTTTTGTGTGTCTCTTCTTCAAGCTCTGGTCTCAGTACTTCAAGAAGAGGCTGCGTCATGCGGTAAATCCGCCAATCGCAGTACAAGAAATTATTTTCCTCCAATGAGGAGCTTACACCCGGTTTTTAAGTACGGTGTACCATACGTAAGAAAATTAAACAGATTGAAAATTGGAGAAAATAATAATTAAATTAGAGAAATTAATAATTAGCAGGGCAAGCATAAGCAGATTTCCCAAGTCGATCAAGTAACATAAATACAGGAAATAAACAACAATACGAATATTTTTTTTTTGTGAAAAGGAAAGTGACATTACTAACCGGTAACAGCTGTTTGATAAGCCGGTTTTATCAGGACAGTCTACAAGCTAACCATTCACTTAAAGTAAACAACTTTTGTATTCCAGCCCATTGTAGGACGCTGTTTTAGCAAATTAGGCAAATGATTGTGCATCTAAGTTTACGAAAAAATTAAATAATACAATTGATAATTCTGAGTGAGTATTTAATGTTAAACCTTGTTTTCTCAGATTAATTGTGATATTACTGTTAATTTGGGGTTGGTGAATTTGCACCATGACATAAAGCCCCCAAATTAGAAATATTTGAAACGCAAGTGTTTCTAATTTTCACCGTCTAAGGTGCACTAACCTAACATGAACCTTACAACTACTACGACTTAGGATCTACAACACACAAATATCACAGCCAATAACATCAGTCTACATTAGAATGCATAGCACTTATTGCAGCTATTCTCGACTTGTCGCCGCAGCGGTGGTGTCGGGACCACAACTAAAAGTCGTGAGATTCTACTCAGACAAAAAAAAAAAAAGAGGATACATTAGTGCAGAGGTGGATCTCTGCCACATGCACTAGACAGCCATGGGGTTACTGTAAATCCTAAATTCCCTACGATGACGGGATGGATTAGCATACAAGCCCCCAGAGCCTCGTCACAGACCTAATTGCAGAGGTGCTTGGGTGATGGTGCGTGATCGACGTATCTGTAGTGCGGTGTCAGTTGGCGGCATCTATTGGTGTAGTTGGCATTGCCAATGATAACAGCTTGTTTAGCTTAAAATAATAAATTTTTTTGTTTGTTGCAGATTTGCCAGTTGTGCATGAAGGTGCCTGCTTGCTGTATACACTTCTTTGTTTGCTTTGCCTTTCCTTTTCTCAATAAATTCTATGCTTTCAACTTTATTCTGCCTTGCCTGCTTCAATTATTTCCTCTCTTCATTCAATCTTGCTTGCTTTTCATTTTGTTTTTGCTTCTAATTGATTTGTTTGTTCATATAATTCTCTTCTAATATTGTTTGCCATGTAGCTGGTAACTATTTCTATATATTTTTCTTTTTATAATATAATATAATGTAAGATCTCAAATAATAACAGTAATAGAGATTTATCCTTAGAAATTAGAAAATAACAATATAAAAATATAAAACATGACACCTAATATAATATAATAACAATAAATAACTAATATAATATATAATTCACTATCACCTTTGGAATATATTTTGGAAATTATCACACTGTTTTTTTTTTTCATTCAATTTTGTATATAATTTTTTTTTTTTTAGAGATTACATTTCTCAGTTTCTTTGACTATAGTGATTAATGATTTTTTTTTTTTTTTTTTTTTTTTTTTTTTTTTTAGTCTGGTAATTTTCTAAATTATATAATGATAAAAGTTAATAAAAAAAATATTTTACAAAAATTCATCCTTTAAGGATGTAAAGGTAGATTGAGCCTTTAGCTCTATGCTCATGTGTAATAGTGCATGATGTAAATCTTATTACAACACATAATTTCACAATAAAACATTAAACATAATTGTAACCGTGTTCGTGTTGTGGGGTGGCGAGGCTGAAGATGATGATGATCATCGTGAAGCTCCAGGGTTTGATGGCGCACAGAGGAACATCTCGATGCAGCAGGATCCATAACGATACGCCGGGATGACTTCGAATGCCGGGCTCACTGACAAGGACGAATACATACGGTGAGGAATGTGGTGGCTCGCTCCGCATCCAGCAATTAGTTTCTTGGGTACATCTTAAGTTTGTTGATCTACTTCTTAGATCTCAATGAAGTGTTGATGCCCCAACTCAAAGTTCTGGAGTTGGTTGCATCCAAGCATTTTTCTAAAATTTTACTTTGGCAGCATATGTGCGGCATTATGTTGCGGCAACATCATGTCTGTCCCAGTACTAAAGGATTTGTGAAGCAAATCAGATCGTTGCAGGTAGCATGGTCTACGGAATCCCATGGCAGTCATCAATGATGCTGACCTGACTGGTTATCTCACGTTGATTTATAATTCGCAGACATTTGTCATGTTTTGTCTAATGCTGATTTGTTGTGTCGCAGACAGTATGGTCTAAAATAGTT
The DNA here is from genome assembly GCA_948455865.1 of Conomelus anceps. Lineage (NCBI taxonomy): Eukaryota > Metazoa > Arthropoda > Insecta > Hemiptera > Delphacidae > Conomelus > Conomelus anceps. Next base: position 60,276,411 of record OX418221.1, read on the forward strand.
GAGTTACCGTAGCAGTGAAGCTGGTCTGACTGGATTTTTCTCAAGTTGGTTTATTGTATCGCAGACAGTACGGTCTAAAATAGTAGTTACCGTAGCGGTGAAGCCGGTCTGACTGGACTTCTCTCAAGTTGATTGTTGGTCATCTTTGCCGTTTTCAAGAAAATTAATGCCCGATGGTCGGTGTTGACATATGTCTTGTGACCAAGGAGGAGAGTCCTGTACTTCAAGCAGACTTGGACGATGCTCAGGAACTCTTTCTCGGTGACAGAGTATTTATGCTGGTTTGTAGGTCGGATTGATATGTCGCAGACAGTACGGTCTAAAAGAATTGAGTTACCGTAGCAGTGAAGCTGGTCTGACTCGGTTTTCTGTCAATCTGGTGTGTTGTATCGCAGACAGTACGGTCTAAAAGAATTGTTACCGTAGCGGTGAAGCCGGTCTGACTCGGATTTTTGTCAATCCGGTGTGTTGTATTGCAGACAGTACGGTCTAAAAGAATTGTTACCGTAGCGGTGAAGCCGGTCTGACTCGGTTTATTATGCTCCACGAGCTGGAGGATGGAGCTGGTAGTCTGCTGACTGCGCTCCGAACCGAGCAATGCTGGCGTAGCAGCTGGAGTATCCTGCCTTATAACTGGGTGACAGCACCTCCTTGATAGTAGGGCCTAGCGCTGCATAAGGTGAGCCACGGTCGCTACTATCCCTCCAACAACCAGTCACCTTTTTCCGGACCGCTTTGTGATTTTTTATTTTGTCCAGTTTGTGAAGAGCAGCTGTGGATAATAGCTGGTGCTTTTTCCTCCATGCGTTGTCACCATTCCGATGGCTTGGGCGAAATCTCACTCTCTTGCATCGCTGTGAACCGGTCTGCGGGTTCCTAGATGTGGGAAGCAGTGTTGACGCTTTGGAAGACGGCTTCGACAATGTTCTAGGCGGTCTTGGCCGATTGGCATTGTTGTTGTTATTGACTACGGGTGACGTCGGCGTATCAATGTCGCACAGGCATATTGAAACTATTGACTCCACATCGGTTGTTTTGTTGTCATCATTAAAATTTTCTTCAATAAAATCAGTTGTAAGTGGTTGTTCGTTACTTTTATTCTCCTGATGAGGATTATCGTTCTGATTTATCTGATTTATTATACTGAGTGTTATTTCCTCTTGTGTTCCCAGTTCCAGCTAACCTTTCCTCTCTCTGCACTAACCAGATCTTTGTATTATTTGATCCAAAGCTATCCTCTATCACCTGAAGTCGGTGTAAACACGTTTCAAATTGATCGTATGTTCCGAAATTCTGCGCACTCATGGCTGTCTGTATGGTACGAGGTAATTTGCTTATTAATATTTCTATCAAATTACTCATTTCGATAGGATTATCCATGAGGCTATTCAAATACCGTAGATGTGCAGTGAAAGCAGTCATAGATAAATTATGGTTCCTATCATGCTTGCAGGTAATGATGTGCGATAACAGCGCTCGTTGCTTAGCTGATGACCAGAATGTGGCTAGGAAATTAGCAATAAAATCTTTGAGCGAATTAAACTCAGCCAATCGACTTCTAAAATGAATGAGTGGTTCATGTCGAAGACTAATCAAAAGCTGCATCTTCCATGATTGCCATGGAATGTTAGCCATATTATTTATAGCCTCTATATGTTGGATGAAGGCCCGAGCTTGGATACCGGAATCTGAGTTGTCAAACGCTGGCAAGTTCGCTAATAATTGGCTGATATTAACACTACTATTGATGTTAACCGAATTCATGTTGACCATATTATTTTTTATCTGAAGGCATTCAGCTTTAGTTTGAGCTAACTGTGCCTTTAGCTCTTTTATTGATTCAGACTGTATGTCGCCGGCCGATATTTGGTCGACGTCTAACTTCAGTTGGCTAATTTCGGCGGTGTGTGTTATCTGCCTCTTTTCTAAATCGCCTAGCTTTATATCGTTTTGTGAAACTCTCTCGTTTATTTGTGTAATTCCGGCCTCCATGATTTTATTTTTTGAACCGAATTCTTTGCCTTGAGCAAGGAATTTTTCGCCGAATTCTGCTCTCACTGTTTGGACTTGTTCATCGGTATGTTTCACTATCTCGATGTTTTTCACTGCCATTTCTTGTTGCAAATTTTCAACAGCCTGAGATAGTTGCTGTTGAAACTCTTGTCTCACTCCATCTATTTTCTTGTCCAACCTGTCGGATTGTAGGACTATTTCCGCCTTCAGCTCTGAATTGGTTTGCTCAGCTTGGCTAACTATACTAGCTTTTAATTCCTCATTATCAGCTTTCAGTTCTGCATGTTTTTTCTCAAGCTGTAGACTTTGTTGCTCAGCCTTGAGAGTCATATCAGCTTTTAATTCTATCTTGGTTTTTTCCTGTTGTTCTGCCATGTGAGTCATATCAGCTTTTAATTCTCTGGTATTTTTTTCAAGTTGTTGACTTTGTTTTGTCATGGCCTCCAGGATGATATCCAAAGCTGTGGGCGTTATTAGTTCGTCACTCGTCATCCTTTGGTTGATCTTCTGGTTCCCATCAGCGATATCAGCGGTTGGAGTCGGCTGTACTGATGTGAGCAGTAGTAGGCTCTCGTCCATCTGCGTCGAGGATAGACGCTCGCGTGCTCCTTGATGGAAATCGATTGAGGTGGCACTCCCCACTGGTCTAGGCTGAAGTTCAGGTGAGGCTGGCTCATCATCAGTGGATATATTGACGGCGGATCCGTTGTCAGCCATGATGGGTCTTGGAATGAGTCGGAGGAACAGCAAAGTATAGAAGAAAATAGTGAAGTGTTAAGTGAAGTGCAGGAACAAGAGATTTGGATATCGAAACCAGGTCAGTCCGTAGCTGTAGTCTTGTAGTTAAGCCCCCACAACACGAAAAACGGTGAGACAAGTACCGCGGTTACAATGTACATAAAATTTACTACACGAAATTTCGGCTAGGCTGTGCGCATTAGGCGCTGATATTAAGATGACAATATAATAAAATAATATCAAATAAAATTGTATAAAGACTAATCAAACTTAATGCTAATAACAGTGCAGGATAAATATCACAAATCTTTGCGAAAAATGCACATATAACGGTCAACCTGAGAAATCTGCTTAATTCGGAAATTCTTAAATTAATACTGGATATCCCTCGGCTTTTAAGTCCCAAACGCTCATACACTACTCGACCCTGGCTGTGATTATAAACTAAATCAGACAGGCACATAAGTTCGACGGTAGGCTGGACGTTCACCGGAGATGCAGTATAATTCTGAAATAGAAAAGCTAATTGTCTCCTTCCAGGTTGCCGCAGATTTTCCTGTAAAGAAAATAACACATGTCCTAAATATCCCCTCTCTCTACTGAGTCGGTTGTTCGGGCGCCACTTATATGGTATTCGATTTGGGGGGGTGTGTACCTTATATGCGCTTAAGATAAATTTGATGGCCGGAAGCTGCAGTCGGGCAAATTCCCGAAGAATTGTGAGGACACACCACTCCAGCTCAAACCCATACGAGAAAATGTCTATCCTTGCGGAATACAGTTGCGGGGTGATACACAGAATAGCTGTTATTTACGCCCACGCAACTATAACCCAACAAAGAGAGATATACTTAAAATCAGGAGTAATTCAGCTAAGTCCCTCTCGCGAGCGGAGATTGAGTGCGGAACATGCAACTCTTGCTTGTTGCACTCTCCTCGCAATTCACGCTAGCGAGGTGGAAAAGCTATAAGAAACACTCCTGATACAAATATCCTTCCAATAAATAATTGAAAGATTTAATGCTAAGTGTCCTTCAACAAGGACAAACCAGAATGTTGCTGAGGTAATATATCCCTCTCGGCTATACCGCTTGATGGTCCGCTGAAATAATATATAACTACAATCTGCAGCCAGGGTCGAGCAAGGATTATAAATCAGAACTAATGTTTAAAATTACAATGGATTTTTAATAAATGCAAATTGATATTATGGAATTTAAAATATAATGAAAGGTAGCAATTCGTGTGCGGAGATGCAACTCTCGCCTTCAATTCCTACCACTAATATTCAGAAATTAAAAATGATATATTTAATAAAATTGTTCATATGAGCATTTAGGTCTCTAGCCTAAGGATTTCTCAGTTCCAAGAGAGTAGCTTGATTGCAATTTACAATTGGATATGCCGATTATTTGTATAAACCTTGTATGAATAATATATTTCGCACATACCAGATATTTGGGCCCAATTTACGCGCACTAGTCGAAGTATTATATTTCTTCTTTGGCTGGTCACTAGTTGGCGTCGCCCTCAGACATCTTGGGTTGATCCTCGTGGTCGTTCGCGAATATTTTTTATACTTTTATTGATACACTATTTAAATTCGGCAATCCTGGGGTTGCACTCAAACAGCGGGATTTTAAAACAGATATAAAAACATTTAAATTTGACTAGAACGGATTTCTTTAAGATTAAAAATTATTGAGTAGGGGAGGTTTAAAACGGAACCTCTCCCTCAGCCAGCCTAGATTTTTTGTGTGTCTCTTCTTCAAGCTCTGGTCTCAGTACTTCAAGAAGAGGCTGCGTCATGCGGTAAATCCGCCAATCGCAGTACAAGAAATTATTTTCCTCCAATGAGGAGCTTACACCCGGTTTTTAAGTACGGTGTACCATACGTAAGAAAATTAAACAGATTGAAAATTGGAGAAAATAATAATTAAATTAGAGAAATTAATAATTAGCAGGGCAAGCATAAGCAGATTTCCCAAGTCGATCAAGTAACATAAATACAGGAAATAAACAACAATACGAATATTTTTTTTTTTGTGAAAAGGAAAGTGACATTACTAACCGGTAACAGCTGTTTGATAAGCCGGTTTTATCAGGACAGTCTACAAGCTAACCATTCACTTAAAGTAAACAACTTTTGTATTCCAGCCCATTGTAGGACGCTGTTTTAGCAAATTAGGCAAATGATTGTGCATCTAAGTTTACGAAAAAATTAAATAATACAATTGATAATTCTGAGTGAGTATTTAATGTTAAACCTTGTTTTCTCAGATTAATTGTGATATTACTGTTAATTTGGGGTTGGTGAATTTGCACCGTGACAGTATGTATGTATGTTCCCTATAGACTCCAAAACTACTTGACAGATCGGCATGAAACTTTGAGAATATGTTGTGTGATTATTGGGGATGGTTTCTGACCATAAATTTTAATAGGGGAGCTATATTTATTATTAATTAAACCATTTTATAGACCTAACCTACTGAAATTTCCAGCCTAACAGCTTAAAGGAACAGCTGATATAAAGTCAACAGTTTTTAATCATATGGCAGGCCCCTTTTTTTTATAACGCCTTAGTGGCGTTATTTACGCTGTCTTTGAACAGCAAAAGACTTTGCACTTTGCATATAGGATACCGTGCAGTCGGAGCCTTGCAATACGTAGGAAACATACAACTGGGTATGATGAAATGTAATTATGCCAGGTTGATGACATCTGTTAACCAATGCAGCTAGAAATTTGAAATGCAGCCTCAGCGGGAGGTGGCGAATAATAAAATAAAAAACCTAGCTTCTACCCTTATACTCATAGGAGGTTTCAATTTGAAATGTTTCTTCATTCAGAGGTGGTGATTAAGACAACAAAGAAGCCTCTATGATCAGCTGGAAGAGCCCTAGGACTAACTTTTTTCCTAATTTGAAATGTAACCTCAGCGGGAGGTGGCGAATAATAAAATCAAGTAGAATTTTATGAGAATGCAGCAACACGCGTTGGGCCAGCTAGTTTATTATAAATTCAGTTACGTAATTCCAGAGTTTTAAAAAGGGAAATAATTATTTGTATCTGTATTACTGTACTTAATCTTTTTTTTTTTAATTAAAAAAGATATCAATTTCAAATTCTTCAATTTCTTGATCCATACCGACCTACGTTGTTAATATTAAATTTTTGTAAGAAATTTAACAACTTTCAGTCAATATAATAGAGAATAAAAAAAATTGACTGGAAGTCGTTAAATTAATCACAAAAAGTTAATATTAGTTTTAAGCTGGAATAAAATTATGAACTGATTTTCATCTCTATAAAAAAATTATATCCTTTCAAGATAAATAATTATAGATTAAACTAATAGAAAATCACCATCTTCCCAAAAATTGATCGTCAAAGTTATGCTGTGATGTATTTTTCAAAAGTTATTAACAACAAACTAAAAAATGTAAGTGAGCGTTTTCCTAAATTGTGATTTAGCAGCTCTGCAACTCCTTCAATATTCAATATAAAAACAATTTTTAGGTACAATCTTATAGGAAATTTTCTCCTCTACAAAAATGAAAATAACATAAATTACTCTAAAATGCATTGTTTAGAAGTTATAAGCGAAAATCTGAAATAACTACAAATTTTCGTATGCAGAGATCTGTGAAATCAGAGCTGAAGCTCGCAGCTCAGCTGTAGCCAAGCAAAACCGCTTGAATACGGAACGAGAATGCCCACGCCATCTAGCGAAGTAAATGTGTACTAATATTCGACATGTATCCAGTTTTCTAATTATTGTGAACTCACCGTTAATTGGATCGAAAAATGTCAAGAGACAAGATTTGTAACGGAATAAACGTTCTATAAATTTCAACAACTTAATTTTGGATTGAATCACGGGTTTAGCCACAACTTTGAGAAAAAATCTCCCGAGACATAAACTGGTGTCAAGTTGAGTTTAAAAATTGAGGTTTAAACGCTACATTCAATTAAAAACTAATTATTTATAGAATTTATAAGCCCCATAAAACTTGTTTCGTTTATAATTTCCAATTTTACGGGTGATAAAGCTATAATTTTCAATAAAAGTCAAGTCATGTATCGTTCGTGTCAAATGTTAGTTACGATTCCGCCGCTAGATGGTGCTAGCGTTCACTTTCGCAATGCCTGTGGTGTGATTACGGGGAGCTAGTCCCTCAATGCCAGATTATCAGATTCAGATCCAAAACCTAAAAATGTGTAGTTTTATCAGTTTTTCTTTTATAACTTCTAAACGGTGCATCGTAGCTGGATTTAGCTCAGGATCATTTTTGTAGAGAATAAAATTTTATATGAGATGAAATATTTACATTGAAAAAAAAAATAGATTGTAAATGTTTTACAGAGATTTAAAAGTAAGTGTAGGCTAATATATGCCAATCTTGGAAATTTTTCAACCGCATCTAGATCTTGATTTTAAATTATTTTTCAACTCTTGAAGACTACTACGTAGATAAATTGAGTCTTTATTTTAATTATAATTATTGTTCTCTGAATAAGATTCGGCTACAAATAATTTAATAAATTCGAGTATTCTACAATAATGTTTTTATATCATCAGCTCCGCTGCTCATAGGATAAATAGCCTAATCAATCACAAAAAATGACATGATTAAAAGTTGCTTCTTAAGGCTTCTCAAGCTATCATTTATGTTTAATCTAAGAAACAATTTTTTCTCTTCAAATTGTTAACAAAAATATCATTATTTCTCCGCTAGTGCCATTGCAAAATTTCTGGTTATATGATTGATTTTTGAAAATTATGTGCTAACGAATCGTGATGATAAATAGACCAAAAACAACTTTTGCTGTATTTTAAAACAATTTCTCTTGAATTTCTTCCTTTCAGTCTATGAATGACGTTCTAAACCTGAACGAGCAGTTAAAAAGTGAATTTGAGAGACTTTTGAGAGCACTCCTATTGCCCCTGCCAGATTATTTAATTGGAGAAAAAAATTGGTCGCTTGATCAGGAAGAAAATTGGGAATACATGTCAATTCTCTGCACAAGTTCAGGAGATTTACTGAATCAGATGGTGGCTCTGTACAGTAAAAGTAAGATCAAAGTGATAGGTTAGGCTAAGAAATTATGATCATTATGACCCATGCTAGAATTCCAAAGAAGAAATAAGTTTTTTCAAACTGATGGTTAAAAAAATTACCATTTTCAAATTCCATTGGCGGCTTATGAAAGCTTTCATAAAGAACTAAACAAATCTACTGTTTATTAAGATTGCCGTCCATATCTCTACCACCTTATCTCTATTTTTCCTTTTAATTTTATCTGTCCCTTCATTTCTGTTTATACAGTACTAGCTGGCCCGACGCGCGTTGCTGCGTTCTCAAAAAAATTCTTGATTTTATTATTTGCCACCTCCCACTGTGGTTATATTTCAAATTTCAATAGGAAGAAGTTAGTCCTAGGGCTCTTCCAGCTGATCAGAGAGGCCTCCTTCGTTGCTTTCTTACACAGTAAGACCTTACTCACCACCTCTCAATGAACATTTCAAATTTAAACCTCCTACGACTATTGGGGTAGAAGCTAGGTTTTTGATTTTATTATTCGCCACCTCCCACTGAGGCTACATTTAAATTTCTAGCTGCATTGGGTAGCAGATGTCGTCAACCCAGCATAATTTACATTGCATCATACCCAGTCATATGTTCCTACATTACTGCAAGGCTCCGACGATAGCCTACATGCAAAGTCATTTGTTATTGGTTAAAGTCAGTCATAATCCCGTATGCCCAAAAAATTACCTGAGCACTGAAAAAGCATGACCATTACAGATGATTGGCAAACATACGTTTACCGGTTTGATAGACAGACGTTGTTTTTAGAATGATGATTTGCAAAACACACAAACAGCTTTGTCCATCGAAACAGCGTGTACAGCAGATCCAAAAATTTCAAATTATTTTCCATATGTTTAAAAGATCCCAGTAAGCTAGTTGTGATGGTTATTTTTCAATATTCCATTTTTATTCATTTACTAGCTATTGTGCCCGTCCTTCGTACGGATTATGTTTAGAAATAAGACTAAATATGTTTCGGCTTTTTTGATAGCAACGATCATGAAGTTGTTAGCAGCTTAGGCCCCGTTCAGACGATACAGATTTTTGCGGTACGGTTTTTTTACTGTACGGCGTCAAATGTACTGTGATGTTCACACGCCGGCTTTGCTGCTTATTGCTGTGCTCTCCTCCTTCTTCCATTGCGCTTCCAGTTCAGTTTTATTTATTCCAGTCCAGGATTTTTTTTTTTGTAAGATTTTTTTAAATAAGTTTCTTACTGAAGGTTTCTCTTAAATTTTGATCAAAGTACGCAAATTCTGGTTTCAATATTCTACACATTTTTCTCTCATTATTTTTATATTAATCTTAAGTCTTGTCCCACAAGGCGGGTCTCTCATATATTAGAGAAATTAAATTTTCACAATTAATATCTTCCACTTCTGGACACTGGAATTCACTAATAAGAAGACCAATGCTGAAGAATATCAATGAAGAAGATCAATGCTGACGATCTGAAGACTGCTTCCAGCGTAATAAGAGTATCGTTTGAACATATCCATTACCGGTACAATACTAAAATAATACATGTGCCACCGGATACGGATAGTTATTTTGCGGTACAGCTGATTTTAGTGATACAGTTTTCGAAGACAAAACCGAATGTAGAGATCGGCTAGAACAGCTTTTTTACTGGATCCAGTCGAAACAGTATTGTGTGAACATACAATATGAAATGTACATGCAAACGAAAGCACTGCAAAATAACTGATACAGCAAATTTACTGTACCGCACAAAAACTGTATCGTGTGAGCGGGCCCTTAGTAAACAACTTGGAACGTCAGCAATTCAGTGACAGGTATCGGAGAGAATATTTTTTGAGAACAGCTGATTAATATATCATGATAAATTACGTGATTTGTTCTTATGTGGTAATAATAGTGCTACCTGGCGAATTCCCAAGAGCCTAGCACAAACCGCACCTTCCTAAAATGTTAATTTTTGTTTTGATAAATTTAAATTAGAAAATTTTGTTTTTTTTTCAACAAAGAAATAATTGATAAAACATAAGATGAGCTTTGATTCACCAGAAATATGTTTCCTAAAAGACTGCAATGCTCCGACTACACAAGTTTGCAGACAGCGTAAATAACGCCGCGAAGGGCCCACCATTTATATTTGTGAACAGCTGATTGATATATCATGATAAATTACATGATTTGTTCTTATTCTTATGTGGTAATAAAACTTGGAAGAAATGTATCCAAAATCGCACAATACTTGGTTTTTAAACGTTTATTATTCTGTTGAAAAAAAAGTTAATTTAGTTTTTTATAGCTAAAGACATTGTCAATAATGTTTTCAATACTGTTCAATAACTAAAATCCCGATCGATGCTCTCGTTTTTGAGGAGAAGGCCGCGTAAAATGTATCCAAAATCGCACAGTACTTGGTTTTTAAACGTTTATTACTCTGTTAAAGAAAAAGTTAATTTAGTTTTTTATAGCTAAAGACATTGTCAAAAAGGTTTTCTATACTGATAAATAACTAAAATCCCGATCGATGCTCTCGTTTTTGAGGAGAAGGCCGCGTAAAATGTATCCAAAATCGCACAGTACTTGGTTTTTAAACGTTTATTACTCTGTTAAAGAAAAAGTTAATTTAGTTTTTTATAGCTAAAGACATTGTCAATAATGTTTTCAATACTGTTCAATAACTAAAATCCCGATCGATGCTCTCGTTTTTGAGGAGAAGGCCGCGTAAAATGTATCCAAAATCGCACAGTACTTGGTTTTTAAACGTTTATTACTCTGTTAAAAAAAAAGTTAATTTAGTTTTTTATAGCTAAAGACATTGTCAATAATGTTTTCAATACTGTTCAATAACTAAAATCCCGATCGATGCTCTCGTTTTTGAGGAGAAGGCCGCGAAAAATACCTTTGCGGCCGTGACAGACAGACAGAAAGTGAGATAAGACTATTTTCGGCTTATTTAATGTATAAAACGTAAAAATAACCAAAAAATATACAATTCTGATAAATGTACAGACAAAACTCTAATTTTATTTATATAGATATTCTATTCATCTATGAAAGTAGCAGAATCATTTTGTAACCTTTATTTACTTTTATCAATGTAATCGTTTTAACCTCTTTTTTGTACCATATATTCTCGCACTAAACCCTGCTGCTGTAAACTCTTTTGGCAATCACGTTGTGGAACTAACTGGATATGTAACTTAACAGTAAGGAGATGTAAGCTGCGATTTGCTCAAGCTCTAATTATTAATAACATCAGTTTTTTCACATTATAAGAATTTTCAGCGAGACAAACCTGCTGAATTTTGGTTTCAAAATATTTGTTGACTCGCCCGTTGTGGGCTGTTTTATTACATTACTAGCTATTGTGCCCGTCCTTCGTACGGATTATGTTTAGAAATACGACTAAATATGTTTCGGCTTTTTTGATAGCAACGATCATGAAGTTAACAACTTAGTTAACAACTTAGGACGTGAACAATTCAGTGACAGTTATCAGAGAGAATATTTGAGAACAGCTGATTGATAATATATCATCATAAATTATGTGATTAGTTGTTGTTCTTATGTGGTAATAATAGTGCTACCTGGCGAATTCCCAAGAGCCTAGCACAAACCGCACCTTCCTAAAACTTTAATTTTTGTTTTGATAAATTTGTTTTTTTTCAACAAAGAAATAATTGATAAAACATAAGATGAGCTTTGATTCCAGACATATGTTTCCTAAAAGACTGCAATGCTCCGACTACACAAGTCTGCAGACAGCGTAAATAACGCCGCGAAGGGCCCACCATTTATATTTGATAACAGCTGATTGATATATCATGATAAATTACGTGATTTGTTCTTATTCTTATGTGGTAATAAAACTTGGAAGAAATGTATCCAAAATCGCACAATACTTGGTTTTTAAACGTTTATTATTCTGTTAAAAAAAAAGTTAATTTAGTTTTTTATAGCTAAAGACATTGTCAAAAAGGTTTTCAATACTGATAAATAACTAAAATCCCGATCGATGCTCTCGTTTTTCAGGAGAAGGCCGCGTAAAATGTATCCAAAATCGCAAAACACTTGGTTTTTAAACGTTTATTACTCTGTTAAAAAAAAAGTTAATTTAGTTTTTTATAGCTAAAGACATTGTCAATAAACTGTTCAATAATGTTCAATAACTAAAATCCCGATCGATGCTCTCGTTTTTGAGGAGAAGGCCGCGTAAAATGCCTTTGGGGCCGTGACAGACAGACAGACAGACAGACAGACAGACAGACAGACAGACAGACAGACAGAAAGTGAGATTAGACTATTTTCGGCTTATTTGATGCATAAAACGTAAAAATAACCAAAAAATATATAATTCTGATAAATGTACAGACAAAACTCTAATTTTATTTATATAGATTAATAAACATAGAAAACCTTCTCAGTGTACAGTGGCGTAGCCAGGATTAGATTTCGGGGGGGGGGGGCTCACCAAGGGGGGTCTGGGGTATAGGAGGGTCCGGATTTTTTTTAAATTTAGTGGTGTGAAAAGCTAATCTAGACAACTTGTTAGGCTCCAAAGTTCAAAAGAAAGTTTTGAAAAATTACTACCCAAGAACCTAGGTGGCCAGGTTTGAAATGATAAAGTTTGATATACCAATATCTGTGACTATTTTGAGTCAAAACCCTTGAATTGGAACTAATCATACTTAACTTATGTACTGAATCTCAAATTATGGTAGTCACATTTTTCTAACATGTTTTATTCGATTTCGTAGCTCATTTTAAATCAAAATTATCCATTTGAGCACCTAACAAGTTTCTATATGAGTAAATATTGAGGAAAAATTTGAAAAAATGCATTAATCTGACTATAACTGTAGCTATATTCCATTACACAAACAGGGTTTCTGTAATCTGTTCGTTATAATACAACAAAACAGATAGAACCCTTCGGCTTTAATAAGTCCTTATCTATTAGTTATTTGAGAATTTTTTATTTCTGAAATTTTGGGGGGGGGGGGGCCGGGCCCCATGGGCCCCCCCTGGCTACGCCACTGTCAGTGTAAAGGAAAAGAGTAATTGGAAATTTAGGTATAAAAATTTTACTCAAACAATTTAAAAGCGTAATATTTGTAAGTTTTGAGTTTACAGGACCATTATTTAGGCCTATTTTGGTAATGCAATATTAATCTGCTACTGGAAAAAAAAGAAATATGCACAAGGTATCTGTAATTACAGTGAGCCATAGTTTATACTTTTTCACTTATTTAAAATATTCTACAATCTATGAATATGAATAGGTATTTTTATTTTTAATTTTTTTTGCTTTTGAGAGGTACCGGTACGGTATATTTTGAGTACCGTCACAAATACGGCACTGTTCTTATACTACCTTACTATCTACAGTAATTATTATGCCACTGAAATTGATTGAACAGAATATAGCAAGGTACAATCACCTTGATATCATTAGTATTTCAAGATAGTAAACATTTCCTTGCGCAAACCAACTAACTTTTAACACGGACTGTACAGCTGTGATGGGTATAGAGTTGAAAAGCCACCTGTTGAGACAGAAATACGTTGATCACACCTGTTTTTTGCTTCCTCTATCATTTCAGCCCTCCATCTTTGCCACCCATCCGTAACTTATAGTTGGAAAGGTACCGGACCTTGTATTTGACCGTTATGCTGCATCAAAACAAGTGGTATTAATTCAATATATATCTATATAATGAGGCTATGATACTCTATATAACAATAAGAAACTTGAGAAATGATGTTTGTTAAAAAATCAGCAAGTTTTTAAATAATGAGGTTTGAGGTGGCACATTTTAATGTGAATAATCTATTTGATGAAAATCAAAGATGATTCAACCATGATACTAATGAGAAAATAAAATAAATACCTATAATCGAAAAGATGAATAGAAAATCAAGATAAATTTTTTAAAAAATCTAAAGAAGATAATGCAACAGACATCTCTAAGCAAATTTAGTTCAAGCTAGTTTTTAAAAATACAGTGGAATCCAAACGTATTGGGGCTGACCCCTGTTCGAATTTCGGAGAATCCAGATTATTCGGGAAAACCGTTAAAATAGCTTCAAGACACTCGACAAAGTATAAGTGCAACAACATTGAATTCCATTTAGATGAATCCATCTAGAAAAAGCCACATCACTGACTGGAAGATAACCCGTGTTGAAATAGAACATTTTTGTGCTTCAACGGATGAAAACCCTCTTTCTAGAGTAGAAATTTTCCAGGTTATTGCAAAATCAGTGTTCAGATTATCGGGATAAGGATTTCCGGCACTGTACAGGCAAATTATTTATCTAAAACGAACTTCCAAATAACGAAATCTTCTACATAAAGAATGTTTATGATGTCCTTTGACATTGTCATCTTAAGAAAACGAGCTCTAACGAATACCTCTCTAGAACAATTTTTTCAACTGGATAATTGATTTTATTATGCAAAGGTTCAACTGTTTTTGAAAATGTTTAAAGTGGAAACGAATAGTGTGAGGTGTAGGAAATATCGGGATAGAAATAGATTTTTTAGATATATTTTTATACTGTATTCAATCTTTTGCTTTTTTTGTAGATTACGTCTTGGTGGCTCCAATTGAGGAGAATAAGACCAGTCAGAAAATGTATTTGAATAGGAGATTTTTTTCTATTAATTGAATCGCTTCATGCAAAAAAGGCATCAGTCCAAAATTTTGAAATTTAATTTAATTAAATTCAAATTTTTTTCCGAATAGCTCTTTTAGAGAGCATGCCCAATCAGCTTCTTTGCCCATGCTTCCTTCATTTTTCCAGAGACGTTCCTTGTCTTCCTGAGTCCACTCTCTCCCCTTTCTGCTGATAACCATTTTCCTCTCCTGAAACTCCAAACTCTGTATTGTTTTTCTGAATATTACTCTGTTTTTTAAGATCTCTATTGAATTGTTTAGTAGGTCATTGTCTATTTCTTTAAGCCATGTTATCTTATTCTTGTGAGTATTGAGTAGGTCAAATATCTGTTTTGTTAATCTGGTGTTTTTCCAAATTATATCTTTTTTTCTGTTTTGAAACTTTTACAAAGATGATAATGACAATTACATAAATGAATTTGAGGTTTATGTTCATTGATTGTTTTGTGCATAAGTTTTTTCAAGATTGCCAAAAATTTGGTTTTTGGACCGATGCCTTTTTTGCATGAAGCGATTCATTATTATGATATCAAGCATTGTTTCCTTGAAATTTTTATATTTTTCCAATAAAACATTTTTCTATATAGGTGACTTCTATAAAGTAGGGGATCATGAATAGTAGAGGAACAAAGTTTAGTTTAATTTGCTATCTGCCTTGCCTGTAGCACAGACAAAGAACTATTTTTGCATTTATTTTGAACTATTTGTATTTATTTTTGTAGTTATTTCTAGAATCTGTGCCTGTAGTATGCTCCGGGGTTTAGAAGTCATTGACATTGTTATTAACATTTTTTTTTTTTTTTGATGAAGCCCCCATAGGTCTTAGACCTGTGCGTGGGTAATGAGTTGGATGATGGTGATTGATGAGTTGGACCTACAGTTTTAGGTGGGTTCCGAACCAATGACTGTCAACGTTATCGTTGACAGTATCGTTGACACAATAGATAAAAGTAGGGAGAGTTATTGAATTTTGACCAACAATATAAATTTATAACTGCTGTTCAAAAGTTATAATTTTTCAAAACTTAAAAAAACAGATGGAAATTGCCGTTGAAATCATTAGAAGGCGTGTGATAGGCAACCTTCATAACCACCTACACTACATATTTGTGAATAATATTCTATGAATAGCCTGCTTCTGAATAATTTTTCTACTCATAAGTCTTGAGGCCAAGTCTTGAATAAGTCTTGAATAAGTCTTAAGTTGAATAAGTCTTGAGGCCAACGCACACAGCAACAGACGGACGGATTCAGACAGACGGATGAAAAATCGCTCCCCAGCTTATTAAATGTTGCAACGCACACAGACATCCGTCTGTCTGCGTCTGTTGCAGACGTCTGCTTGCAGACGTTTCAGATTCGCTCCGGGGGCGATTTTCAAAACGTCTGGTGCCAGACGTTTCATATCGCGCATGCGCTAACTAAACTTATCGACAGTCCCGCAAGAGGCGCTATAGTTTTGCCTGCTTTCGGTTACATGTGCGTCATTGTGTTTTCTTAATTAATTAATAGAATAGGTAATTTTGTTTTAACTGACATCATGGAACAACTAATAGAAGCAGTGAGAATTCACCGTGTCCTATGGGACACACGATTACCTGAGCACTGTGACTCAAATGCCAGAGAAAAGGCTTGGAGTGAGATCGCAACCGGCTTAAAAAAAGAAAGTAAGTACGGTACCTGTTACATATGATAGTTCTTTATTTCAATCCTATATTTGCATAAATAACATAAGAAGTAGATGATAAGTAATATAAAACAGAGCAAGTCTTTGACGAGGGTCCCCGTTCCTTTTCTTCCTAGCCTGCACACATAATTTTAATATTGTAATAAGGTGAAAATCATTCTTACAACAGTAAAAATTTATCACAATGAAGGCAATGTCTCATAAAGTCTTATGCATAAATATAAATGTAATTGCCAATAAGTTAATTCCCAGATCTGTTAGGCCTATTTATATGAAGAAATCTAGTTTGTAAATAGAATCACTCATTAATCTTGATTGACACACTTGCTAATTGAAATAAGATATAAAATGACTTTATAATCATGAGTTGTTTGATTGATGTTAAATAAAGAAATATATTTGATAACACTAGTGCCGATGATTGAAAATACTGGTGCTTCATCGCTAAAAATAACAAAGGTAGTATATGTCATTAGCCACGACTTTTAAACACTCTCCCGTTGCCAAGGTACACTCCCTTGTTCTGAGAAAAAGTGTCTACGAATTCTGCTATAATGTTTAAATTTTTCATCGTCTTCTGTCAAATCTTGCGTAAGGTGATGGTATTCACCATAAATTTTACGTTTTTTATTAATGGGATGAACCCAATGTGACCTGTTAGATAATGAGAATAACAGTAACAAATCGTCATCACTTGAAGAATCATCGTCCTCTAGCCAAGGAATATTTTTTGAAAAGTTTGTGCCACACCACACAACAACATTTGACGCCATCTCACTGAAGACTAGCAGCGGACGATCCCCCATCCGTCTGTGGCTGTGTGCGTTGACCAAAACGTCTGTCTGCATGCAGACGTCTGTCTGAATCCGTCCGTCTGTTGCTGTGTGCGTTGGCCGTAAGATACTCTAAAAGGAATGAGGAGTCAATTAGGAATAATATGTGCAAAAATTGATAAAAACTAGTACATAAATAGATCCAACCGAATACGTGGAACTTAATTCAAGCAATTTACTGTCCGTTATTAACTCATGCAATGTTGGCTGAGTTTGCGGCATCGTTAAAGTAATAAATAAGCTTGAAATACTTGTTTAAGAACATACTAATTGGCCAAGTCCTGACTATAATGATACAAATAAGTTACAAACTCTGATTTTATTACCTTTTATGACCGCAGTCAAGTCACAATACAGGCGTCATTAAATTTACTTCTCTATGATTTACTTTTATAATATAACTGTATTATCCGAGTGGCGCTACATTTATTGTTGAAAGACCTCCCAGGTTATAGAATAGAATAGAATAGAATAGAATGACTTATTTATTTGTTGACGTGGCGAAGTTTGGACAGTAATATCCACTCTACCACTCAACCACGAGGTTATGTCCTCTGAAGGGATGATTTGATGATGGATTTAGGAGCAGTGAACATTGAAGTTTCAAATTTATAGTCTTGAAATTAATTAGTTTTAGTCAAAAAGTAATTTTCAAATAGAGTATAAATGAGTATAAATTTTGAGATGAATTGACCAGCACATCGATCATAATTCTCCCTTGAATAATACACTCGTATACTTATGTGGAGAAACGTTTAGACCAATATTCAAATACAGGAAAAAAATATTTATTTGATTTACAAACCGAGAAAAATTTATTCAAAAGTACCTAACAAGTGAATTTTTGCGAAATCAAGCAAGTTGAATTTAAATTCAAATTTAAGAATGAAGAATTTTTTATGAATTGATATCTTAGTGATAGCTAGAGGCTTAACAATATGGATTTCAAATAGATAGACGTTGATTATTTGAATATTATTATTATCTAGGATAATTCTTATTGTTGGATAGAATTTAATTAATATTTTCTAGTTTAATAGTTTAGCTCAATAGTTTAATAGAAGCTTAATAGTTTCTATTCAACTAAAAATTTGTCTATTGAGCAGAATCTTAGAGAATGATATTTAAATTGATCAAAATCTATTACTGGAATTTTGTCATTTTGAAATTTAATTTAAAGAAAAATATTCCAAAATTGCAAAATAATGCCGAAACAATACTATTGATTGATAATGCTACAGTTTTTTAATATATTGTATCAACTTGCTCTATTCAGTTTAGCCTATATGAAACTAATGGGAAAATAGAATATTATAAATATTTTTTTAATCGAAAATATACGAAACATATTTAAAATTCAAAGCTAATTAAAAATTGTTTTCTAATTAAAACTAATATTTGTGATGTCTTCATAAACACCACTTTATAGAAGGTGTGAATTACTTGCCTCCTTAGAAGAAAGAATGGAATTATGTTCATTCCATACGCCTAAGAATGTTAATAGCATGGACCTCAATAATTTGATGATACTTTTAGAGATTTTTTCATAAGAGGAGAGTTTACGGGTCTTCAGTCCCTCATCATGAGAAGTGTTTATCACTTGTCATCCCGGTAAATTAGCTATATTTATAATCATCCCAATAGCACACATAATATTTTTATATACCTGAGTATATAAATTAATGAAACAGCCTTGGATCGAATACGATCGATATTAGAAGGGTTTCTTTATGATTATAGTTGAAAAAGCTTTATGATTTTTCTTTATGATTATAGTAGAAAGCTTTACGAAATGCCACATTGTGCAAAGTGTCATATAACAACCACTCTTCATTTTAGTAATAACCCTACTTTCTTTGTAATTATTTTCCCAACGTGATCCGTAGGTGTAGCGATCTAGAAGCGAGGTTACTGGAGGCTGGCAGCAAAACGTGTAGAAGAGATGCGATTTAATGAATTTAATTAGAAAAGCCGCAGGACAGGAATTCCTGAGGTGGGTGTGTGGATGGGCGCTTGCGTATGTGAGACACCCTTCAGGTCTGCAGACACACATAGAGATTATACCTATATCTGTTATAGAGATAATCTATATCTATGTTTGGACCCATGCGTTCCCTCAGCCCGATGGGAAGATGCTCCATTAAACGTGTGGTGGAGTAGAAGAAAAAATTGGAGGCAAGTCTAGATACTTATTTTTTTAAGGAGGAGGCTGATTCGAAATGCAAAGCCGATATGCTTGGAAGCTGGAAGCTCCGATGATACGGTTCGGGAATGCAGAAATGGTAAAAATCGGGTTGAATGTTGAATGTGTGATCTCGCTTTCAATCTTTGATCATTTAGCAATGTGAGACCAAGGACAATGCGAGATACTTTAAATTTACTCAGGAACCAACACAAATGGCTCACAATTTTTCGTTTGTAATGCTAGAACGGAATGGTTGGATGGAAAACATGTTGTTTTTGGTCATGTAATTAGTGGTTTAGATGTTCTCAAGAAAATGGAGAAATGCGGTACAAAAGCTGGCCTTCCAACTGAAAAAGTAACATTATCTTCATGTGGCGAACTGGTGTGAATGATTATTTTCCTAATTCATACTCATACTTGATTTCATGTTTTATCTATTTTGTACTATGAAAGCAGACCAGAACATTTGATAAGATTGAAAGAATAAGAGATTGTGCAGTGGGCCACAGTGATACGAAATTTATGAGTTTATTGGGGCCTTCATCCAGACAAATTAGCACATTAAGCATGATTTTTTAAAAATTAAAATGGAAATTATTCCATTCCGAAATATATATATATATACAGGGTGTTTCGGAACTCTCTACCAATACTTCTAGGCAGTGTTTCTGGACCACTAACAAAAGTAAATATCATAATAAAAATTTTCTTAAATCCCCAGTTACTCACACAGCCGCCATTTTGTTTTTTCACTCATTATTTTTTTATTCGAACACCTCTGAATGTATAATTTTGAAATTTTGCTAACAGCTTTATAACAATTGAAACAATCTTAAAAAAATCAATCAAAATTTTCCGACATCAAAAAACAAAATGGCGGCCATTTAAAATATTTGAACCGGATTAAATTAATAATCATCAGGAGAGATATGCTACTTTTTAGGGTGTGCAGTGGTTGGAAGCGAGAAACTGCAACCCGTTCTCAACCACCGCACACCCTAAGAAGTAGCATATCTTTGTTAATTGTTAGCCAATCTTGGAAAATGAGGTATCGTTGGATTTGCAATAAAAATATCTAAAAAACGTTATTCCAGTCAAATTTTTATATCATTAGCCATTATTAATTTAATCCTGTTCAAAGATTTTAAATGGCCGCCATTTTGTTTTTTGATGTCGGAAAATTTTGATTGATTTTTTTAAGATTGTTTCAGTTGTTATAAAGCTGTTTGCGAAATTTCAAAATTATGCAATCAGAGGTGTTCGAATAAAAAAATAATAAGTGAAAAAAACAAAATGGCGGCTGTGTGAGTAACTGGGGATTTTAGAAATTTTTTATTATGATATTTACTTTTGTTAGTGGTCCAGAAACACTGCCTAGAAGTATTGGTAGAGAGTTCCGAAACACCCTGTAGCATATATATATATATGTATATATAGGCTATATAATATTTTAAATCCAAACATTTTCACTTTTAGTTTTAACACATCACTATTAGAATTTCAATCATTCGTCTTTAAATTACTTAGATTTCAATTAATCAAGTCTTATTTCATAATAGGTGATGATATGAAACAGATTTTGTTGAAGAAATTGTTGTGAAGCTACAGATATTTTTCGCTACAAATAAAAAATCACTCTCAGTATAAAAATCCATAGGAACGCTGTCAGAATAAATGGTTGTGTTGTACATGATGCAAATTCATCCAGTTTCCGTCAACTATATATATGAGTATTGAGGCTGTATTGAATATAATTCTCCTATTCAATTAATCTTCCGAATGAGTGAATTTCAAGTTCTTATCTTTCAAGTTGGGGCATATCCAAGCTGTAGAACGCTAGTCTATCGATGGAAATATAACCATTGATCATCCACACTCATAAATCTCACAAATGAATACTCAAATCAGACATGTTCTTTGGATCTTTGATTCAATAACTTTTCTCAACAAAAAATATATATCAATCTATTTTTACTTTTTAAAGTCCTACTTCTCATTCCGATTAGAATGTACGTTATTTTATCAGTATCATTGTCAGTTAACAGTCATGAGCTCTTATACAAGAATAACGTTTCTCAACAAGAAATATTCTTTGGAAGTCCCAGATCTATAGTTTAGAGTTTAGGTGATTGCGTAACTTAACTTACTCAACAATGATTCACATCAATTTAGCTGCTTTTTTTACTCGAGAAGAGCTGTATGGTGTCAATGAGGTCAATGGGATATTAAACTTAATCAACTGTCCATTAGACAGGTTGTCTCTATGGCATAATGACAAAATATCATATTTTGAGACATTTGTTTCTTAAATGATGAAATTAGAATCAATTAATTACGACCTACAAATAGGCAGGATCTCATCTGACGTGAAATCATGCTTTGAGAAGTGGTACTTCCAGTTATTTTACTCCAGATTATACCCTAAATTATACATACCCACAATTATACCCACATAATTATACTGAAACTGAAATACATCAAGACAAGGGCGTTCCTACTTCCTGCACTACGTTGTCACTCAACACTGTCTTTGATACACAATGTACCAAGCGTGTTTTTCTGAGTTTGCAACTGAGCACCGCAATGCGTATCAATGAGTATCCTACTTCTAAACAAGTTTGAGAAGCCGGCTTTCGGCGCACTATCACAATCATAACGAATTCGCGGCGGGTGGTGTAAACAATAATGTGAAGTCAATTTTTTAAATTTGATTCTACTTCGTCGATGTGTTTTTAAATTGGAGGAACCTTAGAAAACTTTTGTTTTGTGAATATAATCAAGAGGTTTGCCCAATACACTTACCTGATTATTTTAAAGCCATGTTTCGAGTGTTTCAAAAGGAACATTTTTTGATTGAAACTGTGAAAGATATATGTTAAACAATTTAGTGTAATCTAACGATCGTTCATAAGGTAATAGGACAGTTTAAGAATATGGAATAAAGACGTTCTAAAATAAAAATCTAGTAGGTTATTCTAGAGTTCAATAGTTCAATCTAAAAAAGTCAAATTAATTTTGAAGTGTGAATGTGCATTGTTTAATGGATAATATACCGATATCAATGATCTGAAGGAAAAATTCATGAAGATTCTGGATATCCATTGATTACTTTTCCACTGGTGAGTTACCTATTACATTTGTACTTTACTGGTTGAGAGATCTTCAATACCTTTGGCCGGGCTGTTACGTTAGTCAAATTTTAGGAGCACACGGGCAATAAAATGACGTAAACAAGCAGTTTAATTCTTCTATTTTGGACGCTATTTTACATTCAATATACATAACCAGTAGTTCTGTGAACAGTAGACCTCACACCCAAGAAGAAGGGTGCTTGCACTGAGGAACATACTTGATGTACTCAATGATAATCAAAATTAAACACAGTCATCGGACCTAACCCTTGATTCAATTCGCGTGGTCTGTTTCATGTCTGTTTTTCACAAAAGGTCACTCTGTATCATATCAAGAAGGCTGTGTTTTCTATTTGCAATACAGGTGATTTCTTATATTAGATTTCAGATGTCTGATGAATGAGTCTATAAAACAATATTAATTAAATTTTTATATCATTTACTTAGTAATAACTTGTTACTATACTTAATTCAAATATTAGAAATGATTTGTTTCCCCCAAACAAATATGTTATTCTTATGAAGCATAACTTTATTCATATGAATGCGGCTCAACCAGATGAATAAGGGGCCCAGAGGGCTATTTCTATGAATCTGATTCCAATTGCATATGATGGAGAACCTCATTTAAAAAAAATATATGTTCCTAGCAGAAGGCCTAAGAGCTTTACTTTTTTCCTTTAAAATATCCTTTAAATGCAAGCGAATTTCGAAAATCCTTACTGCTGCGCATTACTAAAAGGAACGAACATTCATGCCAAATTTAAAAGAAATCGGTTCACGGGTTCAGCCGTAAATGCGTTACAGACAGAATGCAAAACGGTCGACTTGAAACAAAGACCTCTTTTCGTTCGGTAAAAATCATACTTCACTGTGAAGAAAAATCACAATTTTATTGGTTTGACGTTCAAATTTCGATATTTTTTAACTTTATAACAACAGCATAGGTATAGGTGTAATGAATATGAGCAAATGTGGCATATTTTACAAGTTATTATCAAAAATTATTATCAAAAGCCGAGTGTAAAGGTTTAAAAACACATAAGGCAAAGTTCATAAACAATCGAAAATCATTTTAACAAATCTAGTTTGAAAATGGCGTTTGAAACAGTGGAAAACGAAACGAATGTTTTATATTTTTTTACGAAAGGTACTAAAATTGCCTATTCCAACATGCGCTCACTTTCAAAACAACTCCACAAAAAGTCTGCTAATACTAAATCGTTTTCTACTTCTCTTCTTATTCCTCTTCCTCTTCCTTCTCCTCCTGATACTCCTCCTCCTCCTGCTCCTCCTCCTCCTCCTCCTCCTCCTCCTCCTCCTCCTCCTTTTCCTATTATACAAACGAGAAAAACATTATTTTATATCGGATTTTCAAAAGATGCTACACCAAGAGTATCCATGCAGTAAAGAAATCAAAGCGAGTCCAGGAATGTTTTTTCATGTAAATTTCAGTTTATTTATTGTAATGGAGCACTCAGAACGATAAAGAACCGATGTTTATTTAGCATTGTGACGCCCACAGAATGACATATAATGTTTCTCCAGATGTTCTTGTCTTCTTTTTTATATATGTGTCGCGCTCACTCCCCATCACTATTATCACTTGAGATGTTGATGTTATTCGGAAATAATATAAAGTTTTATTACTTGTTCTTAATCCTAGTTTTATTACTCTAAAATCCGTTAGTATCTAACGGATGCAGTTTTGATCTGTATATCATTAAAAAACAGCTACTTAGAAGTTTCATCTGGATTTTCTTCCAATCTCATTCCATTCGGGATTCATATTTCTCCATTCACACACCTCTCAGTAAACCAAAAGCCTAGCATCTTTAACTCCTTAACTATTCATATTGAAAGCACTAAAAGCATCTTCACTGCTCATGGAATTACTAATCTATTTATTCATATTAGCATAATACAGCTGGTTGTAAAGAAACAACAGGCTTTTAGTGAAATACTGTCTTTCACTCAAAATAATATCAATTATTTCCTTTGTATCTTTGTTTTTTCCTGCATGTTTTTGAATGAGTTTTTATAAATAATGCGAGTCATCGAATGATGGATGCATTCTTATGAGATTCAAATAAAAAATGAAGTTTACTTCAAATAAATTATAAAAAATGTATTGCAATATATTTTCGAAACACCCGCATGGATATCAACAATTTATTTATACATATAGCATATTAATTGAAAGTATCGCAGTAGACCCGCATATTAAGCTCATATTATGCATGTTTTATAAGTGTCAAATAGCTGATTTTTTTGCCACACTTCCAGGATGGTTTTTAGGGTACAAAATTATTGTACTTATGAAGGAGCAGAATGTTTCTTAAGAACAATAATGGAAAACAAACATCAGCATCGTATCTTTTCATGGTGGATAAAGACTCAAATTCTAAAATTTCATGTCTCGGCCTTTTAGAAATCAGCTTATAAGAGTTGCTCATGCATATGACTGAAGGCATGATAAAAACTCCTAAGAGACATACCTTTTACCGTCTATGGGCATGATCCTTCACTTTACCTGCAAAATTCATTATAAATAGTGCGCCGGGCAGATTATTTTCAAATAGAATCAATATTGAAACCCTTTGAATTTCACTCATGGGAGTCTTACTATTAAAGTGAACTAAATCACTAAATACTACAGACTACTAAGTTGCTAGCACTATAGAGTACTATGTAATAAATTATTACACATCCAGAATCAGTGAGGATCAGTCTGGGGGTGATGACCAATGATGTTATGGAGGGCTGGGGAGGCTCCAGGCACTATATAGATATATAGTACACCATTGGAGGAGAAGGAGGGATTCTCTAACAGTAATTCAAGACTAATGTATAGTTTATTGTTATTCAAAAGGGTGAAATCGCCCGGTAAATTTTGAGAGAATAATCCCTTTAAAACCACATTTTAAGCGATTCTAGACACAAATTCATCCATTCTAACCCAAATTGTGTGTCAAACTTTCATCCAGCTTTTGCATTATTGTCAGTGGGAGATCCGAACTATTCTGCTAAAATACATTGTTAAAGTAGCCAAACTTTAAAACAGGTCCATTTTCACTGTTTTTTTTTTTTTTTTTTTTTTTTTTTTTTTTTTTTTTTTTTTGATCCCTCACCTCACCTGATTTGAGTACAGTATAGTAACTTACCGTAGTCTAGGGTTCTCCCCCAGAAATGTTTTTGAAAATATTCCCTCTAAAATGAAATTAAAAACGTAATTTCTATTCTTTTCCAAATATTATTGTCTCTCAGGGCTGTTTGAAATTCCAAAATTTATTTTGTTTCTGGGTCTCTGGTAGGGATCCATCCCCCTGATCACCATAGTTAAGCAACTTTCGAGAAGTCGAGGCCACCAACGGTTTCAGCTCAAACATTTCAGGGATCCAGAGGCTTCTTGAAAAAAATTAAAAAAACAACAAGGAAAAGGCTGCAGAGTCAGAGAATTGATCCATCAATTAAGGCATGACTAATTTTGATGCCTCACTTTGAAACCTCGTAAAAGTTTGCTCATCATGGTCAATGATCCGTTAAGAAGTTTATATGCCGAGATGACTGGTTAAAGCAGGCACTCGATAATGTTGCATGCACGAAATAGCATCAAAATTGATCTAGTGTCAGTTTGCAATGCGGTTTAAGTGATTAAATTTGTCGAGGATAACTTGTGCAGAGAACAACTGTCAGATAGAGAGAGAGAAGAAATTTTTGGGGGAGGGTGGTAGAGAGAGAGTGAAAGAGAGAGGAAAAAGTGTGGTAGAGAGCAAGAAATTAACAAGTACCGGTTGAGTGCTACTGAGCAACTTACAAGCCGCAAGGCAAATGTGCACGAAAAATTAATGTACTCAGCCAAAGTATTGCACATACAGTTGCCCTATTATTAGTTACAATGATGTGCCATCTTCAGAAGAAACGTTCAAACGCTCACGGTACATGTTAGCTCAAAAGCCTTAACGGTTCAAGTTCAAGGTATACCTTCTGGAAGATGTGAAGCTTCATAACGAATCATTAAAAGCAACTGTTGGTTATTTTCTTGAGCTTCTTAATCGTTTGTCAGATAGTGTTGAAGAAAATTTGTCACGCTGTCAACCTGTAGTATTAATAGAGAATTTTGAAATACTGTATAAAGAAATCTGTCATAAAAGCAGAATTAATTGGTATCGTCCCCTATAACAATCACCTAAAATTTGAGATGCGTTACGTTTAGAAGACCCAAAACGCTTGATAAGACCCTTGTGGCACTCAACATAAGTAAAAATTGCGATCCATTAAAAAATCAAGAGCCAGGGCGAGATTATTTTATTGCGTTAATAGAAAGCTTGGAAAAGATAGTGTATACCACTAGGTTCCAGCTAGACAAGCTGCGAGAGCAACTGAAGCTGCTGAACAAGAGAGCAACTGAACAAGAAACGATAGAGCTAGTGACTGTACCGAATATAGGCAACTCTATTGCTCTAGAAATTTGTCTATCTAGAATCTACTTTGGTCTTCCATTTCTTCAAATTTTAAATGTATGAGATATGTGTCGCTCTAGCTTTCACCGTTTGCACGGGACCTTTTATACAAGGGGTCCTAAAAAAAGCGTGTTCTCTATGCCACCACCTTCGTATTCTACATGATGGAGGAAACAAAAAATATTGTTAGTAAATATGTCAATTTTCCTTTAATTTTGAGAACAGCTATCTTATCTCGTGAATGGATTGCAATTCATCTTAAGCACGTTTATGTACTAAATAAATATGTGTTCTACAAAGTAATTGTTTCAATATTGATTTATACTAATTTTTGTCAAAATGGCGGCCGAATTTTCAAACTTATTTGATTCCAAACTCGTTGTTTTTACTAAAACCTCTTTACCTGGTAGTGATTCGAACTGATATTTTTCTTAATGTATACCATAGCCGATATAGTACCGTAGTATAATAGTATCATAGCCGATTACGACTGCAGGTTACCCTTTAGACTTCACGTTAGTCCAAAGAACGTACTACACAAACGAGGAGTGAGGTAGTTTGTGATTGCTTCCCTCACATTTTTCTCGATAGTATTATCGAATTCACAGAGAATGTTTCTGAATATCTCTAATAGGCTTCTTGGATGTACCTATGGTTACATCCATTCTCCCATTCAGAGTACATTCGTAATTCGCTTTTCTTGGTCCAAATGGATTTTTAAATCTTAAATTGTTGTGAGATGGACTCGACAAAGTCAATTAACAATTTTGGAGAACAATGTATTCAGTTTCGTAGTTATGTAAGAAAACAAAGGAAGAATTTGAATAAGAGTCCTTCCATGACCCAATTAACGTGGGAGTAGAAACTGACTTCCTGATCCTTGTGTTTGAAAAGTTAATTGGAATGGTTTCTTCAAGATGTTATTGAGAATTTCGGTTGGGAGACATTGAAATATCATCAAAATTCTCTGCAGAATTAGCTGTTGAATTTTCGTTCGCAATTGTAATGTACTGCGTAGCTCAGGTCAATTGAAATAAAAGTATACTCACTCAAAACAGATCTGCAACTATTGTATTGAATAATTTTGACAACTCTAACAACAAGTCATCTCAAAACATAGAATAAATGAGTAATCTAATATTAAAACTGACACTGTATTTCACTTTTAAATAATTTTTTACTCACATATATTGGAGATGCTTGAGGAATGCATTTCACTTTTGAAAAGAAGCTTCGTCAGCCTTCTTTTCAGAAGTGAAATGCATTCCTCAAGCATCTCCAATATATGTGAGTAAAACATTATTTAAAAGTGAAATACAGTGTCAGTTTTAATATTAGATTGTTCATTAAGTATTTCGTCATGGAAAACATCACAGATTATAAATGAGTATTAAAATGGCTTTTATAGAAGCTGGTAATCTATTACAAGTTAGTAACTCCCCTGGCATGAGCTAAATATTTTAAACTTTAGTGCAAGATTGAGGAAGAAATGCTGATTGGTTGGGGGATCGGCCTAATTTTTAGCTCATAAATAAAATTTTAAAATTAGCTAAAGTCTAGTTCTTTTTTGTGATGGGATGCCATGCAAGATGGAAGTTCCATCATGCATCCATCAACACAAGACACCAACTAACTAATACACTATTGACTAATCTACCGACTCAATTGACAAATATATTATATCAATAACAAAAATTTTATAAGCATCTCAATGTCAAAGACAAATGAAATTCATCTTTGACATTGAAATACGTCTGACCTAACAACATCTATTGATCCTTCAATGCTACTACATAAAAAGAAAACATTCCTCTAAAAATATTCCTTGAATCAGATTTGAGAAATGGAACTCATATCTTTCAAATTCCATTATCAAAACCAATGGTTACAGAACTCACAATGAGGTTGATAATCTTTTATTCATTTCGATTGAATTTATCGATTTGATCAGGTCAATGATACATATTGATATAATTGACCATACATTAAAACACTACTTTAATAACCGTTTTTAGTTTATGGAAAAAGAGTCTTTTTAGTCTCAATATCGCCTTCAATGAAGAATATTAAAAAAAGCACATAGCATACTCGACTCGTATAATAACTCCTATTTATTGTTGTTTTTAATGCGATTTCTGATTGAATCCGGCTTATCTATTTGTCATCATTTTCTCTGATTGAATAAGCACCAGCATATTTTTAATATTCATCACAGTATTAGTGACTTTCAAGCAATAAATTAAATAAAAAAGAAGAAACAAACATGAATTTATATTGAATCTGCAACTGTTCAAACTTTTGAAGGGTAAAAATTAATTTTGAAATCAATTCCTTTATTCTATTCTTAAGAACCATCTCATCTATTGCTCCATGCACGATCAACAATCTATAAAGATCAATGTAAGAATTTTCAAGTTCTTCAAGTTTTAAAATCAGAGTTTTGTCAAAAAGTTTAAAGTTTTAAATCTTTTCAGTTTTTATGTAAATTCAACGACTTGCAGTCAAATGATTTGACTGAAAGTCGTTGAATTCACAAAAAAAGTTAATATTAACAACTCAGTTCGTCATGGAACAAGAAATCCAGGAATTCAGTTTTTAAGTTTTAAGGAGAGTAGGTTTTCTAGCATATTAGAGAAAAACTATCTACTACTGTATTCTCATGCGTGTCCAAAATGTAGCTTTTTTGTGCGTGGGTGATGAATTGGATGTTGGTGATTGATGAGTTGGACCTACAGTTTTAGGTGGGTTCCAAACCACCGGGAAGTGATTTTACAGCAGACAACAAAGTCTTAGCTCATACTGGAACGAGGCAAAGCATAGCGAACGATAAAGTAACGTTTATTTCAACATGTAGTCTAAAACTTAGTGTTCAGATTTTTCGCAAAGCATAGCGAACGATAAAGTAACGTTTATTTCAACATGTAGTCTAAAACTTAGTGTTCAGATTTTTTGTGTTGTCCTGTTTCAATGAATTAACATTTTATTCAAACGAGTGTAATGAGACTTCATTATATACAGAATTTTCTTATTTTCAGTCCTGACTCACAGGAAATCCAATTTTTCACACCTGAAATCCAATTTTTCCATCGATCAAGTAGAAGATTCTATTCATATCAAGGAAGAACCACAGAGTAATCCATTATTATTCTCTCATTACAAGTGCTATTTTCTACAGGTTTCTCCATCTCGACTTTCTCAGGAATTATCTCTATAATCGCATCCGTTTTCGGCTTGGAAAGCAGTCAGCTGTTGACTGTTGAATCACTAGGAAGTGAGAAGGGTAATCACGTACTTTGGAAACAATGGCACACAACGAAATTATTTGCATTTTATGGGAACTCAGGCACTCTGTATCAGATTTAGCACTTGGAAATGTGTTTTCTACTACGAGACATTCGCAGTTCCAAAAATACCTGCTGACGCGATCTGATCCAGTGTTAATTTAACAATTAGCCCAGTTAATCGATTGGACGGTTGATTTTGTGTTTCTTTTTTCTTTTCAATCTGAATCGTGATTCTAGATTCTTTTTCAAGTATTTTGTTCTTAAAAAAATATGTAATGGAATTATACTCAAAAGATAATACTAACCCAAATAGGTCCTGTTTGTAACGGTGACCGATTAGATTGGCCAGCAAAAAAGACACTGTTCTCTGCTGTTAAATCACTTCCCGGTGGTTCGGAACCCACCTAAAACTGTAGGTCCAACTCATCAATCACCATCATCCAACTAATTACGCACGCACAAGTCTCAGACCATGCGGGCTTCACCCTCAAAAAAAAAAAAAAAAAAAAATAGGTTCCAATCCTAAATTCGAAATTTTGATTTATCCCCACCCTATTTTTTTCCCCCAAGGACAAACCCAGAAATTTAAGATGGCCCATTTTTATTTCAATTCCAGGAGGGATCCCAGATTTCTTCTTTAGTTTCTGTTCTTGAAAGTTTAGTTTACGTTAGTAGGAATCTGACTATTTTTTATAACAAATTTAAAATTTGAATTTACTTCCTATGGTGAGCCCGGAAAATGTCCTATCTTCTCCTTACCTGGCACAAGTGCACCTTTTTTTAGTGCTGCTCCAAGATTCATGCCCTTTATAATTATTATACTCCTTCGATACGCACCGCGCATGATTCATACCGTGCGTCACAAGAAATTGTTCTACTTTTCTAGTATAGTAATTATTTTTATTATATAAAAAGTAAATAGTGAATTTATTTAATCACAAATTTATTTTATTAATAAAAATAAACACTATTAATTATTATTTATTCAATTTAATTAAATAATTTCACACATAAATATTAATACATATATTTACTATATTATACACAGATAGTTTCTTAATTTAAATTAATTTACCCTTAAATATTATTATATTAAAATGTTTAATTCATTCATTATTGTTATTTAATTGATATTTTTTTTAGGTTTTATTTATTAATGTACTTATGTAAATATGCATTTTTCTACACTCTATATTTAATTGAAGCAAGGCTGGCGTGAAAAGTATGAAACCAAAATTTGCGTGAAAAGTGTAACATAGATCTTTAGTGATTTATGTAGCAACTCAGCTCACATATTTTCAGCAAAGGGGTTCTATGGAATTTTGTTCAATAGAATACAAAAGCATGAACTCTATGAATAAATTAAACAGTGTACTGAGCACTTGAATTTCTCCTGTCAAAACAATCTTCATGTTGGAACATGATCTAGATTCTTGTTCATCATACACTGTCATTCAAATAGCCTCCGTTATTTCGACTATTTACATTAAATGCACGTCATGCTCTGGAGCTACTTCTATTCTACAAGTAATAGAATAGAAATGAAGAAACCGCATATTATACGTGCTTCGCATGTACAAAATACTAAACACACTCAACATGTGGAAAATATCGTAATAGTTGTGTGGATCTACAGCAGCGACATACAGGGAATGAGTAATCCACAATCCACAACATGGGCGCCACCACATAGGGGCAAGGGAGGCCGAGGCACCCCCTGTCCCCTTAGAAAAAAAATAACGTAACATTTATCACATATTACAAAGTTGTAGTTTCATAGAAAAAATATATCAGTGAAAAGTATTTAAAATAATTGAAAACTGTTTTACATGTACATACTCATTTCTGAACGACTTGTATTATATTGTATCGTACTTTGTAGAATATTATTTTGTGGGAAGTTCAAGAGTTGGCTAGAGGCTAGAAATAAAACAGCCAATGAAAGGCTAGAGGGCTTTGCCTCATGTCTGCACACAGAAAATTTTTGAATGAAAAAAAAGAAGAATTTGTGACAAATTCAATCAATTTGTTTGCTACCGAAAGTAGAAGAGTTCAATTTTGTTCAAGAAATGCTTGATGTATATAGAAAATTATCAATGAATGAAGCTAATCGTTACCGACTGATAAATTTGGGATTTTTTGTTGCCCAAATCTTTTTTTTATTTCAGGAAATTAGGTGTAAAAGTCATTAAACAAGCTTCTAAACTCACAATTTTTACTCTGATCTTTTCAAAATTTTCCGCGGGAAACTTTCCTTTCTCCCCAAACCCCCGGAAGGACTGACACCCCCCCTAAAACAATTCTTGGTGGCGCCCTTGATCCACAACACTCTATTATATATCTTATCAGTAAAATCAGTAAATAAGTCCTAATCATACATTATCAGTTAATCTTCTTTCACGCTTTAGAAAACAAAATAAAGAATTATAAAATGTTATTGAAACATTCAAACGGCTCTGGTTGCGCAGTTGATTGGAGCGCTTGTCTGTGATAAGATAAGGCTCTGGCTGGCTTCGTTTCCTGCAGCCTTGGGTTCGAATCTCATTCAGCCATGGATGTTTCTCATCACTCGTCCATCAACCTCATTACCCACGCACAAGTCTCAACAAGTGAATTCGCAATAAAAAAATCTATGTTTGATCTTAATCAGTGGAACACTCAATCCGAAAAATTATAATGGGGATAATACCTCCGACAACCTAGAGGCAATGTTTTTTGGGGTAATGCCCTATATTTGTGAAATAGTATACCGATTATAACTTTCCTAAGACTCTTTAGACCATAGGCTACAACTATAGTTAAAACATTGGTTTATGGTTTGGGGTGGTTAATCTGTGACACAACTTATTCAAATTCAGACTATACATTCTAGAGTAACTCATCTGTTTCTTCAGTGGGAAACACCTTGCATAAGAAGTTTCAATGATCATACCATGGCTATTAGAAACGCAGAAGAATTGACTTGTGATGCAAGTCAAACTTCCAATTCCACAAGCAATTGAACACTTGAATAGCCTGTAATATTGATTCTCACTGTGCGATTATCAGAGAATGAACAGGTTGCATAACTGTAATAACGGCATAATTCCAATGATTATTTTCAATCAATGATAATAAAAAACCGATTGGGGCACGCACGCATTGCAGCAGTTGCTCAATATTCAACATCACCCAATCTTCTCTCAAGAAGGCACATCTGCATAGGAGAAGCTTTTAGTACTTTGAGTAAGAAATTGATTGTATGGGATGAAATGTTGTGGTATTTCTCCATAATAAAAGAAAAAGACAGTGATGTTGTCAATACCACTTATATTTTAAAACTTTACATTATCAGAACCTAGGTTACTTGGAATAAATTATTACGGAAATCAATAACTTCATTCAAAATACTTGTTCACTTGTACAAAGGTTATAAAAGATCCCACTCAATTTGTATTTATTGAATTCTGTGAAGTTTTTATTGAACTTTTAATTAGAATGGCTGAATTTATAAGTTAACAACGTGCTTAGATTTGTTCCAATTTTAAAAAGGTGTGATTTTCTTTATTCTTCCGCTATTTTTCTATTAAGTTACAGCAGTAAGAACTAGCGATCTTTTAAGGTGGTTTCTTTTTACAATTATACTCATACAACATTTATAAATTGTCAGTAGTTTCTATTGTTAATTTTGATTTCGTGACTGATCGACTCTATTTTGAAGTAAGCATATTTATTTTTATTCTTTTTATAATTTTTACTATTAAAGTACACTTCTACAGTAGTTATGATTTATGAGTATCATGTCATACAGTAGTTTTTGACTGTGCCACTGATCGACACTATTTTTATGTATCCACAATTATTTTTTCCTACAGTGACCCGAAAAAAGCCTATTTTTGCACTAACTGTAGCATGAAAAATAGTCTATTCCTGCACCAGTGCGGGAAAGTAAATTCCAGTGCGACAAAGTACTTTTCCGCACTCCAGATTTGCAACCTAACAACACAAAATAGTGAGCATGTAATATACAGGTTCCCTATTCTGCATTCAAAAATAGGTTGGCTACTCTGCTTCAGCAATGAAATAGTCGTTGTAGTTGTTGTTGAGATCGATTTAATTCGAAGATAGGTTATGTGAGGAATTGTCAGGTTATGTATTTTCTGTTTAAATTACTTTATACATTACTGTAGGAAAAATTTAATGTGTAATACGAGCGCAAAGTATTGTTTCTGCACTCGAGAAAAAACTGTTTCTCTCGATGCAGAAAAACCCCATTTTGCACTCTAGTTACACAAATAGCTATTATTGGTGAGATGCCATTGTCTGAGTTGATTTACCATTATTCATTGACATATCCAATACCTTTGGCAGGATGCCTCCGGCGAATAGGAGACGCTGCGGTGGGAGATAGTGCAATGTGATTGGCTGGCTTGCCCAGACCAATGGCATACTGTGTTAACCATAGAGAAGATATCGAATAACTAGTCAGAATAAAATGTTCAACGCTGAAAACAAAATTACTGCTAAACTAATGCTGTAGTTTCAAGTGCAAGTGTACGGTAATGGCAGCAAATTTTTGTTATGACAAATGAAAATTTTATAATAAAATAAATATACTCTAAACATTCGAGATCACTATGAGAAAAATATTCCAGGGATTCCTGTTCCGAATTAGAATACAAAATTCAACTTTTTTTGACTGCATTTCCCGTTCTACGCATCACTACACTCTCAAAAAGTCAGTAGGTTGGGGTGTCTGTCTCTTTCTCACTTCCTAGTCAGAAGACACCACTTGTTTCCCATACTTTTCCATGCGTGAAGCGGCGTTTCCTGTGAACAGGGACAGTACATCTCATTCTTTTTCTTTTTCTCCTCCTCCTCCTCCTCCTCCTCCTTCACCTCCACCACCACCTCCTCCTCCTACTCCTCCTCCTCCTCTTCCACCACCACCACCACCTCCTCCTCTTCCTCCTCCTCCTCCTCCTACTCCTCCTACCCCTCCTCCTCCTCCTTATTCTTATTCTTCTTCTGCCCTTTGTTCTCAAGTTGTCTTATTCTGGAGTCAGCACGATTTTGGCAACTGAATAAAAGCAAAGAGATAAAATGAAAGAAACACTTTCTAATTAGAGAATAAGGAACAGATCACGATGTCACAGTGTCAGCGGAACTACTGCAGACAGCAAGCACGCGATTACCATTGTTGAATATATTATTATTATTATTATTATTATTATTGTATACAGTATTGTTTACTTCCTGAGAACATTAGTGAGCGGGGACTAGTAGTATCATGAACGCAGAATATGAATTTGGAAATTCACGGATACAGTGAGTGAGGAAACAATGGATAAAGCACAGCTTTCATGGTCGTCTCATAAACTACAGCAAGTTATCTTCAGAAATAGATGATTACTATTATTTTTCATATATAGTTTCCCCGATTTTTTTCTTGTTTATTTTTGATGTCTTCAAATAATATTAAGGATTGAGGGTTTTTTTTTATAAAATGAGTATGTAAACTAACGTACTAAATATTTGGAAGCTTGACCGTTATAAAGAAATGCCTGATTTGCATTTATTGACAGGAACATATAGTTTGCATATATATGAAAGTTATATTTTTCAAGGGTGGGAGCATGGTTAGAACTTAATTACAAACTATTTTCAATGCACTTTTCAATAATAATAAATTATTCTATCTATTTCTACTTTTCTTCTAAGAAATTGTACTCATATCAGTAGATTTTCGATTGATATTGTAAAACTCCATAATAAAAATTAAAACGGTTAATATAATTTCTCAATTCCATTTTATTGAGTACTGGACCGGCTGCGTGGCCAACTGGTCACATTTTCAACAGTACCGGTACGGCTTCAAAATAATCTGGCATCTTGGAAAACAGTTGTTCGGAACCCACCTAAAACTGAAGGTCCAACTCATAAATTACCATCATCCAACTCATTACCCACGCACAGGTCTCAGACCTATGTGGGCTTCATCCTCAAAAAAATTTGAATATCAAATATCGACTTCCTGTAACTGGACTATATTATACAGTTTTCAATCTATAAAATTCATAAATTAATTAAAATGCTTCCCATACAATGGATTTGATCACGAGAATGCCCAGTATTCAACATATCTGATTTGATCTCAGTTTTCCTTTAGGAAATAAGGGCTTCTACAGTCGATTAATGAGAAATAAGAAACCACTACATTATCTAGAGAAGAGAATATTTCAAGAAAGAAAAATTTTGAGAATGAGAATTAATGAGAATAGCAGTATCAATTGTTTTGGAGACATCTCTATCTTCTATCAGTATTTGGGTTTTCCAATATAAAATAAAAAGTAAGAATAAAAATTATGAATAAAAAATTATTCATTTTCCTCTCCTTTGTCTTCTAAGTGAAAGTCATACTATATATACAAAAATGTCTAAGCTGTACTAATTTGGATTGAATAAAATGAAATATGCCTATATATATATATATATATATATATATATATATATATATATATATATAATTTTCTTAATCCAATTCTATCAACCTACCCACTCTTCTCCCTTGTCAGTTTTCTATATTTGACCATATTTAACTTATGAAAATTACCTAATTATAAAGTCTATAAACTGGAAACCACAATTGGGAGGATGAATAATTAATTTTATTATTAATTTCAATTTCATTTTATATTCTATTTTTGTTCCTATCAGTTTTAATTAATGTATAGGTCTAAATACTATAGATTGAAAACTGTATAATATAGTCTAGTCACAATAAGTCGATCTTTGATTATCGATATTTCCAATTGTTTTGCCAAGAGGCCAGATTATTTTTAAGCAGTAGCCTACTGTTGAAAATTTTTCTCTCTTGAAATATTCTCTTCTCTAGATAATGTAGTGGTTATTTATTTTGTGATTTTTTATGATTGTTATAACCCCAACCCCATTCAGATAACGAGAGATACTAAACGAATTTTGTGAATGAGACATGTTACAGCATCATTAATTATGTAATTTTCAATGACAGCTATTTTAAAAATAACTAAATTTGAACTCCTCTATTTGTGATAACACTCTCTCACTCTCAATTAAGGACATGGTATTATCTTCTATCATCTCTAATAGTTAATGCTGCTCCAGAACGAATTACACAACCTTAGTCTTAAAATAATCAAATCTCACTTGGAAACATATGCATTATGAACTTCTCCCTCACTTTCTTAAGATTTCTACATCTCACCTTGGTGAATTTTTTGACTACGGGCAGAACAACAAAATTACAACTTCCGCAGTACGATGATGGTTTTATAATGACACTGGTACAAGAATTCTAGATGTCTTTGGACGTGCTAGTGACTATAGTATACTATAGTGTATCCTATAAATGTACAGCTAGCAAAGGCCTAAAGGCATTTTAGGCTGTAAAGCTTCCAGGGTCTTCGACCTGTTCAATCCAGTCCCTATCCAATACGAGAATCCTGACATCCCACACCTATCCTGATACTAAAATATACACGATCCATCAGTTTATTATAACTATATATTCACATCGTGTTTTACGAATAAGAATCGAGGCAATACCAAACGGGTTGTCTCTGTACCAGGAGACAGCTTAGCGAAGCATACATTCATAGTATAGCTTAGCACCCATCCTCAGGTTTCTCATGATCTTGAGAGCTTCATTCACACCCCACTGCTTCACGGCCACAAATATCATAGTAACCGGTTCTATTCTATTGAAGATACTGTTCCACGACACTTTGTAACCATCTATCATAATCATTTGCAGATTTACTATTGCTCTATTATAGTGTACTATAATGTTCCTACACTGATCTATAGTGTTCCATCCGTTATAGAACGTCTCACCAGAGAAATGATTGCTATAAAAGAAAAGAGCGCTTTCAAATAAATGACGAGTGATAAGAAAGTATTCTAAATCATCTATTTCCCCAAGTATACTTATACTTTTAGTTGAACATTGATATTACAATAATTGGGATATGGCGGCTCTGGTAGCGCAGTTGGTTGGAGCGCTTGTCTGTGACAAGATAAGGTTCTGGCTGGCTTCATTTCCTGCAGCCTTGGGTTTGAATCTCATTCAGCCTCGGATAGTTCTCATCATTCACCTCATAACCCAGCACAAGTCTCTAGACTCATGTGGGCATTATCCGCAATAAAAAAATATTTTAAAAAATTGGTGGAAACCCATTGCTTTATTATTTAAATAAGAAAGAAAGAAATTTATTTTTTCAAATCACAAAACACAAAGTAATTTCAAGCTTGTATGAAAAAACAAATTTAACGCAACCCCTGAGAAACCTGTGCGGGGTCGATCCTTTTAATAAACACGAATAAAACTATTTGTATTATCAAATTTTCTCAAATTGAACGATTATTACTAAACTATGGTTAAATACAGGCTTGATATATCAAATAGGCCTACAAAAAACAATCATTTGATTCTGCGTCTCGTAAAATACCGTATATTTGCCTCGGTTTCCTAGAAAGCAGATTTGGACTAGATGGACAGTGGACAGGGGCAGCATACACTAGGATATTGAACATATAGACTCAATTTGCTTTCGAAATAATATAGTTTATAATAATATATTTGATCAATTATGAATAATCTGCTATTATATCCATATATCTTCTTCCATACATAATCGGCTTTCAATAATAAGTTGGAAGTGAGCCTATAATTTCCAACAAGACGCCATATTCATCTGTCCAGCAAATAGGTGAGACATCGGGATGGCATCCAACAACACGCGCAAGATGAAAAGATTCAATGTTAATATGAAATGTTCAATGTTTGAAATACTCAATGTAATTGAAATCAGATTATGTATAATAGAATGTATGAATATAATAACACATTTTATGTAATTTTTTTCTTTTTTTTCTGAGGACGAAGCCCACATAGGTCTGAGACCTGTGCGTGGGTAATAAGTTGGATGATGGTGATTGATGAGTTGGACCTACAGTTTTAGGTGGGTTCCGAACCACCGGAAAGATGATTTACAGCAGAGAACAGTGTCCTTTTTGCTGGTCAATCTAATCGGTCACCGTTACAAACAGGACTCAGAAGAACGCAGCTTATCTATCTGATTGAACAGATAGTGTCATCAGTCACGATCACTTGTGTGGACTGATCCGACCAAATACGTCACGCTATGGTCACGATCCGAATCTATTCTGATGTTTGAATAACAGTACAAGGTGCTGAAAGAGATGGACACAAATCTCTGATCCATTGTGTACACTTTCCATTCGCTACAGACACGAGTATCAGAGGCATAGTAATCGTATTGTCCATCAGTCACGATGGCCAGGTGGGTTTTTTATTGGTAAAATCAAGAGGTCACATCAAAATAGAAAAAAATTGTGTTTTCGGGAGCAATCGATTCTAAACATTTGTGTATTTAACGCTACTAAACGTTACCAAGAATTTTGTTTTATATTTATAGGATGAAGCCCACATAGGTCTGAGACCTGTGCGTGGGTAATGAGTTGGATGATAGTGATTGATGAGTTGGACCTACAGTTTTAGGTGGGTTCCGAACCACCAGGAAGTGATTTTACAGCAGAGAACAGTGTCTTTTTTGCTGGCCAATCTAATCGGTCACCGTTACAAACAGGACCTACGAGAACGCAGCTTATCTCTCTGATTGAACAGATACCTGCTACGGCTCGCGGCTATCACTTCCATTCAGGATCTAGAAACAGAACATTTTGTTTAAGGCTGTGCGCAGGGTTTTTGTTCATAATTTTTTTTCGAAGTTCATTGTATTGGATTTTCTTAAGTTATTGGAATGTTAACTATTGCCATGAGGAATTATTTTTTTCATCAAATATTTTATGATATATGAGAGTTCAAAGTTGAAATTTTTCGGTTTTGGGGGGCAATTGAACTCACCTACGAGTAATTTTAAACATTTGATAATTTTTTTATAACTGAAAGATACCTTGGGGAAAAGAATTTCCATTTCTTTTCCCCAAGGTATCTTTCAGTTATAATTTTTTTTTTTATTTCAATTACACATTTATTTAAACACATTTTTTATTTCAATTTGACAATTGGTTTTTTCAAAATAATTTTTTGAAAAACTGAAATTTTCTGCATGTTTTAAAAAATTTATTTTGAGAAAACTAATTGTTTTAGGAATGAGAAATATGTCATTTTATTCCTCAATGTGTCTCATTTAAAAAAAATATGTCAAGAAATTAAAATAGCTTGTACGGGAGATTGATTGCCCCAAAAAACCCGAAAAATTTCAACTTTGAACTCCCATATTCCATAAAATATTACATAAAAAAAATAATTTCTCATGGCAATAGTCTACATTTTAATACCTCAATAATATCCAATACAATAAACTTCGGAAACAATTATGACCAAAAACCCTGCGCACAGCCTGAACAAGAATTGATTAAGAATCAAGAACATTAAGATGTTAAAGATCCATCTTGTTTCCACTAATATATAATAATACTCCTTTCGCAGGACCTGCAAAACTTAGCGAATTTCTGTATTTTTTCAAATATTTATGAATATCTATAGGCTATATATTTTTTTAATTTCTGGAAAAAAACACGAAGCGTTCTGTACTCTAGGGACCCCAAAACAAGTTTATATCGAGGTTCAGGGTGAAAGTAGCACATCACGACCAACTGCAATATTTACATTTCAAGAAATTCGCTCAAACCCAATAGAATAGTTTTTTTTGGAAATTTCAAAATGGTTGTTCTGCCTCAATAAAATTGACTTATTTTAAAGTGTAATAAAGAGCATCAACGCTCAAACCCTCCCCCCACGAAATTAAAATAATTTGAAATTAAAAAAAACTAGCTCCATATTCGCTTTTATCACCAAAAAATACTGATAACTAATCACTTTTTTCATATTGCACAGAAATTGACAAATTAAAAAATTTTCGACGCCATTTTGAAAATGGCTGCTTTTCTCAAAACGCACTGGTTTTTCGAGGTGGATGAGTTGAAATTCGGATTCAGCGCCTCAAAAACCATAAGGAACAGTCAAGAAAAAAAAAGATTAAAGTTTTTTCCTGAAACACTTTCTTAGCACAAAATAACTAACTCCATAGGGCAAGATACAGCTTTTGACAACAATGGTTTTTTCTTGATATCTTGAAAATTTGTTGAGCTAGAAGGCAGTGCAATACCTTAAAATTTTTGACTCCATGAGCTCTATCTTAAAGTCTAACAATAGAACTAAAATTTTCAAATACAACCCTTTTTTTCTTGAAAACCCCTAATTTTGGCGGGAAAATACCCCCGAAAAGGGGGTTAACCTTTTTGGATTTTCCTGGCTAACGAACTTGTCCAAGCTATTCACAAGAGGAAAGTGTATACCAAATTTGGTGGAAATCGGACATCTCCTTCAAAAGTTATCGTGCTATCAGACACATAGATAGATATATATATCTATATATATATAGATATATATATATCTACATATATAACATTTTGTGCCACTATGATTTTTGTACTCTGGGGGCTCCAAAACAAATTTCCATCATGGTCCCGGGTGAAAGTCGCACATCACGACCTGCTGTAATAGCTGAATTTGAAGAAATTCGCTAAAAACTTAAAAAACACTTTTAAGTGGGAATTATGGCTCTCGTTATGGCGTGACGGCCGTTTCACTCGGATGTTAAGAGCATCGTCAGACGACCCACAGTACACAGGACACATGTGTCCTCCTGTGTACTGTGGGTCGTCTGACGATGCACTTAACATCAGAGTAAAATGGCTGTCACAAGTCAAAATTTCCACTTAAAAGTGTTTTTTTTTAGTTTTTATTATAATCAAGAACATTTAAAATATTCTTTGGCTCCTTCCGATATATAAAGAATGTCACCATTTTTATCAATTGTTGAAATATTTCTATCAATTAGTATAGCTTTGAATATCTATTTTTATTGTTTTTTTGTTGAATGTCTTTGTTGTTTGTTGAATATCTATTTCCTTTTTCTATTGTTTTATAGCTTTGAATATAGCTTTTATTAGAAAGCTTTGAATCCTACTGAACGATTAATGACAAAGATCCTTTTTATCTCTACAATATAAAGAATTAAAATAATCTTCATATTATTTTGATATTTCATCATTTTAATTTTATTTTTATTCCATACAGGCTAATTGATTTTTTTTTGAGGATGAAGTCCACATAGATCTGAGTCCTGTGCGTGTGTAATGAGTTCGATTATGGCGATTGACGAGTTGGACTTACAGCTTTAGGTGGGTTTTCGAACCAGCAGAGTTCTGATTTTACAGCTGAAAACAGTGTCTTTTTGCTGGCCAATCTAATCGGAGCCCAGGAGAACACAGCTTATTTCTACCTGATTGAGCTGATACCCAGCTACGGCTCACGGCTATCATTTCCCATTTTTTTTTCGAGGATGAAGCCCACATAGGTCTGAGACCTGTGCATGGGTAATGAATTGGATGATTGTGATTGATGAGCTGGACCTACAGTTTTAGGTGGGTTCCGTACCACCGGGAAGTGATTTTCACAGCAGAGAACAGAATATTTTTTGCTGGTCAATCCAATCGGTCACCCTTACAAAGAGCGCCAAGGAGTTTCGTAGCTTATCTCTGATTGAACAGATACCTGCTACGGCACTCGGCTATCACTTCCCTGGGGAGTGTTGAAACACTGTTCGATCTGAGTATTATTTTTTTTTCTCTTTCTCATTACAAATTTTGTTTAGATATATTTCAAATGGCAGCCGTGGTGGTGCAATCATTTGTAGAGCTTGTCTCTGATAAGACTAGCTGGCTGCTATTCCTGTAGTCACAAGTTCGAATAATTCCTTTGGCCTTAGATATTTTGTGTAATCATTCGCCTTATTATCCAAGCACACGTCTCAGACTTGTGTGAACATAATCCTACTGAGGAAGAAATAGATGAATTTTCACTTTCTCAGGAATTCTCGTTCTCTTGATCATCAACATAATAATGATGAGATTCAGTAATAATTTATTCAGATTCATTAATTATTATTAATGTTCCTCTTTTTGAATATCGTGCTAGTAACAGAAGCATGTAAATTTCAAACCAATATTGTTGTGTATTATATTCCACCAGTGGCTTCTTAATATTACAATTATTGATGCTCTAAACGTGCTCCAGAGTTATTTATTTATCGATGTTGAAGAACTGATCTGTATCTAATAATAATGGGCTCTACCTCTCTTGACAACACTACTTTTCGGTGCTAGAGGGGGCGGAACGCTCCGGGTGACAGCCCAAGGGGGTGACAAAAAACAGATCCAATCAGGCTTTAAAAAGACTGGTATTATATGTTCTTTAACATCTTTTTAAAGATCACTTTTCTAATAAATAATAGAGAAAAGATTATTCTGGTTAGAGGTGACATGACAGGCGACTGAGTTGAGAAAAATTTAGTCATACGGTTGATAGTGCAGGAGCAGTGAGTGTCGAATTGTGTGACACAGAGGTTCAAATCAAATCAAATTCTTTATTTATTCCCAAAAACAGAACAGTAGAAT
This sequence comes from Conomelus anceps, assembly GCA_948455865.1. NCBI lineage: Eukaryota > Metazoa > Arthropoda > Insecta > Hemiptera > Delphacidae > Conomelus > Conomelus anceps. The sequence goes on from OX418221.1 coordinate 60,320,027, forward strand.
GAAAGTAAAAGAAAATTGACACAGCAGGAATACCCCTACTAAGACTGTGTGTAGGGGTGAGTTCTGCGGATGTCTTACATATTATATTTCTACTTCAAGACTTAAAACTACATATACAAGTTTCATGCTACACCATACTTCACAATATTTTCAAATACATTTTGTTAATGTAATTGAGTAGAATTGAAAATAAGAGGTGATCTACAGCTCAGTTAATAGAGTTAATCAGAGAAATGACAGGTCTAGTACAAACATTATTAGAAAAATTTAACACAGAAAAGGAATTCAAATTATTGTGCTAAATGAGTAACGGTGACGCGCGGACCCAAAACAGGTTACTTATCAGCTAAATTTATATTCATTATTTGAAGAAATCTGTTCTGTTCTACTACACCTGCCACTGGCATTCACCCTTAGAGAATCAGTGGATTTGTTGATGCAGGTGTCAGGATAGTCGCCAAGGAGCGTCCGGACACCCTCCATCAGCGATGACTAAAGCACTTAATAGAATTTGATTCATAATGTGGGCTGAAATATTGAAATACAGCGTTTACATAAATGATATATGGTTTTTTGGGTGAGAGCTAATACTTTTTTGGGTCGGCTAATACAGAGATATGTATGGGTTAAAATGATGTGGGAGGATTTATATATAGAAACGCTCAAAATGGGGGGGAGTGCGGGTTGGCAAGCTGAAATACCACCCCGGGTGCCACAAGACCTCGCTACGCCACTGCTACTTTTATTATCATAACTTTTATAAAGTAGAGACGAACAGTAGTTCGAATACCTACCAGATCCATAAGATAATTTACCAATATTTGCTTCCAAGGCGATGTGAAATAGAAAGTTTAACATCCTTCAAAAATCTAGTCTAGTCTGTGTAATGACGTAGTATTACGATAGATGACGCACAAAGCGCTAAGATGATAGTGTTAGTGAGTGATAGGCAAGGAATGGGTGAAGAGTAGTAGATGTTTTCCCTATCAATTGTTCTTGTTCACCGATGCAAGAATCCGCTTCTAGAACTTCGCGTCGGTAAATGTCAGTCAAGTTATGAAGACCAGCTGTTTTATAGTAGTTTGAATTTGTTCCGCTTACAATATTGGACGTCGACGTTTGCTTTGGGTGCATCTGAGCAGACCGAAATCTACTCCGGAAATTGAATTCCATGATTATAGAGTTGCCGAATCCCGCTACCTGTTGAATACTCGAACTCCTAGCTGTAGACTACGGAATAGATGGAACGATAACATCATAATAATAATTATTATTCACTTGGCTTAATTTATGAGAAATGGGAGCTGTATTTTATATGCACACTGCTGGTATTGTAAAATACTGTTTTCTTTTATTCTGACTGAAACAATGAAATCTCCTGTTCAAAATAATGTTATGGATTATTTTCTCAATAATCGCCTGCAGCTCAAAAATCAATAAGTGAGGTTAACTCACTGTGGTTGTAAAAGAAATAAACTTGCAGCCTAAATAAACTAAGGTTGAAAATTTACTGAAATACTAAGGCTTTTAACCACATTTCAAAACCCCATGCAAAAGCTTTCACATTATGAACTGTAGTAATTTTATTAAGGCATTGTCAAGGATGTGGGTGGTAATATGGTAACATATAAATATTGGCGGTTTTTTTTTAGATTACGTCTTGGAGACTCCAGTTATGGAGTATAAGACAAGTCAGATTAACAATTATACTATATTTTACACTAGTTACTTACCATAATTACTATATTAATTAGTTTAGGTGAGGCTTAAATTTGATTTGAAAGGAACTCTTGTACACTAAAAGCTTCATCAACTAAATATTTTTTCAGTTGTTTTTTAAATATTTGTATATTTTCAAGACTCTTTAAAAACTGCGGTAGCTTGTTATAAAGTTTCCTACCAATATAACTGGGTTTTTGTTTGAATAAGCTACTATTGTGACTCACCAAGTGATAATCTGCTCGGCTTCTTGTATTATTACTTGTTTACTTGGACTACCTGAACTTCTTGACATGCATGACTTGAAAAATGACTTATTAGTGGTAGAACTTGACGGTTTATTATAGACAAGAATGAAAAGATGATTGAAAAACAGAAGGATAATCGCCCGCAGCTCAAAAATCTCCTGACTACCTAATTTGAATGCACGGCTCTGACCCCTTCTCCCGGTCTTCGGTACGACCCTAGTCATCAGTCCAGTGTTCCGTTTTAATTTCATGTTTGGGATGGGATTAGAGAGAAGGCAGAGAAGGTAAAGAGAAAGAGAATGGTTAGTAGCCTCTCTCACTCCCCCGCCGAGATCTAACTCTTGGATTTAATGATATAGCTCCACGGGCGATATAAAGGATCACTCACAAACTTGTGATAGCTACTGGAATTCTTTCGACAGGGACTTTGTAAATTCTCACATTTCCCTCTCACGATACTGCCACAGCTTCCTAGACCCTGAATTTGGAGAATAAATGCTGATTCTTAGATATACACAGTTGTCTTAGATAGTTTTCCCCACTGTTTCTCACTAATGGTAGCGTTTAAAGGTTCCGATAAGGTATCGTTCATCTTCACGGTGTTTAGTGAGATATTTTGGATTCAAGGTAGTCTTTAACTCCCTGCTTTGACGAACTTTGTTCGATCTTCATGCATCACGAGCCTCTCAATGTATGAAAAGAAGGGTTCCAATAGAAATAATAATCGGTTTTTTTGGAGGATGAAGCCGACATAGGTCTGAGACCTGTGTGTGGGTGATGAACTGGATGATGGTGATTGATGAGTTGGACCTATAGTTTTAGGTGGGTTCCGAACCACCGGGAAGTGATTTTACAGCAGAAAACAGTGTATTTTTTGCTGATTAATCCAATTGGTCACCCTTATAATGATGGCCAAGGAGTTTTGTAGCTTATCTCTGATTGAACAGATACCTGCTACGGCACTTAGCTATTAGTTAAGAAAGTAATCTCCTGTGACTTATGGCATTCTAAACATTGAATGTTTGCCTATTATTGAAAAATTCCATAATACTCCTATATATGTTGTAGTCTGAACCTCTATGATAGTGAGGCAATCCGCACACGAAGTGCTTTCCAAGTGTTGAGTCGGCTCTTTCTGGCAAACCCTTTCTGTGCGAACTACCCAGGCCGATAAAGACAAACTAATGGAAAGAGAATTGGCCGATAAAGAGTATTTGGGAGTGATGACTCACTATTTCAAAATACTCATGATTTTATTCCGTACTCGATACTATCAATGGATTCATCATTTCTTCACATCATCAAATTCAATAGTACATTACAGCCTATTAGAGATAATAATATAATATGAGAACAAGAGAGATTTCCATCCTAGGTAATTTAAGAAGCGTCGTAGGAAACCTGTTCAACTCCTAGATAATTTTCTGCAGCAAATTGATGTTTGGCAACATTAAATTGAAACAGGTTTCCCACGAGCATCATTTAATCTTTGAAATTCGGCTCTATTCAAGCATCTAATGATGAGAAGAAGCGTTCAGTTTACGAAAGAAATGTTTTAGAAGCTTGCCTACACAATTTCTATGGTCACGAAAGACCAATTGCGAGACATTAAAAACGTAATTATAAAAAATGATTGAAGGAGCGTTCAAGTACAGTAATAGTTGAGGGAGTGTTCTTGAAGATCCAATATATCACATGACAAGTCGACAAGTCTAATTGTCTTCTACAGTGAAAAGGATGATTTATGAGCAATAAATTTTCTTGGCCTTCAAGAAGTAAAACAGTTTTCAACTCCATTGATCGAAAAATCATTGGGTTAAGAATGTACTTTCTTTGTAGTGGCGAAGGTGAAATTGTGGAAGGTATCCATAATGAATAAAAGACGAAATTGTCACAACCACATTTATTAAAACTTAGAGAAACTAGTTTCGGTTGTTACACCATTATCAATCTCAATCAGACTCCAGTCGAAATTGTCACAACCACATTTATTAAAACTTAGAGAAACTAGTTTCGGTTGTTTGATAATGATGTAACAACCGAAACTAGTTTCTCTAAGTTTTAATAAATGTGGTTGTAACAATTTCGTAGGCCTATTTTATTCATTGCTAATAATTTACACTTTGAGACCGGGCCGTTCCGCACCATGTTATGTCCAGAATCCGAGCGGTTTCAAGCATATTTTTAAAATTAGCCTAATCAATTGTTTTCCAACCGATTCCAAAAAATTATATATTTTTGGAAAGAGAAAATCATGCAGATCATTATGAGGTATCAAGTACACTGATAAACTATATAAGAAGAATGTTGTATTGAGTTGAATTTGATTGATTTTTTTTATGAAAAAAAGTGCTACATCGACATTCCCAAGTTTTTTACTCTCCTACTCAATCAGTTTTCAACCTATTCCTCTACAAATTATTGAATTAGAAAGAAAAAATCATGGAGTTTCATATGATATGTAAATTATAACTATAAGACAATCAACAAAAAAGTTATGTTGGTTTGAAGTTGATGGTTTTTCTTGTGTTGAAAAACTCGCGGTGTCACCTTTTTACTCTGTCATGGTTGCAAGCATATATTCAAAAATAGCCTAATCAATTGTTTTTCAACCGATTTCAAAAAATAATATATGTTTGGAAAGAGGAAATTATGCAGATTATTACGATGTATCAAGTAGGCCTATACTGATAAACTATCTAACAAGAATGTTGTATTGAGTTGAATTTTATTGTTTTTTTTATGGAAAAAGTGTGACATTTTGATGTTCCCAAACTTTTTACTCTACTATTCAATCAGTTTTCAACCTATTCCTCAACGAATAATTGATTTGGAAAGAAAAAATCATGCAGTTTGATATGTCATTAGAATCATAATTATATGTCACTCACCAGAACAGTTATGTTGGTTTGAAGTTGTGAAGTTATGTTGGTTTTTTCTGGGTTGAATAAAGCGCAGTGTCACTGTTCGTAAATATTTCACTAGCACTGTTTGTACCACTGTTCACTATTCTTTAGTTTCCATGATTTATATTTTGAAACGTGAGATAAATTGACCTATGATTATTCTTATAAACTTATTCAACATGATGCTATCATACAAGAAAATCAGCTGAAAAATTGTTTTTGTGAGTAAAAATGACTGAATCGACCTATAACTATAACCTTATCTAAAATAATTCAGTCATAAGTTGACATTATTTATTTATTCAGTTTATATAATTTATATAATCAATTTCACCTTCAGATCCTGAGTCAAATAATATTTCATTCAGTCTTTCATTTCGAACAGCACTTTTATCACTTACCAACTCACTATCAGAGTCATCAGACTCAAATAAACAACTGTTCACAAATCTCTCAAAGTTTTTATCACTCATTTTCGGAAACAAAATAAATCACATAATTTATTTATAAAAGAAAGAACCATAAACAATCCACTAGAACAGAAACCGAACCGACCGATTCAAAAAAATTCGTTGTGACTGGACTCGTGGACTGATTACTGATAGAAACTCTAACCACAGACAAACCCAGACTGCTCACGCTAAGTTCCAAAAACATGCGCTAGAATGCGTAGGTATAGCGCCTAGAGAGTAGAGTGTTTCCCTCTCTACTTTCTCTGTTCTGTTCGCTCTCACTCATCATCACTCCCTCCATCCGTCACTTCTTCATTCTTGCAACATCATCTACACGCGTCCTTCGCATAATAATTATGCATGCTCACCCTACAGCACTGTTGCCGGATCAAGCGTTGCCAGATTTCATTACATTTTACGTTTTTCTCTGCTACTGCGTGACAGATCTGCCGGCTACAATAATAATGACGATTGGGTTGACTGCCTCTAAAGTATACTGCTATTGCGAATCCCGTTTCATTTCATTTTGTCAAAATATTAATAAGCCTCTATAACTAAATTATTTAGATTATGTGATAAAATATTATTTAAAATAAAAATAAATTTTAATTCATGTAAAAATGTTAAATAGAAAAATAAATAGAATACGTTTCTACAATGTTTTTCCCGTAATTTAACATTTTGAGGAAGTTTCATTTCCATCTATGTGTTTACTTCCGTTAACTTTTTCTAGGAATAATTTTATGTTAATGTTTAGGCTGACTGAACAAAAAAAAAAAAAAATGAAAAAAAAAAATGTTAAACTGTTTCGAGAAACAAATAAACCGATTCAATGGAGTATTGAAGGACCCGATATTCCATACCTATTCTATAGTAAATAAATAATAATACATGGATTTTTATTTTGAAAATTTATACGGACTTTTCCCCCCTACAAAACCCGCCCGCGGATTATTGATTGAAATAATTGACATGAAATAATTTTTTAAAATTATTAAAAAAATTATCCAAGACGGTGCATCGAAATTTTCTTAATGTCCCCTACGTCCAACGTCAATCCCAAAAACCTATAAAATTTATAAACTTAAAAAACACTTTTGAATGGAAATTGACTCACGTTATGGCGTGACGGCCGTTTCGCTCTGCTTTTGTGGAAACAAGATGGGTCTTCAACATCATATAAAATGTATTCAACAGAAAGTCAGAATATTTTCCATATTGTCACTTTTTATTTTAAGCACCTCTCCTCTACGAGAGGATGATTTCTTGATAAAACTTCACATACATATTTTGCTCACTTTTCAATGCCTTTTGCCAATATTATTTATTTATCCTCTACAAAATAATTTAAAAATAAAAAACATTTCTTAAAGTTTTCGAAATTTTCTCCAACCCCTTTGACTTTTCTAGCGGTAACAAGGCATATTGAACTTCTGCACCTACTTACCTTACACTTCCAATCAAAAAAAGCTAAAATTACTCACAAACAAAAAGTTTAAAATTTCTTTGCCCCCCCCACGTTTTTCAACAAAATTTTGTTTTTCACCTCTCCCCAAACACTAGTGAATTACGGTATCAAAAAGCGTTCAAATTACATTTAGTACAAATTTGTCGGTTTCTATCTGATAGAAAAAAGAATTTTCCAATATTAACATTTAAAAAAATGAAAATGTTGACCCTGTTGAAATAGAAAAAAACTAAAATTTCCCCCCAAAAAATGTGGAAATCGGGGGGAAAAAATCTCGATTTTTGCTCGCGAATTGCTCGCCTACGAGAACAGTTGGGCACCCCAGTACTAGTGGCTTGTAATTCAGTTTTTAGTAATCCGCCAATGTTAACTGTCACCGGTCAAAACTACTCGGTATATAGTAAATTGATCCAAACTAGATTTTTCCACACTTTTGTCTGAATTCAAGATTTTCTCAATTCGAATTAATGCTTTTTAATAGAGAATAAATTGGGTGGAAGAAGGTTCATGTTGAATACATATTAGGTTATACATTTTATTTGTCTCTGGTTCGCAAGCCATCCCTATGAGGTTCAAAGACCAATAAACCCCTCCTCCACCTCTTATGAGATATAGGCTAACTACAATATTCTTTAAAATAGTAGGTACTATATCAGTAATTATCTTAAGACAATTGGCGACCCCAAGCAAAACGCATTTGACGGCCCTTCCGTTTGTAATATTGTGAATTTAATAATGGTGTAAGCCTGTCAAAATATCACAACAGGCTTTTCTTACATTGAATAATAAAAACAAATTCTAGTATGAAATGTTTTACAATGAAATATCAATGAATAAATAATTCAATTGAATTATATGCTATATATTCGAAGCAACTGTGATTTAGTAACAATTTATTTATTTATTTGATTAATATGTTTCAATACAAATAATACTGACCTTAATGATATTGATACAAATTATACTGATCAAAAGAAACATTGATTAATGATTATCACCATCACATCATATCAAAATAATATAAAGTGAAATATAACTTTTATTTTTAGTAGCAAAATCGTTGGTAAGTTTGGAGAAGTTAAGACGGGCAATGCTGTTTTTGATGAAAATAATTTTTTTTTTATTTTGTTGTGCAAAAACATCGTAACTGTGCAGTGACTTTTGTATTTCTATCGGTCACCGCTACAGATTCTGTCAACGAGCGCCGTGACTTATCTTATCTGAGTTACAGATAGCGGCGCTAACCGTTCGGACGTATCACTTCCCATAGTTATTTATGATGTATGTATTTTCCCCCTTGGAAAATACTTTATCCGCCATTGATTTTACACAAATATTTTTTTTTAATTCTTGCTTGTAGGGTATTCCATATTCCCAGACGTTTCAGCCCCCCCCCCCTTGGAGAGATCATGGTTCCACCACAGGGTGATAGCGTAGGGTTAGCGTAGGTTTATGAAATCTATTATCTTATATTATTATGATTATTTCTAATGTTTTTGTGAGTTATTTGAGAGTTGATCAATAATAATCTTATAATGTAATAACTTGGCAGCCCCAGGAGCCAGCCTTATTCGCAAGCCTATAAAGCCGGCCCTGACTATATATCAAAACCTGATGAAGAAAAATCTTACGTCTGTGGAAGCATATTTTAAACATATATATACATACTGTTAAATATAACTAATATAAATATAATATTAGTTAAATATAACTAACTTACTGCTGAAAATAACTAATCAAGCTCTGCCAGCTTAAGCTTTCTGTTTCTTTTTTATTCTGTACTTCAACTCAAAATGGGGTGATTTTTTCAACAAGAGTTGAATACGCCTTTTGCTCAACTGTTCAAAGTTATGCCTATATCTCAGAAAGGGGTTATTTATTCAAACAGCGTTGAATACGCCTTTTGAAGTTTTAAAAGGCTCAAACAAATTTCCGCCAAAAATCCCAACTTTCAATTTTTCCCTAAATTTTGCACCCCTACAATAATAGCCCTCGCATTCAAATCAAGGGGTGGCATAGCATTGTTCGTAATGTGTCCTCAACTTACCTTACTTACCTCCAACTTAACTTACCTCCAATTACAAAACCCTTGAAAAATCATTTAACAAAAAAAAAAAATCATTTTTTCAACATGTTCCATTTCAAGCGACCCTCTTTTTCTAGGGGATTATTTCACAAATGCATGTTCTGCTGACTTTCTAATGCCTTAGGGGTGACTTTTAAAAATTATTCCACATCGCATTTAATACAGATTTTTTCATTATATATGATACAAGAAACAAATTTTCAAACATATTAATATTTAAGAAGTCTACAATTTCAACCCCCTCATTTCTTTTGAAGAGAATCCATTTGTGACGCACACATCCCAATAGATTGTCTTGCGCTTAAAAATGAAAAATCAAGAAGCTTTTCATTAAAAAAAATTAACAAATTTCCAGTTTTAAACCACTTTCATCCCCTTAAACGATATATTTTTCCAAATCGCACACATATCATTTCGTTTAACACAAAAATCACTATAGAATAGAAAAAAATTTCAAAAATATCAATGTCCAGCTTTTTCAAAAATTTTTATCCCAACCTAAACCCCCCAAAAAACAAATTTTCCAAAAACGTTTCACAACAACTTATAAACAATCACCCAATTCTGATTTTAAACTATTTTCAAAAAAAAACATTTATCAAATTTTCAACCCCCCCTTTACCTGGTAACTTGGGGCACTTTTTGGAAATGTCAGATTCCTCCCTATGGTTTTGAGCCCAACCGAGAATAAACCACTCACCTACAATCGAACCCCCATCATTGAATCTTCAATATCAATAAGTGAATGAGTAATTCCAGAGTTGCTAATTTAATTACTTTGAAGAACTTTTACATGAAGCGATAACTCAAATATTCCCGCATTGCAACATGTGCTACTCCCCGTGGACGAGTTTTCTATCCGTAGAGTGCCGACAATTCAAGTATTCCCGCACTGCAACAGTGCTGCTCCCCGTGTTGAAATCATTGACGCGTGGCGCTATCTCTGAATTAAATCATTAACTAGGAAATCCGCAAGCGACGTGATCGATCTGGTTCTTTAATCTGTGCTCTAACCTAGAAACACAGCAAGGAACATGCCTTCTGTATTTCGTTTGTAGTAAATCTTCTAGAACCTTTAGAAAAACAAAGTTGGTATCACTGGATTCGTAAAATATGAGAGAATCTATCTAGGAAGCCGAGCAACGAGCTCAGCTCGTATGGCGGTTAGTATGGATTTTAATATGCTGCCCAGAGCTATACTCGGGTCTCGGTTTTTTGAACAAACTGGTGAGTCGGGCTATACTCGGGGCTCGGTCTCAAAGTGTTAAAACTATTCTAGAATTAGACCAAACAAAAAATAAAAAAATGTTATTTGTAAAAATAACAGTTCATAGGTGTCGTGATACCCAGCTTGAATCGATTTTTAGTTAGAGGTTATTTTATAAATGAATACTCTCATACTTTATCAAACACCAAGTGATCAAAGATCGAACTCAAAACCTATTCAAAGTATTACTCTACAGGATGAAAGATAAATTCAAGTCAAATTTAGTCTTGAAGAATAAGACTTTCGCCTTCGATTAACTCCAGGAAGCTAGTCAATTTAATTTTGTTTTCTATGATTTCGAATTTAGAGTGAAACATAATTTTTGAGTGTCTAAAGACAGACCATTTTCTCTATTTGTGGGAACTAAATGTCAGAAAATACGAGAGGTGGAAGTATCTTCTTGAAATCTTTTCTAGAAAAACTTTTTAGGATCGGTAATTTTTCTCCAATGAACATTATAAATGAATAATATAATATTAAAACTGACACCGTATTTCACATTTAAATAATATTTTACTCACATATATTGAAGATGCTTGAGGAATGAATTTCACTTCTGAAAAGAAGCTTCGTCAGCCTCTGTCTATATATTATTCTCGAACTATCATTAATTAAAAATGTTGTATTTCACAAAAATCTAAGCTTTGATTTTTTTTAATTAAAAATTTAGATTCTCATAATAATATGATGTACGAACTTGGTTGGATCTTGCTCTGAGAATAATTTTATACAAAAGCTCGTTGATAATGATTAGGTAACTCCTAATTCGGAGTATTTTATAAGCCTAATTAACCTTACTTTCTAGTAAGAATACATCTAATATTAAAACTGACACCGTATTTCACTTTTAAATAATGTTTTACTCACATATATTGGAGATGGTTGAGGGATGCATTTCACTTCTGAAAAGAAGCTTCGTCAAAAGTGAAATTCATTCCTCAAGCATCTCCAATATATGTGAGTAAAACATTATTTAAAAGTGAAATACAGTGTCAGTTTTAATATTAGATTGTTCATTAAGTATTTCGTCATGGAAAACATCACAGATAAATGAATAGTATAACATCGGTCTTGGAATAAGTGCTGCTCTTAGAGGAAATAGTTAATTAATACCTCCAGTTCTCGAGATTGCAAATGAAATCAGGAGTATAGCGGTATGGTGTGGGCGATTATTATTTTTGTTTCTCTACGTTTATCTCAATCAATACTTATCATTTTTTGATCCTTTCAATATCACAATTAACAATTTGCCAAATACAGACGTTAATGAATTTTGAGTAGAGAATAATTCATGTCAGAAATTGTAAAGTTTGTTGTTTTCTATTCTTTTATGGCAAAACTAAGCGTTAAACGGATAAAAACACAGAAGTATCCTCCAAAAAATTTAATCTCAAGTTGTTAATAAATTATAGGTCAAAATAGTCTCTTATTCGACTTTGAAGAATGAAAGTACATGGAAAAGACTTTCATAGTGTGTTTCTGTAGTAGTTATAGGAGAGATTAGATTCAGCTCTAGTGTAAGAGATCCGGTGTAAGCTAGAACGGGTAGTAGGAGCATAACACTAGAAAGGTCATATTGCTAGCGGGTCATCATAGCATTATTTTCATAGTAGATTGAGGCGTGCTCGCGAACCCAGTTTGAACCGTTGAACTTCTATTCCTTACTCCCCCCAGGCCAGTGGCGTAACGTACACCCCCGCAGACCCCGCGGCGCGGGGGGGCCCGGGCTATAAGGGGGCCCGGAATGAAAATATATTTTTTCAAGAAATGGCCCGTGCTCAGACTGATATATATATATTTTTTTCAAAAGAAATAAAACTGAATTACTGAAGGAAGAAGAATGAATTGGCTAATTATTGTCAGGTTTATTGTTTACTTTATCAATTCGCAAATAGCTTTAGTGAAGGAATTCAGAAGCAGGATGTTGTGACTTCAGGAAATGGAAATGGAGACATACCGAGGACAAAACACTCTTCAAACAAACTTATCTAGACTGTCACAAATCATGTCTACAAAGTGCAAATATTAGAGGAAATTAATATTATTTTCCCATCGAATTCCTCAACGTATAATAGCATAATATTGTGATGTAATGGAAAGTGGGGGGTTGTGTAGAAATAAAGTCAATATTTTTCTTCATACAGTATTTTGAATTTAGTCTCTTTTGAATCGTCCAGTTAGATGCATGTAGCCCTACACGTGTCCGATAAATTGGCCTAGAGTAAACCGTATATATGTATAGTTCGTGATCGTGAGTTTATTATTTGGAGTGCCATTTTTTTTTCATTGCTATTCTATTTTTCAACATGCTGCATTTATGGTATTGTGATGTTGTACAGTCATGTTTTAGTTATTTTTATTTTTTATCGACTAGTACATTTTTAAACAATGTTCAGAAGGAATATTTATGCCCTTGATATATCGGATAAATTACGTGATTATTGTACAGAGTAAGTATATAAATAATAGTTTTGGTTAAATTGTTTCAGTTTTCCTAACACAGTTGAATTTTTTTCTTATAATAGGATCAAGTACTGTATAAGTAGTTTACGTTTTCTCTCTTCTGCCTCCGAAGAATAAATTTCTTAAATTTTTTCTCTTTTCCTGACTTAGTAATTTCGCGGTAATTTAGATAAAATGCCCTTTTTTTTAAATTTTAACCTGTGTCCGTGTCTGCAAACGAGGCGAATTCTGAGAGAACACATTTTCTGGGAAAAGGAGCGAAGGTGCTAACAAGGAGGATGTGAATAGTGAATGTGGATCCTATGGAAGACATCAATTTCAAGGTTTCTAGGTTTCAAGATTAATTATTTATCTGTGATGTTTTCCATGACGAAATACTTAATGAACAATCTAATATTAAAACTGACACTGTATTTCACTTTTATATACTGTATTGTTTTACTCACTTATATTTGAGATGCTTGAGGGATGCATTTCACTTCTGAAAAGTGACAAAGGTTGACGAAGCTTTTTTTCAGAAGTGAAATGCATCCCTCAAGCATCTCCAATATAAGTGAGTAAAACAATACAGTATATAAAAGTGAAATACAGTGTCAGTTTTAATATTAGATAATTATTTATAAAATAATCAACACTCAACTATTTTCATCTTTCAGGAGCCCGTAGGCTACAGCCAAAATCATTAGACTAGCCCCCCTTGAAACATGATTGAATTTTTTAGATAAAAAGGTGTTTTTCTCTTACATAATTATAACTGCCCAAAAAGAATCATTCATGTTTTTATGGGAGGGGTGACAATGGAGAGGGGGGATATTTATATGATTTTGAGGAGAGGGGCCCGGAAAATCGGTTGCGGGGGGGCCCAATTGGAAAACGTTACGCCACTGCCCCAGGCCATGACCCGAATTTAGTGGCCAAACTCATGGCCATAACTACAAGTCTTAGTTATAACTATAGTCTCTGTAATATAAGTAGGGACTATTCTTTACACAAATGTACTGGCTTAATTTATACAATTATTAAACTTAACAAGATGTTGTCGGAACCAGAATAACAATGTTGCTGGACGATAGTTTGGCCATTCACCAATAAATTACATCATTGGCTGAACACAAATAAATAGATCTGAGATATAAAACGTATGTCGTAAAACCGTGAACAGATTTGTACAAATAATAGAAATTGAAATATTTATTGTTCCTTTACAAATACAGCAAATACAAAACATCCAATCAGTAAAATAATAGAATATTTGAAATTAAAAATTATATTACGAGTACAAATTAGAAGAAACCAGCATTAATTCAAGATTGGAATCCCCTGGTTGAATGTACAAAATAAAAAAAAAATAAAGTACAGAATTACAATAATATTATTATTGTGTTTTTATAATGTATTAGAGACAAAAGTAAAATTAGTACACATGAGTATTGCGGTAAAGAGACAAGTTTATTGTGGAGGAATGTTTTTGATTTTAATCATCTTCAAGAAAAATAACAAACTTTCACAGCCTTTTTGATTCAAGAAAGAAAATATTGAAAAACAGGGAAATAATGCTAAAATTGTATTCCTGGATTTCTTGTTCCATGACGAACTGCGTTGTTAATATTAACTTTTTATGTGTTTTTCACGACTTGCAGTCAAATAATCATTAAGAATAAGTAGAATTTACTTGTAGGCGCTCGGCCTACAGAGTAAGTAAATTCTACTTATTCTTAATGAATATTTGACTACAAGTCGTTAAATTCACATAAAGAGTTAATGCTAAAATTGTAGTTTTTTATTCTCGAGCAGTTTGCTGACTGTTCATATAGATTTTAAAAATTGCATTTGAAGTAAAAATAACGACTATAATTGAAATTGAATTGAAATTGAAATATTTATTGTTCCTTTACAAATACAGCAAATACAAATCATCCAATCAGTACAATAATTGAATATTTGAAATTTAAAATTATATTACGAGTAGAAAATAAAAAAATTATTACTTGTTCAAAATTCACACGCGAAAATCACAATGTTGATTTGCAGGGTTGACCTACATGAAGATGGATGTCATTTTGACAAAAAAAAAAAAAAATGGTACATAAATGTAAAGAATCTCATGAAATATACATACTTTTGTATATTATCGACTGGGTTTGAATTTTTTCAATACCTATATAAATCTTCTATTAGTTTTATAAAGAATACGGGGGCTTCTTTTTTCACTTTTTTGGGGCAAGTGCTTAATTTATGGGGGGGGGGGCTAGTGCTAAATTTAGGGGGGGGTGCGTCATGAGGCTTGTGGGGTGAGCACCCCTGCTGTATGTAATATAAAATGGGAGTGATGTAAAGTATATATATATAATATACTGTGATGTATATTAAGTATATAATGTATAATATATTCTATTACCATGTGGTACTCAATGGTTACAAAAATATTGCTTCAATTTCTAAACGCCTTGAGACATGTCATATCTATTATTTCCAAATAAATTCAATCTCGTAAAAGACTACCTATCTTCATAAGAATAAGTACAAATACCTGGAGTACATGCGTGGACTGCTTAAAAGTATAGAACACAATGTAGTAAGAGATCCAGCAACGGTACTCAGATAATTAGTTGAGGTTAACAAGTTGCGTGAGAACAGATAGTCAACCATTCTCTACGTTTGAACAAGGCTTAATTATTATTCTCCCTCCACTCTTTATCAATTATTTCTCTCCTCATCGTGGGGGTCCGATCATGTACAGAGAATTCATTATGGTTTTCTACATCTCAAGAATGCCAACAACTAGCAGCCCATATTTCAAAAATTGTGTAAACTGTTATATAGTGTACTTTTCTGAAAAATAAACTTGATCCAGCTCAAAGATATGAGCTTATTCATGAATAAATACAACAAATGAACCCCTAGCTTAGTAATTAATTGATAAATTATATATTACAAAATTTTGTAAACGCCAGACAAGAATACACCACATTATTAGTTATATCAAACCCTTATTTTATATCATCATGTTTCTCCTAAAACGTCAATTTAGGTACTCTTTAGCATTGATACATACTGTATAGCCAGTTTTTTTTATTTTTATGAAGCTGACATAGGTCTGAGACCTGTGTGTGGGTAATGAGTTGGATGATGGCGATTGATGAGTTGGGCCCACAGTTTTAAGTGGGTTCCGAATCACCAGGAAGTGGTTTGATAGCAGAGAAGAGTCATATTTCCTGGCCAATCCAATCGGTCACCCTTACAGAGAGGGCCCAAGAGAGCGTTGCTTATCTAGTTAGCACGAGAAAAGCTCAAAAACTACTGAAGCGGCCACCTCACTGTAACCATAAAGCCTTGTGATTTATAAGTACTCCAGCAAACTTGAATACTTATGAATAATTTAAATTTTCACAGCATGCTCATAAAACAATGTAATAAAAAAATAAAAAAAAATATTATAATCTTCACTATTGACTTATCTCAACTATTCTGAGTAAGATCCCTTGATGGAGGCGACTCATATGTTTTATCTGTGATGTTTTCCATGATGAAATACTTGAACAATCTAATATCAAAACTGACACCGTATTTTTATTTCAATTATAATTTTTACTCACTTTTACTGGAGGGATGCAATTCACTTCTAAAGAAAAGCTTCATCAGCCTCTTTAGAAGTGGAATGCATCCTTCCTGTATCTCTGGTATAAGTGAGTAAAATTCATAATTTAAATAGAAATACAATGTCAGTTTTGATTCAGAATGTTATAAAAATATCTATATGTTATTCATTCAGTACTTGCCGTTAATTATTATAATACATGCAGTAAAAATTAAAATAGTAGGATTTTATGCAGTAGGTTTGATAAAATTTCAATTAGTATTATATTATCATCACATGCTGTAATTATAATGATATAATGATAATATATGCTTAAATTTCGTTGATAAGGAAAAAATTCCCCTTTCATAGAAAGGGGAAAGTCCCCTTCGCCATTTGGCTTCAATTATTCCATTGAGTCATGTTATATTGAAGGAAACATTTTCAGGTAGAACATTATACTGTAGTGATCATTTTTTAAAGAAAGACCATCAGACTACCAAAAGTAATTATGAGATATTGAGTTGATACTCTACTGTAGAAATGAATAATGACTCTAGAAAACTAATATTCTGGTTTGAAATATAATAATATTCCACAGAATTTTTCCAGTGGATGAAGCAGTGGGTAATGCGTCGGATGATGATGATTGATGAGTTGGACCTACAATTCTAAGTGGGTTCCGAACCACCAGGAAGTGATTTTCCAGCAAAGAATTGAGTCTTTTTGCTGGATAATTCAATCGGTCACCCTTACAAAGAGGGCCCAGGAGCTCGTATTAGACCTGTGGGTGGGTAATGAGTTGGATGATGGTGATTGATGAGAATTCTAAGTGGGTTCCGAACCACCAGGAAATTATTTTCCAGCAAAGAATTGAGTCTTTTTTGCTGGATAATTCAATCGGTCACCCTCACAAAGAGGGCCCAGGAGCTCGTAGCTTTTATCTTAATTGACTGAACCCACCCCTTTTTTTATGAAAATCAGTTGGAAAGTAAACTACGGTACGTTTTAAAAATAATAATAAAAGGAAATCTTATTTTAAAATCGTGACAGGTTGGAAGGTCTTTTTTATTGGGTGCTTGCCTTATCTTATTTGAAAGTAGATTTAGGTTTATACATGCCAGCAATCAAGTTAAGAGCCATCGGCGCCAATTGATGATCATAGAACTCAAGGTTGAGTTGAAAAAAGTCCAACACGAACTCCAAGACAATCAAATTAATGAGGTGGATAGTTTTCTGCGCCACTTCACATCCCAACAAAATGAATAAGTTTCAAGTAAATTTTACTATGGGCTTACCGTACTCAAAATGCGTTGTCAGTTCAGGGCACTTTGCAGTCTGTACTCTTATTGTATTCATCTTTGGAATAAAAAATTCTGTACTTCCATTATAAATACTCATTAAACTATGGAGCGTCAAGAATATGCTTTATAGAGGCAGCTCGTCTATATTCTTGTTCATTCTATTTCTCTACATTATTATGAAGAAGAACCTTCGAAATTTTAAAATATTAAACATGTGACCCTACGGTAATTGATTGGCTATTTCCATTGACTAGAAGTACAGTGATAGTAATGATAAGGACCGCAGTGGCGGATCTACAGGGGGGGGGGGGGGGGGCTATGTGCCTTGACAAACTGCTGAACACACCAGATTCAGCCATAATTCAACCAAAGTTTTCCTTTTTATTTAAAATCAATTTTATCGCTGATACAGTTCAAAGCACTATTCAATTCAATTCAATTTATTTAACACACTAAGAACGTACACAAAAATAAAAAATAAAAATAACAAACAGACAATTACAAATAAGTGGCTCCATTTTGGTGTGTGTGGGAAAACGAAACTTATCCAACTATGGGAAAGCCATGTATTAGGATAAGTGAAATAGGAGATGAAAAGGAAGGGGAGTTTGAAAAAGGAGAAAGAAATTCGTATGAGGAAGCAATTTTAATTTCAACTATTTTATTATTTATTATAATATTAATTTCATTTTTATTACAAAAAAAATAAGTTTCAGATAAAAATAAAACTTCACCATTTAAGTGTTGTTTTTCAAATTTTCCATCGCCCCAAATATCATTTTCCATCCACTCTTTCTTGTTATTATTTTCCTAATATTTGATGTTGAATTAAGTTTAATACATCCGATTATTATTTCAATAAATTTAATAGAATTCAATCAATTACTAATTTCAAGATTTTTAATTTCATTAATTATTACCTACAGACTTTACCATGAATGAATAAATGGAGTAATCGAATGATCTAAGTGATTAGGAGAACAGTTAGCTATAGCATTTAAATTGCAATTAAAAAGTACATCATGTTTCTCTTAAAATTTATTAGTAAAGAAACATGACCAGTCCACAAACTGTACCAACTACACAAAATGATAGTAAAACTCCACAAAAATGATCTATTGCAATCGCTTCAAAGTGCATACTGAACTGAACAGTATGCATCACGGCCGATGCACGGTAGTGTGTTGGATATGTGTGGTTCGGCATCACCTTCACCGACACTCGGCCAACATACGGTGCGCTTGCAGTGCTGGTGCGGTGCGGATATGTGTGTCTCTAGCTTTTTATGTCACCCAACATCAAAAGCTATTGAATGGCACACTGAACGCGAGCGTGAAAGCTACTTACTATATTGGGTTCATTAATTGATATAGTAGAAATTTGTTGTGTTCAAAGAAATGTGGAACTAAATTCTTGGATTTCTTTTACCATAACTATCTGCGTTGTTAATATTAACTTTTTGCTGCAAAATTCAACGATTTGCAGTCAGTTTTAGATTGTGAATGTTTAAAAAAATGTACTCACTCGTGGCTGAACGTTTTCGAGTTGTTGAAGATGGGTTTCAAAACTCGAAAACGTTCGGCCACGTGTGAGTACATTTTTTATATATTCACAATCTAAAACTGACTGCAAGTCGTTAAATTTACAACAAAAAGTTGAGATCTGGAACCTTTTCATCATGAATAAAAAGACAAATTCACAAAACGTGCTTGACAACTTCAGTCTTTTTATTCAGAACTGATATAGTAAAGAGAATTAAAAATAATTATAATTATTTATATTTTGTGTTTTTTGCAAACTACCAAAATACTGTCATATTGAGAACTCATAAGGAAAACGAAAAGAAAAGCACAATACTGGGAATACTTCGTTACAGTAGGAATAATAGCGAAAGGTTCCAGATAAAACTATAAATTTAACTTCACTTTCTGGCCCAGGCATAGCTATGATATGTAACAGAATTTAAAAACCAGGTTGTAAATAGGAAAGGTTGCATGTGCCGTGAGTTGAGCTGGAAATCTAATAATAACACAGGTTACAGGCAACTAAAGCAAATGCTGTAGCCTATCAAAATATTCGACAAAGTAGGAAGAATAATGAAAAAAAACACTTCAGTTTAGAAGGTTATTAGCTCAACTCTTTTATTTTTGTAAAGAATTCAATTCTAAAGATGAATAGTGGAAACCCTCAATAATCAAAACACTTTCAAATATGGGTTTTAATGAATCTTAAAACACTATTATGGTGGGAGGAGGCCTGCATTATGCATTGTCAAGCACCCCCTAAATTCGGTGGGCGGACATTTTCTACCAGAGTCATTTGAAACTAAAAATGTGCCGCTAAAAGGTATAGAGGAGTAGCAGGAACCGTAGGACCCGTACGGAGGAACCGGACTAGCAGGTAGAAAACGCACAGTAACAATTCCTGACATCAGATGGGAAAACAATAAATTAATATATTAATCGGACAGATAATGAAACTGTCAAGATATTCATTTGAAAAGTGAAAATGATCTCATTTCTCTCTTTTCAAGTGAATATAATTAGGTTGGTAACCTCCAATACAGTTTTTGCTTTAGGATGTACCTGATTCCAGGAAAGTGAGGAACATAGGGAATTGTTTATTGAATATTCTATTTATTTGTAATCTAGTACATATCTTATTGGGAGAAAACAATGTATAGAACTAACTACAGTAGTTGGTAATAGTATAGTAAAGAATAAATCTAATAAATTAGAGGTGCAAGCTGGAGTGCCTCAGGGATCAATACTAGGTCTATTGCTTTTTTTGTTATATGTCAACCGTTTACCTAAAGAATTGATTAGTGGTAGAGCCCTCTTATTTGCAGACGATACATCACTCATTTTCAGCAATTCCATTCTAGAGAATTTAGAAATAAGTGCCCATATAGGTGTGCAGTCCATTGTCCAATTTTTTAATCAGTTGAAATTAACTATAAATAGTAAAAAATGCCAATACCTTCAATTCAAAAACAAACATAATTTAAATGAAGATAGAGCTATAAACGTGTTTGTAAACGATAATCAATTAGACCAGGAAGAAAAAATTGCATTTCTAGGAGTTTTGTTGGATAGATGATTGACCTGATGGGCTCGATACATTGAGAAAATATGTTGTAAAATTTCATCTGGGGTATTTGTCCTGCGACAGCTCGCTAGATTGAATGACAAAAAGTTACTTTTTACAGCTTACCATGGGCTCTTACTGTCACATATTAGGTATATGCTATCTTAGTATGGGGTAATTCATCAAAACAAAATCTTGATAGTGTGTTTAAGATCCAAAAGAAAGCGGTTAGATGTGTAGAAAGAGTAAATAGATTAGATTCATGTAGGCCGTTGTTCAAGAGACTTGGACTCCTAACTGTACCCTGCTTATATGTGTATGAAGCTACTTTATATGTAAAAACGAATGATATTAACCAAAATCTTGATGTATATGATTATAATACAAGACGCCGAGGAGATTATCACTTGGTGAGTCACAATAGTAGCTTATTCAAACAAAAACCTAGTTATATTGGTAGGAAATTCTACAACAAGCTACCGCAGTTTTTGAAGAGTCTTGAAAATATAGAAATATTTTAAAAATTGAAAAAATATTTAGTTGATAAAGCTTTTTATAGTGTACAAGAGCTCCTTTCACATCAAAATTAAGCCTCACCTCAACTAATTGAAGTAATTATGGTATCTAGTGTTTGATCTGACTTGTCTTATACTGGAGTCTCCAAGACGTAATCTACAAAAAAAAAGTAATTTTAATAAAAGCGTTTTACTTATTGTACAGAAACTACTTTAATTTTTTATGTACAAGTTATGTAAATATTTTTGTGGAATACTTTGATTTGATATAATCATGTTTTTCAATTCTAGAATAATTTGATTTGATATAATCATGTTTTTCAATTCAAGAATAATTCATTAAAGATTGTAGGCAAATAAAATTTTTTTTCAGAAACCTTTTGTGTAATTATCATGATTCCCATCACACTTTATCCAGGCTTCGTTCCAGGTAGAGACCCCAGGTAGAGAGTTGGTACCAAATAACTATCTTTTCGAGTTGGTTTCAAATGGTCCTGGTACCAAATGTCCTAAAACCCCTAAATTCTGGAATTGCAAAATAAATATTTTTTAATAAAGATTATTCGTCTTCTTATACTAGCAGTGGTCGGGTAATGGGACTATGAGTAGTTTCTATGTCATTATATGGGTATATTTTATGGGTAATTTGTATGATTCAAACCACAAAGATTCAGCTTCAATTCTAGATTTTTCACTGGCTTGATAGTCTATTTCATCAATGTAATTTCAGAACCGAAATTACTAAGAATCAGTGTTATTGGGTAAAAATATTATCAAGCCCGTTATAAGGATGCCACAATGTATCTTGATAAGTGCTTTTTGAAAGAAACGTTCTTGAACTGTTAGCTCGACCTCGCATGATGCATGTCGGTATGTAATTGTCTTACTGACATCTGACATAATGATTGCGGCTCTTCTCTTGCTCATCCATTAGTGGCTTTGCAAACTCCATGTTTTTTCTTAATTTGTCATTCACATCAAAGAGTATTGTTCGAATTGTTATCCAACCAGCCTTGAAGCTTCAATGTCTTTCAGACTATATGTAATTTCCGGACTCAGAATACAGTTTAAAAGACTGTTGATTTGACGCTTTTATACTGGAATATTTTAAATGAACAAGTTTATTGGGAATTAGGAATAATTAACACATACTATTTAATAAAATTATAATTATAAAATATATAGTTAGAAATAATAGGATTTACCATTTTAAATGATAAATGAAAAAGGCCAGCCAGAATCAAGGATATCTTGATAAATAAGAGAATTCTGGTGAGGCACTGATTTTGAAAATTATACTGATTTTTGTTTTGCTTATGTATTGGAGCAATTTGCAGTCATATTCTTGTTATGTGCGTATTCGAGGAAATGAATTTTGAATTTGGGAAAAGTATCTTTGTGAATTTTGAGCCTTGAACAATAATTAACTCTTAATTTGTATATCAAACTTGTTACAGACTTCTCCACACGTTACAATTACTCTTCAGATTCAGAGACGACCATCATAAACCATTCCTTTCTTCAGTTTGACAATTTTATATGTTGCATGATAAAATCTTTCAAACTCCTGAAATGGAAAGATTCCTTTCCATTAGGATCCATTTCAAGACAGGATGGAAAGATTCCATATTAAAAAAATAACTACCGTTACAAATATCTACAAACTATTTTAGTTATATCTCTGATGGTAATAATCGAATAACTCACTTTATTTGTAAACTATTTACTTGAAAACTTCACAAATCCGTACCCAAGTTGATGAACATTTGAACATTTACCTTTTGGGTAGCCTAGCTGCTGTCAAAATCTTTACTGGCGTCGCAGTTGTAGTTCGGAAGTAAAAACCGTCTATAAATAAAGTCACTCCAATGACACACACTATACTGTCATTGTTATAGCAATGTAAATTCATGCAAATTGCCAGCGCATAGAAAAAAGTTAAACAGCCAATATGTAAACAGCCATGCATATTATTCAGTCCAACAATGTGTCTCCTTTTTCTTAAATGGTATGGAGGTTGTGGGACAGTTCGGCATTTAGATCTTGTTTTTCAGCTAATCTGACATCCCTTGTTCGCTTCCTTTTATGCCTGGAAACAAATAGATCTATAACTATACAGTAGAGAGCATATATACATACTCGAAAGAAATAGTTATAATCTATTATTGATAGTATGTTTTTCAAGTAAGCATTGGTTAATCCTTCTTTGTGCCCGGCTTACCTTGGTGTGAGTGTATGTAGCCATCTTCCTTTTTCAGTGTTGTCTTTGAACATGGCGACATTATAAAGTGCGCACAAAAGAATTTGTCTGAAAAGCGTGTTTATACGCCCAGGAATGTTGTCTGGGATTAACATAAGTCTGTTGAGAGAATTCTGTGGAACTGGAGATTAATGATAGAGCCTGTGTTGATGTAGGTACAGTTAATAACAGAAGGAAATAAGATACAAAATGAAGACGTGAAGAAATTTGCGGCGGAATATTTTTAACTCTAGTTACAAAAAACTTGATGATTTGACACACAAAAATAAATTTTTTATTTCATGTTTCACGAGGCTTATTTGACAAGCTTTGAAGAAGTTTGTTAGAAATTCTAATCCCTTCGTCAAGTCTTCTGGTTCATTGTATGAAGGTTTATATCTTTATTCATAAGCATTTTTTTATTTCAACACCTTAATGTAATACAATAACAATTTATAGAGGAGATAATTTCAATTTGTAGCCTACACAATATTTATAATATCAGCTGCTTCACTGCCTGCTTTTCTTTTATAAGTCTTCAACCCTATAATCTGCTGTTTTATTCTAGTCTTTGTATAGACTAAATACAAATAAAGTAATCGTTTTCATAGTATCATTGTTGTGCCATATTTTCAACCTCTTGTGCGGTTGTACCTCTCTTTCAACGATCTCTTCCTTACTAAATATTTTTTTTATTTCTTATTTTTCAGGAATCATCTCCAGCAATGACTAGAATGGGATCTACGTCACAATTGAGTGAAACATCTGCCTCCTCAACTAAACGCTTTGGGAAAGGCATCATCAGGTAATATCTGCAGCATTAATTTAAGCTATACAAGCTTTTTGAATACTTTCTGTGATTTTTTAGTTTTTGCAAAATTTATTTCAATCTTATCTTCAATAGAAACCCAATTGATTGCCTCTGTATCTCACTTAGTTTTTTTTTTAATTATTGATTACGTCTTGGAGACTCCAGTTAAGGAGTATAAGACAACTCAGACCAACAATTATACCAATTATACATACACTCTTATACACTAGATACCATAATTACTATATCAATTAGTTGAGGTGAGGCTTAATTTTGATGTGGAAGGAACTCTTGTACACTATAAAAAGCTTTATCAACTAAATATTTTTTCAATTGCTTTTTAAATACTTCTATATTTTCAAGACTCTTTAAAAACTGCGGTAGCTTGTTGTAGAATTTCCTACCAATATAACTAGGTTTTTGTTTGAATAAGCTACTATTGTGACTCACCAAGTGATAATCTCCTCGGCTTCTTGTATTATAATCTTGTACGACAAGATTTTAGTTAATATCATTCGTTTTTACATGTAAAGTAGCTTCATACACATATAAGCAGGGTACAGTTAGGAGACCAAGTCTCTTGAACAGTGATCTACATGAATCTAATCTATTTAATCTTTCTATACACCTAACTGCTTTCTTTTGGATCTTAAACACCCTATCAAGATTTTGTTTTGATGAATTACCCCATACTAAGATAGCATACCTAATATGTGACAGTAAGAGCCCATGGTAAGCTGTAAAAAGTAACTTTTTGTCATTCAATCTAGCGAGCTGTCGCAGGACAAATACCCCAGATGAAATTTTACAACATATTTTCTCAATGTATGGTGCCCAGGTCAATCGTCTATCCAACAAAACTCCTAGAAATGCAATTTTTTCTTCCTGGTCTAGTTGATTATCATTTACAAACACGTTTATAGCCCTATCTTCATTTGAATTATGTTTGTTTTTGAATTGAAGGTATTGGCATTTTTTACTATTTATTATTAATTTCAACTGATTTGGAGGTTGGTAGGCGTGGGTTGCCTGATTGTTTACTCTGGTTTGTTGCTCTGTGGTTTGGTGAATTTGTTTGTGGTAACTATGATTTAATGCAAAGTTTGTTGATTTCTATATGAGTACAGAGTTTTGGCCTACCTGCAGGTGATATCCAAGATTCGCCAACTGTAAGTAGATATTAATGATAATCAGATGAATCATCCGAACTTGGCTTGCTTTGGAGGCCATTTTCTTTGACAGTTTGTGCCTGCGATCGTACTAGAGAATATAAATATACTGAAGCTATGAATCTGTCTACTGCGGTTGCACGAGAGTTTGTGTAGTAGTTATCGCTGAGTAGTAGATAGCGATAACAAACTAACGGTTGACAATAAGCCGGTACCTCTCTACAGCTGTTGTTTTGGATTGTTTATCTGCTACCATGGCAACGACCGGTTTCGCATCCAAGCCCAGGTTGTAATGTTCGACCCTCTGGAGAGGGCGGGTAATTGAGTGCTGTCCAGCTTGTAGCCTAACTCTACCCCGTTGGGTCGGCAGCTCATCCCTGGGTAGGACTGTGAGACTGAATACGAATTTTATTGTAGAAAGCATTTAGAACTTTTCATTCGTAACTATATTAGAGCCAGTGGATTTGAGAGTTTGGATATTTCGGTTGACACAAATAATAATTTTGAAGATTTGAAATAGCCATATTTATCTAAGTAGCCTATATAAATATGGTTATGGGAATGACTGAGACGAATTTTCATCTAACGGTAACCAAAAAGGGTAATCAGGCAATAAATTACAAGGGATTTATTTATAGAAGGGATTCAGCGCTCAACGGAGGGGACTTGCGGTGGAGATGTGTCAAAGCTGGATGTACTGCATCATTGCGAACAGATGGAAATAAAATGGAAATAAAACAATCCAAAATAACACACAATCATGCAATGACTGGTCCTTCATCTCAAAAATCCGGACCTATGAATAAGACGAATTTAAAACCACAACCAGGGAAAGTAACCCCAACGCCCAAACGACTGATACAAGCAGATATTGTATTGGAAAATAATTTTTTAAATCTTCCATTTGCAAATATTGATAGGCTCTCGGACTCTTCTTTTCTTGAATGTGAAAATAGTATAGATTCTACAATGAATGACTCTCAAGTACTAACTAGAGAAGACCTAATTGATGAGCTGCGTAAGGAGAATGAAAGGCTTTGTCTAGCTATGGAACAGCTCAGGAGGGAAAGGTCGGCAGCTATTGACAGAGCAGCTGAATGCGAAATAAGTCTTATGAAGATGAAAGGGGCAGAGATGAATATTATTTCGCAAAGAGGGGAGAATGAGCAGTGCGGCCCATTAGTGAAGAAATTGGAGGAAGAATTAGTCACCTTGAAGCATAAATATTTCGTTCTTAGGGATGAAAATCTTAAATTGAAACTTTCTATTGCTCCAGTCATCCATCCCAGAGAATTTATTAGTACAGCGACTCAGACTAAAACTAAAATCACATGTCCTGACTGTTCTGATCGAGTGGAGAAACTAAGAGTGAGAGATCTGGAATTGATGACTTTGAAACAACGCCGCTGGGAGGATAGGCAGGATTTTAAGGGAATTCTTAAACGTGGAAAAAATGAATTGAATCAATGTGACCTATTCCACAATCGCTTCCAAGGGCATCAAGCAATGGAAGAAAAATCAAGCTCAAAGTTCTCTTCAAATGAATCAAAATTAGCTGCAAGCAAAGTCTCTTCAAATACAGACAAGTCTACGCAAATAGCAATATTTTCGGACAGCCATGGCAAAAGAATTGTGAATCTTGTCTCTAGAAGGGTGGATTGCAAGGTATCTGGTATGATAAAGCCAGGGGCTAAATTTGATGATGTGACTTCTAGCTGCATTAATGATAGTGAAAACAAGACAGATTGTGATTTGGTTGTCTTAATGGGCGGGACGAATGATATGAACAATTTTGATTCAAAAAAACTTCTAAGTTCCATAAAAAGACTACTTTCGAATTTGATGCATGTGAATGTTATCCTTATGAATGTGCCTAAAAGATATGACCTGCCTGTCAGCTCTAATATGCACTGGCAAATAGAGAGGACAAACTTTGAAATTGCAAGAGTTTGTAGACGTTTCAAGAATGTCAAGTTGCTGGATGTGAATAACTTGGGAAGACGATTCCATACACGACATGGACTTCACTTTAACTCACTGGGAAAGCGCTACATCTCAGACTTCATTGGAAGAGTGTTCATGAAGACAAACAGTGAACAGAGACCTCCTATTGCAGTGGGTGATGGATGTGACACTGGGGGGGAGATACCAGTTCTTTTGACAACGCAACGACCTTTTTTAGGAAGCGGTCAGGTCATAGAAGTTCATGTCTAGCTCATATCAATTTGGAAAAACGATGTCGTTCCCACGATGCCCTCCAAAACGCAGTGCCAACCAACTCTAGCTCGAATCTAATTTTAGCCAATGTTTTCAAGGTTGATCTGTTTTTATGGAACTGCCAGGGTTTGTGCAATAAGTCTGAACTTATTGAAATACAGGCACAAGAAATGAGCTTTAATGTAATTTGTCTCACTGAGCACTGGCTGCTAAAAGATGAACTGGAACTGGTTAATTTACATGGATATGTACTAAGTACTTCTTACTGTAGGCCGACAATGAATCGTGGAGGCTCAGCAATTTTTATCAATAACAATCTATCCTGGGAAATAGTCCCCAGAATTTGTGATCTATCTGTGATGAACGCTTTTGAGGTGTGTGCCATAGTGCTAAATGATCTTAGAGCCCTTGTTGTATGTCTGTACAGAGTGCCTGACTCCAACAACATTGTCACTTTCATGGAGAAATTCAACGAGATGCTTCATATTGTAACTGAACTGAAATATGACATATTGATTTGTGGAGACTTCAATTTAAATTTTAATGATAATTGTAATCCATTGTCTGTAGAGTTTATGAATTTACTTGTTTGTTATGGTATGCATATCATGATTACCAATGAAATTACTAGGCCAAATATTAATTACTCTGGAACATGTATTGACAATGTAATTACTTCAATTCACCCCTCCAGATGGAGTGCAGCAGTCTTGCCGCAGACTGCCTCTGACCACCATGCAGTGACTGCTTCAATTAACTTGGACACACACTTGAAATATAACCATAGCTTCCTCCAATCACATTCAATTACTATACGAACAATTAATTTCTCAGGTATCAGTCAGTGTCATGAATTAATGAAAGCCATAGATTGGCGAAATATTTTTATCTGTGATAATTCTAGTGATAAGTTTTTGATATTTTTTTATATGTTTCTGTGTTATGTGAATATTTGCTTTCCTGTTAAAACAATTAGGCCTAAATGTAATCAAAAGGCATTCTCTGGCAAAAAATGGTACTCTGATGAACTGGCTGCCATGAAAGAAACTTGCCTACACTATTTCTATTTAATAAAAAATTTTAATCTGGATGTACACAACACTTATAAGAATGCCAGGTGTTTGTACAATAAGCAAGTGAAAAGGGCGAAATTGAATTTTAATAATAGTCTAGTCAATGAGGCACGTGACAAACCTAAGACAATGTGGAAAATAATTAGAGAAAACTTGTCTTTGAATAGTAAACCTGTTTCTCATCAGGAAAAAGTAAAATTGAGCTCTGATAACTTTAATTCCTATTATGTCGACAGCATATCTGATGTTTTAGCTGCAATACCAAATAGCCTACATACCGTTTCCCACTATCTAGATAAAGTAAAAATAGAAGGTATATCTTTTTCTTTTCATCATGTAACTGTGGAGCAGGTGTTTTCTGCACTGAACTCGTTAAGTAATAGCAGCTGTTTAGATGTTTTTAATTTGAATTCCTTTATATGTAAAACTAGCAGTCAATATATCAGTGAAGTTTTATGTCATATTTTTAATCATTGTATTGACTCTAGTACTTTTCCTGAAATACTGAAGTTTTCTAAGGTGATACCAATATTTAAAAAAGGTGACCTCAACTTGTGTGCCAACTATAGGCCCATATCTATAGTGCCTATATTTTCAAAGGTCTTTGAGTTTCTAATTGCCCTGCAGATGATTGATTTTATTGAGAAAAATAATTTGCTGTCCTGCAGGCAATTTGGTTTCAGGAAGAACCATACCACTTGTCAAGCAGTTATGACTTTCATCCAAGATATTCTGAATGGTATGGAAAGGAAACATTTGGTTAATGCAAAACTATTTGATCTGTCAAGAGCATTCGACACTGTCTCTCATAACATTCTTCTGTCTAAACTTGAAAATTTAGGTTTTGATTGTAGCTCTGTAGCTCTTATCAAGTCTTATTTGATGGATAGATTTCAAGCAGTTTGCTTTAAAGGTGACATGTCTAGTTTTAAGCCAGTTCACAATGGAGTGCCACAAGGATCGATTTTAGGGCCTTTACTCTTTATCATTTATATGAATGACCTACCAGGCAATATTGAGGATGAGTACACTTCCTGTTATATGTATGCAGACGATGTATGTTTGAACATTATGACTGACTGCAATATGAGTGAAACGATTTTGAATGAAAAAGTGGATCTGATGTCTGACTGGTGTTATGCCAATAAACTCGCTCTTAATCTGAATAAAACCCAAAATTTATCCGTCTCCTATTGTAACTTAAATCCAGAGCATTTTGTGAAATTTCTAGGAATCTATATACAAAGTAATATGAAATGGAAGTGTCATATTGACAGCACTGTTCCCAAGGTTGCAAGAGGAATTTTCATGTTGAAGAAATTAAAGGATTTAGTGTCTCTAAAAATATTAGTTAGTGTATATTACAGTTATGTGCACTTACATCTTTTATATGGAGCGCTATTATGGGCTAATTCTCATTCTCTTTTTGTCCTTCAAAAGAGAGCAATTAGAACTATGTGCAGTGTTCCACCTCTTATGCATTGCAAACCTCTTTTTATCAGATTAGGAATCATGAGTTTACCGTGTATTTTTATTTTTCAATGTTTGTTGTTTGTAAGGTTCAATCTGCATTTATTTTCTAGTAATTCTAATGTTCATTCTCACAATACACGTAATAAGCTAAACATTAGAAATGAATATT
Source organism: Conomelus anceps (assembly GCA_948455865.1). Classification (NCBI taxonomy): domain Eukaryota; kingdom Metazoa; phylum Arthropoda; class Insecta; order Hemiptera; family Delphacidae; genus Conomelus; species Conomelus anceps. Next base: position 60,350,270 of record OX418221.1, read on the forward strand.
GTAGTTACAAATCAAGCCATGTAAGTTTTAGGTCTTGTGCAATAAGATTTTTTAATCAGTTACCACTACATATAAGAAGTTTATCTGTTAGAGAGTACAAAATTAGAATCAAGGTTTTTCTAATAAGAAACTGTTTTTATAATTATAATGAATATTTGAGCTTTAATATGGAGAATTTTTAAATATGAATGTGATGATTTCTTGTGATATATTTTATATGTAATATTTATGTAACATTATGTAATTTTTTGGACGTGGCCTATACAAATTGTAAATTATTTGTCTTCGGCAATAAATGAATTTGATTTGATTTGATTTGATTTTAAGAATTGGACAATGGACTGCACACCTATATGGGCACTTATTTCGAAACTATCAAGAATTATCTAGATTTCTAAATTATCTAAGTTATCATCATATGGGAGGGAAGGATCACGGCGGATTTTTCTGCGGGGCAGTCTGCTGACACTTTTGGGAGGCCTACGATCCTGCTTTCCCAGGCTACCGCGGAGAAGCCCTTGAACCGGTCGACGAATACCTCGACCTCCACTCGCTCTGGAAGCTACTAGAGTGACCCAAATGAGCCATCCCGTCAGCCCGCTCGCCAGTCCGAGGAAGACCACCGTCTCCAGGGCCCTCCAGACGACGCCGGGTACCCAGTGGAAACTCATCCCATTGCGGCTCCCGCGGTGCCGCCCCGCCACTCTACCTGAAGGACCGGCACGGGACCCTCATATGGCCAGCCTACGAGTCGCTAAGGCACTCCTATATTGGCTTCCCGGCCTCTAACCGCCACCCGGCTTCCAGCCGACTCCATGCTGCCACCCGCAGCCGCCTTCATGCAGCCCCCGGTTGCATAGCCACCGCCTTCACCCGCATCGTCCTTAGGCCTTGCTGAAGGTCCCCTCGTGGCCTTCCCTGAGTCTAACCGCTACCACCAACCACCATCTTAAGTTGGACGACCCTAGCTGACCAGCTAGCTACCGGCCTGTATTTTATTCCCACAGGTGGACTACTGCCACCCCCGTGCTAGAGTGAATAACAATTTAATAATAATAATAATAATAATAATAATAATTATTATTATTATTATTTATTTATTGTGACAAAGCAAATATTAAAAATATTTCAACAGAAAATATAATTGTACTGTTATTAAATTTGTTTTTTTAACTATAAAGCAAAACCAGTAAAACTACAAAAATATTTTGCTATTGAATTTGAATCGCAATATTGCAGATGAAAATAGAAAACTCTCAGTGGCGAGGCGTCCGGTCATCGTTTGATCCGGCGATGAGTAGAGAAATTGGACTAATAATAAATAATATTGAAATAATCTTATCTCTTAAATAATGGACATTTGTAGGCTTCAAAACCCAGAAATATGTTAAAAAACTGTGAAAATTGCATCAAAAACCAATAAGAATATGATGAGTAGACGCTCAATATGTATAATGAAGCGCAAAAGGCTTGCGAATCACACCAGTCCCCTCCCGCGCCTGGCTCGGAGCCCCCTGCCTTCAGTTTCTAAACCATTCAAGTAATGCTCATGATACATCGCAACCGGCTGCGATGAATAAGGCTTCGTGCGTTCTCGGCCACTGTCGTGGGTTTTCGGTAGCTGCCTCCTCATGCTCCTCACGCATCCTCCCCAGTCCACACTCAGCTTCAGTTACAGCGTTGTGGAAACAATGGAAATTTCGCGTATGCTAAATTATTCAACTTTTACAATAGGCTTATTATTGTTTTGCAATTTAGTTAAACTTTTTTATATTTTTAGAGTGTGATCTATTATTATACCATTTATTATTCATTAGATGCTTTCATTTATTTTAATAAATTAAATCGAGTGAGTGCATCATATCAGAGCCTATTATTTCGGTTGTTTTTGCGTTTTTTCCTATATTATCCATCGTCGGTCTATGGTAGTGGGGAAGATGGATAAAATACTTTAAATACTTAGTTGGATAAAATACTTTTTAATTCTCTGCCTTTTGAATTGGGTCTTTGGCTTTTGTTAGGCCTATTCAGAGGAGAGATTTCAGATGCTCAAAAGCTTCAAAAGTCACCAATTTGCCTCGAATTTTTAAACATTTTCCTGGGGAGGGCCCTTGGACCCCTTTGGGCGTTGGTGGGAGAACCCCTCTGCGATGACTGGTGAAGGATTCCACGCCTCGCCACTGAAAACTCTGTGCTGAGAAAATTTGCTGTTGTATCATGTTTATTTATGTTTCCACTAGCCTAATATTCAGACATTAATATAGTTGACTCTCGTTAATACAAGCATTCGATAATACAAAACTCTTGGTAATACATCCTCGGTCCCCTGAAAAACTCTCGATATTTCGAACAAAATCAATGCATTTTGGTACACTCGATAATACGAAGTTAAAATACCGAGCTTGACCCGATTACAACACGCGATAATTCGAAGTTTGTCATAGAATCACCCGATAATACGAAATTCTACTGACTTATAGTACAGTACTGTATATTGTATGTATGTATATTTCTTATGATAAGTGTGCTTATTGTAGGATATTATTGAATTAGGCTTGGGTGCATGTGTGCACATTTGCACATTAAATTATTGACTTTTCTTTGTCTTTGAAACCACTGTGACACCATACGCTTATATATATATATTGAATTAGGCTACTCTACAGTATCGTGTTGATAAACATGTCCAAACCTGCATTACTCACTAAATTCACTTCAACTTTAGTCTTTATTATTCAAGCAATATTATTGATGCTGTAAAACAGAGAAAAATTACTGTTTTTTTTTCTTAACAAAAAGACTAATTATTTTGATATCTACTTTTTATGGTAAATTCAACGACTTACAGTCAATTATGTCACAAAATGCAGTGAATTTGACAGCAGTTTTTGACGTAATTGACTGCAAGTCGTTGAATTTACCATAAAAAGTTAATACTAACAACGAAGATCGTTATGGAACAAGAATTCCAAGAATTAAATTACAGTACAGTATTTTGATTGACAATTGACAATCATTGCTTTTTCATTATACTGTACTTTTAACAATTCTTGATAATTTTCATTTTCAAACATTGTTCTATTGTTTTAAATTATTTCCACATTAAATGTATCAAAGAAATTTCGCTTTCTATAAAGTTTTTCTCCTCTGATTCGTATTTTTCATTTATACTGTAATTCGAAGTTTTTCACTGGCACCTCCAAACTTGTATTTTGGAGAGTCTACTATATTTTGTTAGAGTACTCTCAATATAAGAGCTCTATTATTTCGATTTCTGTATTTTCATATACACATTTTTCTTTTCTTTTTTTTTGCTTTTTTCTGTCTAATAATTTATCAGTATCTACTGTAAGATAATTTCAAGTCAATTGCATCATGGAAGCACCTTTTTTAGAAGTACGCCTATATACTTCCTTTTATATTTTGTATTAAATAAATATTATTTGGGAATGTTTTGTATTGCAGAGCATCTAAGAAGAGTACTGTTATGCACTCAGATTACTATGATGATGAAAAAGAAGACGAATCCAGTAATGGCCTTTCAAATCAAAGATCAATATCACTGGTGAGTTGAAATAAGCATTATAATTCTTTTTACATATCAAATTTCACTAGAAACGAATATTTAATGAGTTTCAATTAGCTGAACCCTTTAGTTGTTAGATTTTGTGTGATATTTTTCAAATATTTGAGTGGAAACTAAAAATATCTAAAAATATTCCTGGATTTCTTGTTCCATGACGAACTGCGTTGTTAATATTAACTTTTCAAGTAAATTCAACGACTTGCAGTCAAACTTTTATTAAAAATAAGTAGTATTTCACTTACTTTGTAGGCCAGACGTTTTCGAGCTGTTTCAAGGGCCTTGAAGATGGGCTTCAACAACTCGAAAACGTTTGGCCTACAAAGTAAGTGAAATACTACTTATTCCACAAGTTAGTTTGAAGTGACTGACAATTGAATAAACTGACAAATATACATAAACAGAATTTATTAATTTCGAATTCCTTTAATTGCTATTACTTTATACTGAAGACTTCCGCAATTGCGGATGTTGACAACAGCATTGAACAGCTGATGGGAATCGATGAATGCTACTGTACAAAAATATCAGTCACCACCGGGAATCGAACCACGGACCTCTCAATTGCCGGTTGAGCGCCTTAACCACTAGACCAGGGAGACCTTTCTGCACAGTAGCATTCATTTTCAACTTGGCCATATCGGCTCGTATCTCACAAGTTAGTTTGAAGTGACTGACAATTGAATAAACTGACAAATATATGCCAGACGTTTTCGAGTTGTTTCAAGGGCCTTGAAGATGGGTTTCAACAACTCGAAAACGTTTGGCCTACAAAGTAAGTGAAATACTACTTATTCCACAAGTTAGTTTGAAGTGACTGACAATTGAATAAACTGACAAATATACATAAACAGAATTTATTAATTTCGAATTCCTTTAATTGCTATTACTTTATACTGAAGACTTCCGCAATTGCGGATGTTGACAACAGCATTGAACAGCTGATGGGAATCGATGAATGCTACTGTACAAAAATATCAGTCACCACCGGGAATCGAACCACGGACCTCTCAATTGCCGGTTGAGCGCCTTAACCACTAGACCATGGAGACCTTTCTGCACAGTAGCATTCATTTTCAACTTGGCCATATCGGCTCGTATCTCACAAGTTAGTTTGAAGTGACTGACAATTGAATAAACTGACAAATATACATAAACAGAATAAAGTTACATAAACTTACATAACATACATAAACTTCAGTATAAAGTAATAGCAATTAAAGGAATTCGAAATTAATAAATTCTGTTTATGTATATTTGTCAGTTTATTCAATTGTCAGTCACTTCAAACTAACTTGTGAGATACGAGCCGATATGGCCAAGTTGAAAATGAATGCTACTGTGCAGAAAGGTCTCCATGTTCTAGTGGTTAAGGCGCTCAACCGGCAATTGAGAGGTCCGTGGTTCGATTCCCGGTGGTGACTGATATTTTTGTACAGTAGCATTCATCGATTCCCATCAGCTGTTCAATGCTGTTATCAATATCCGCCATTGCGGAAGTCTTCAGTATAAAGTAATAGCAATTAAAGGAATTCGAAATTAATAAATTCTGTTTACTACTTATTCTTCATAAAAATTTGACTGCAAGTCGTTGAATTCACTTGAAAAGATTATATTAACAACGCAGTTCGTCATGGAACAAGAAATCCAGGAAAAAATAAATTCTATTCAATTCAAATCATTCCCCGTCTGTCACTGCCGCTGTAGCTCCACACAAACTATTACGATATTTTCCACATGTTGAGTGTGTTTAGTATTGTGTACATGTGAAGCACGTATGATATGCGGTTTCTTCATTTCTATTCTATTACTTGTAGAATAGAAGTAGCTCATTATACTTGGCACTTATTTTTAATAAAAATTTGACTGCAAGTCGTTGAATTCACTTGAAAAGTTAATCCCTTAAAAAGTTAAACCCATCTTCAAGGGTTTCAACAACTCGAAAACGTTTGACCTACAAAGTAAGTGAAATACTACTTATTTTTAATAAAAATTTGACTGCAAGTCGTTGAATTCACTTAATCTAAAAATATTCAGGTTGTGCAAAGTTGGAATGACATTTTTCAAACATTTGAGTGGAGACATTGATTTTATGTAGGAGTATTCATTTTCGACAAAAGAATATTTTCAAAGATTGAGCAAGATCTTCTAAAAAAATCATTTTGTGCGAAGTTGGGGGAAAATTTTTCAAAACTTTGTGAACATTAATTTGTTATGAAGGGATATTTTCAAGAATGACTATCAAAATTAATGGGAATTTCGTTTCATAGAAGTTTCGAGAGTAAAAGAGATTTTGTCTTGTCATCAATGATTTTATAAGAGTTTAAATAAGAGAAATATTTTTAAGATAAAATTTGTGGCATAAGGTTCATCAATATCCTTGTTCCAATCTTCTTATGTAGAAGAAGAAATACCTGAGAAGTATACCTGAATAAGATTATCTTATCCTGGATAGGATTAAGTCTCAGATAAGGATAGGAAATGGGGTAAAATAGCAAATATATACTCTTTCATTAGCTCAGAAAAAACTAAATAGCTTACTGTTCATTTCAAAATAAAATTTCTTTCATAATATTCCTTGAAACTTCAGATGAGTTATTCTAAGTTATCATTAAAAATTCCTCATCTCCAAATACAAACATCTTCCACTTTCACTTTCCGCTCTTTAAAAGTATTTTTACAGTCGGACTGTAGCCAAGTACAACTTTCCTTTTCTAGTATATATTTTCGACAATTTCGGATTTCTAAATCGTTTTAACAAATTTCATCTCAAAGATCTGAAAGTTTACATCATTAGACCGCTATTTTTCATCGCCGCTACATGAATGAAAGTAACTTCCAAAGAACAAGATCCATAAACCTGTCCTCTTAACAGCTGTTCAAAGCATAAGAGCTGTTATAAGAACTACTAAATTAGAGCGGTGCAATGTCATCAACAAGTATAGATGATTGGAACTTGGAAGGAGACAAATATTTCAATTTAAAAGAGAGAGCTCTCTCTTACTACTGAAGAGAGATGCTATTCTTGATTGTTAAATTTTACTTGAAAATAACGCGAATTTTTAGAAAATTCGAATTTTAGTTTAGAATTTTTAATTTTTTAGAAAATAATGCGAATTCAATTTTTTCAACTTACCTTGTCAAATGGCATCAGTGGCGTAGCAAGGGGGGGCCATGGGGGGCGCTCGAAATTTCAGAAATAAAAATTTCTCAAATAACTAATAGATAAGGACTTATTAAAGCCGATTGGTCTATCTGTTTTGTAGTATTATAATGAACAGATTACAGAAACCCTGATTGTGTAATAGAATATAGCTACAGTTATAGTCAGATTAATGTATTTTTCAAATATTTTCTCAATATTTACTCATATAGAAACTTATAGACTCTTTATTTAGGTGTTCAAATTGATAATTTTGATTTAAATTGAATAAAACATGTTAGAAATTGTTACTACCATAATTATTGAAATATTACATTAAATAAAACGCAATTTTTCAAGTTTGAAGTGGATTAACTTTGTTAATTATTGATAAATCACCTTTTTGAATAAACTCATCTTGTAGAAAATTTAGTTTTGAAGTTAAAATTCAGTATAACCCACTAGCCTAAACGCACCCAAAGTTCATGAAATCAGGATTTTATAAATGAAAACACACAAATAAATGCAAGTTCTATGCAAGCGTTTAAAATCAGTGTAATATGATCAAAAAATTCCGATTTCATGATCTTTGGGTTGGGTGCGTTTTAGGCTAATGACGTAAATTATATGAAACTTATAAAAAGGTATGCTTTATTCATGTATATTTGAGTTGTATTTTTATAAACTTGAAATGCAATTTATTATCATTGTATTAATTTTGAGATTCAGTACATAAGTTGAGTATGGTTAGTTCCAATTCAAGGGTTTTGACTCAAAATAGTCACAGATATTAGTATATCAAACCTGGCCTTTCTTGGGTGTAATTTTTCAAAATAAATTTTCGAACTTTAGTGCCCAACAAGTTGTCTAAATTACCTTTTTACACCACTAAATTTAAAAAAAATCCGGACCCCCCTACTCACCAGACACCCCACCCTGGTGAGCCCCCACCCCCCCGAAATCTAATTCTGGCTACGCCACTGAATGGCATCCAGCATTTAAGTGTGGTAGCTTTAAAACATTATAATTTACAAAATAACATCTACTTGAGTATCAAAGGGTCAGTATAAGTTGGCTAGTATTTTTTGTCTCGTTTCACCCACGTTGAGGTACGTTGAATCTACTATGATCTTGACAATGCCTTTATGAATTGCCTCTTTCCGTCTTCTCTAATATTACTTCCATATTTCTGAATTGGTTTTTTCTGGTCTACGGACATCCCTGTACCTGTTCTACGCTTAGGCTTTCCCTGGAACCTTCGATTTTGGGTTTTCAAAATATTCCTGAGACTGCTACGGAATTCCTGGCTAGCATTATTATTTGATTTTTTTAAATAATGTTACGGGTTCTAATGTCTAAAATAAGGCTCGCAACACTAAAGTTCACACTTGCACTTTATTTACACAAATTAGTCTATTTACACACACTAATTGTAAGTTCAATTAATAAAGAAAAACAGATCAACAAATGACAAGCTAATACTTATTTTCAGTAATTATTTACAAGAATTAATGAATAAGTAATTACAGGCTGATCAATAATAAAAGAAACAAGAGTCCAATAAACTGTACAAATGAATAATTTATTACAGGCTGATCAATAATAAAAGAAACAAGAGTCCAATAAACTGTACAATAATGAGTAGGGTAGACTAGCGGTTCTGGCTCAGTTTTTCTTTAACCTTAAATTTAAGGTTAACCTAAGTCAACCCACCCAAACCTAACCTAACCTAAAATAGGTAAGTTCAAGTAGAATCAACGCAATCTATCCGATCTCCAAAATTCTCATTTTCACGGGAGCTAAAATTCACGAAAAAATTTGAACTTTTTAACCCGTGAAGGGAATTTTAATTTGAAGACGCCATCTTGTTCAGCCTTCCAAGGCATCCCAAATTCATGTATCAAAAACCATTTTCCGATCACGATTAATTGGGGAAAAAAATAATAGAAATTTTGGGTGTGGTCGCCTCGCTAAAAGCGGTGGTGGTTCTGGCTCAGTTTTTCTTTAACCTTAAATTTAAGGTTAACCTAAACCAACTATCCAAACCTAATTTAACCTGAAATAGGTAAGTTCAAGTAGAATCAACGCAATCTATCCGATCCCCAAAATTCCCATTTTCAGAGGAGCTAAAATTCACGAAAAAATTTGAACTTTTTAACCCGTGAAGGGAATTTCAATTTGAAGACGCCATCTTGTTCAGCCTTTCAAGGCATCCCAAATTCATGTATCAAATACAATTTTCCGATCACGATTAATTGGGGAAAAAAAAATAGAATTTTTGGGCGTGGTCGCCTCGCTAAAAGTGGTGAGGATTCTGGGCCAGTTTTTCTTTAACCTTAAATTTAAGGTTAACCTGAGTCAACACAATTAAACCTAACCTAAATTATCATAGGTAAGTCAAAGTTGATTTAACCCAACATTTTAAATTCCCAAAATTCCCATTTTCACGGGAGTTAAAAATCACGAAAAAATTTGAACTTTTCAACCGCTCAAGATAAATTTAATTGGATGGTGTCATCTTGTTTGGCTTTTTAAGGCATCCCAAATTCATGTATCGAACACCATTTTCCGATGATAATTGATTGGAAAATAAAGATTTTCCCACGCTCACACATTTTTTCCCACGCTCTTTCCAACCCAACTAGACCTCCTAGCTTAACCAAACCTAGCAATTATAATTGGGGAAAATAATAGAATTTTAATAGCATAATTTATTGAAAAAGAAAAAATAATAGAATTTTTGGGTGTGGTCATCTATACTAAAAGCACTGAGGATTCTGGCTCAGTTTAATGGTGGTTAAAATTTAATGGTAGTTATAACAAAAATTTTAATGGTGGTTTTAATGGTGGTTATAGTGGAGGTCAGTCACCAACTGATTAGCCATCTCATACTAGCTTTATTATCACTTACCCAGTGGTTTGGAACCCACCTAAAATAAAGTTTTATTAGATGGTTCTTGTTCAAATTTCCAAGGCGATTCAATTTCATGTATTAAATACAAATTTCCAATAATAATTAATTGGAAAAAAAAATGTAATGAAATTATTTAATTGTGGAAAGCTAAACCTAGCATGTTTGTGGTATAGCTGTATAATCAATTTAATCTAACATATCCCGAAAATTCCAATTTCCATGAGAGTTATACTGCAAGGTAATTAGAAAAAAAAAACACTCCTCCCCCCCTCTATCATAATTCAAGCTGCAAATCAAATTTAATCTATTGTGACCTAGGTAAGTTCAAACTATAATTGAGCTTATACTATATCACAACATATTGCTTATAAGGAAAATCAAGAGTTGAAAAATCACAGAACCAAATCTGCTATTTTATTTTCTTGTTCAGTCTTCTCAAGTAGCCGTTCTTAATGAAACACAGGTTGGTGTGATAATAATGCTATTATTGGTAACTGATGAGATGGTAAATCTATTAATTTGAATGATAACCAATGAGATGGGAAATGGGGTATATATCAATACTGGTGGCTGACAAGATAGCTGATATTTCAATCAAATTGGGAAGGTAGAAAATAAAGTATAATGTGAAGACTTATGGATCTTTATACACTCCTAACCTAATATCTGTGGGGATCTATTATGTCTGGCTGGGTGGAATGACAATGTTAAGGTATATAGCTAATCTTTTAATTGAATTGATTATTAGAACTATTGGAGAGTATCAATATAATATGAAGGCTTGTGAATCCACCTTTTCCACATCCCACTTCATGTGTGAACAGTGAAGACCTCTGATAAACAGTAAGTTGGATAATAATGTTATTATTGCTAACTGATGAGATGGTAAATCTATTAATTTGAATGATAACCAATGAGAAGGGAAATGGGGTATCATATTATTGGTGGCTGATAAGATAGTTGATATTTCAATCAAATTGGCAAGATAGGAAATAGAGTATAATGTGAAAGCTTATGAATAAAGCTCCTAATCTACACCTCACCTAATGTCTGTGAGAATGTTAGGGTATTCATCAATATTATATTATTTGTGGTTGATAAGATGGCTAATATTTTAATTTCAATGATGATTTTACAAGATGAGAAATATATCAATATCATATAGACAAAAAGGCTAATTGAATTGCTGTCTGATGAGATGATTGATGCATTAATTACATTTGTGTTTGAGGAGATATACTAAAATTCAGGTATAGGTTCAATTAAGATGAAAATCTGCACAAATCCTATCTTGTTCAGTTCACAAAAATGGTTCAAATTCAAGCCAGCACTATATAAAGGCTTGCAAACCACATTTTTATCCAGTCTTCACTGGCAATCTGAACAGTAGACACCTCTCTTAATCAGATACAAGTGCATGGAAAAATAATGCTATTAAATCATTGGTAACTGATAAGATGGGTAATATAAGTTGGTGATTGAGGTTGATCTATTAATTTGAATGGTAACCAATGAGATGAGAATGATCTGCACAGCTGGATATAGTTTATGGAGGCACATTTTATGTTTCATGATTCAAATGTATCTTTGTATTATGTATTATATACAATTTTCTGAATGAATTTGATTTGATTGGATATATATCAATATTTGTAGCTGACAGGATAGGTAATATTTCAATTGAATTGGTAATTAGCAAGATATGAAATAGAGTATATATCCAATATAAATACTGTATAATGTAAAGGCTTTTGTAAATCAATCTCTTCATCCACTTCTCACTTCATGTCTGTGTGGATCTATCAGATCTGGGTGGGAGGTGTTGGGATATATAACAATATTATTGATGACTGACGAGATTGTAAATCTATTAATTTCAACCATGGGAACAAGATTTTATTTCAATGTAATTGTTGACTAACAAGAAGGTTAATTGAACCGATGTCTGATGAGAGAGTAAATCTATAACAAGAATGGTGAGTAATATGGTGACTAATCCATTCAATGAAGTGATGAGATGGCTAATCTCAGATAGATATTTATTTAGAAGTTCAACTTTCCAAAATACTTCTGTCTATTCCACCTGCTCCCCAATTTATTAATTGACTGATGAGATGACATTGGTTACCAAGAAGATATGGTAAACTAAACTGGATGTGAGGGTGTACATGTATTATTGGTGACTGATAAGATGGTTAATTACACTGCTAACAGGGGATATAGCAAATAGTGATATACCAAATGTTAAGGTAAATAATATATTTTATTATTGATCACCAATAAGATGGCTAAACCATTCATTGAATTGATAACTGATGGGATGATTAACTACACTGGTGGCTGAGGAGATGGTTGGGATATTTATTTGAACTTGGGTCAGTTCTACTTACCAAGGTAGTTCAAATTCATACATCATACACTAATTTCTACAGTTCAAATATCCAATACACCTACACTGTGAGGCTCTCCACACTCCACTCATTCTATTAATTTCATTTATAACTGATGAGATAGTAAACCTATCAATTGGATTGGTGAGTAAGGATATAGTAAATAGGGATATATAATGTTGGAGTATATAATATTATTGGTGAGTGACAATATAACTAATCTATCAATTACATTGGTGTGTATGCAGATGAGGAAGAGGTTATAATATATACATTTGATATTATATTTTTATTGGTGACTGATCTATGATTGAAATGGTGACTGATGAGATGACTAATCTATTTATTATTTCACTGTTTCATGAGAAGGGTGGTACTGTATTGATGGAATTGGTTGATCAAATTTGTAACTAATAAGATGGATTGATTTGAATGCTGATGAATATATAGTAAATGGGTATATTATATTAATGGTGAGTGAAAAGACAGCTAATATTTTAATTGAATTGGAAACTAATAAGATAAGCAATCTATAATTGAGATGGGGACTGAAACACATAAAAAGATGTTTATTTTATTGGTTTCTGATGAGATGGGAAATCTTTCAGTTAAAATGGTGGCTAACTAGTGTATCATTGATGTCCAAAAAGATGAAAAATAGTGGATGATCTCACATGCTACCTAATGAAATTATGAATGAATTTATTAAATTGGTTGCACAAGAGGTGGTGGATGTACCGATTGAGTTGGTAACTCATTATATGGTTGATTTACTAATTAGGCTACAGTTGAAAATGACAAATCATTGAATTTAAAGATGGTGGGGTACTTATTTCAGTCCAACTTTTCAAAACATGCATCCCTGTAATTTCTACATGTTTCTTAATTTATTAATCACACTGATGACTAATGTGTAGAAGGTTAATCTATTAATTCAACTGACAATGTGGTTTGTTGAGGAGATGGGAAGTATAGGGTACTACATGTTAAGTGACTGACAAGTTGACAATGTAGAATTGGTTGCTGGAGGAATTAATAATCTGTTAAGTACATTAATGACTGAGGAGATGGCAAATAGGTTTATAGCAAATGTTACAGTGTCCATATTGTATTACTGATGACTAATGTATTAATTACATTGAAGACTGAGGGAATGATATACTAAATTTTAGGATATATATAATAATATTATTAGCAAGACCACAGGATGTTTATAGTTTAAATTCCCAATACACCTATAATGCAACCCTCTATCATTTCCACATGCTCCCCAATCTATTTATGGAATTAGTGGTTGATGATATATTAGTTACATTGATTACTGATGATATGGTTGAATATGTATAAATGTTGAATGCTAGGGTATATCATTTGTAACTAATAATTTCATTAAATTGGCAACTGATGACTAATCTATTAATTACTTTTTGTGACTGATGAGATGTCATCATCTATCCATGAAAGTAATGAAAAACCAGATTTAAGATTCCAAATAAAAGTTGTAATGATAATAATTGTTCACTTAATTGTATAATACATATAAGACAAAACAGTCAGAAAGTTATAGTTATCATTGAAAGTTGTATTTTAAAATTGAATTTGTGATTTACCCTCAATTGTACCTTTTGCATGGAAGTATAGATTGGATTTTGGATTGATTTTTGGGATGAAGGGGGGTCCTGAAAGGTGTTCAACAGACAAGACTGGGTGAGTTGTATTCCTCTGTGAACCTCAACTTCATACTCAATTTTGATCTCTATTGTGTCACTGACATATACTTGATTGGAGGTTGTAGGGGGGAGGGGTCTGGGGGTACCCCCCAGACCCAAGGGGGTTTAGGTTGAGTCCAGTAGATGTAAATTCTCTGTTCAATAGACTCACACCTCGATTCGTTTTAATGTAAATTATATGAAAAAATCAAATATAATTAATGTTGGAGGCTTCATTTGAGTTTCAAATGGTAATTTTTTATTGATATTAAGTTAATGAATTGGGGAAAATGCTAATATTTTAATTGAATTGGAAACTAATAAGATAAGCAATCTATAATTGAGATGGGGACTGAAACACATAAAAAGATGTTTATTTTATTGGTTTCTGATGAGATGGGAAATCTTTCAGTTAAAATGGTGGCTAACTAGTGTATCATTGATGTCCAAAAAGATGAAAAATAGTGGATGATCTCACATGCTACCTAATGAAATTATGAATGAATTTATTAAATTGGTTGCACAAGAGGTGGTGGATGTACCGATTGAGTTGGTAACTCATTATATGGTTGATTTACTAATTAGGCTACAGTTGAAAATGACAAATCATTGAATTTAAAGATGGTGGGGTACTTATTTCAGTCCAACTTTTCAAAACATGCATCCCTGTAATTTCTACATGTTTCTTAATTTATTAATCACACTGATGACTAATGTGTAGAAGGTTAATCTATTAATTCAACTGACAATGTGGTTTGTTGAGGAGATGGGAAGTATAGGGTACTACATGTTAAGTGACTGACAAGTTGACAATGTAGAATTGGTTGCTGGAGGAATTAATAATCTGTTAAGTACATTAATGACTGAGGAGATGGCAAATAGGTTTATAGCAAATGTTACAGTGTCCATATTGTATTACTGATGACTAATGTATTAATTACATTGAAGACTGAGGGAATGATATACTAAATTTTAGGATATATATAATAATATTATTAGCAAGACCACAGGATGTTTATAGTTTAAATTCCCAATACACCTATAATGCAACCCTCTATCATTTCCACATGCTCCCCAATCTATTTATGGAATTAGTGGTTGATGATATATTAGTTACATTGATTACTGATGATATGGTTGAATATGTATAAATGTTGAATGCTAGGGTATATCATTTGTAACTAATAATTTCATTAAATTGGCAACTGATGACTAATCTATTAATTACTTTTTGTGACTGATGAGATGTCATCATCTATCCATGAAAGTAATGAAAAACCAGATTTAAGATTCCATTTTCCCCAATTCATTAACTTAATATCAATAAAAAATTACCATTTGAAACTCAAATGAAGCCTCCAACATTAATTATATTTGATTTTTTCATATAATTTACATTAAAACGAATCGAGGTGTGAGTCTATTGAACAGAGAATTTACATCTACTGGACTCAACCTAAACCCCCTTGGGTCTGGGGGGTACCCCCAGACCCCTCCCCCCTACAACCTCCAATCAAGTATATGTCAGTGACACAATAGAGATCAAAATTGAGTATGAAGTTGAGGTTCACAGAGGAATACAACTCACCCAGTCTTGTCTGTTGAACACCTTTCAGGACCCCCCTTCATCCCAAAAATCAATCCAAAATCCAATCTATACTTCCATGCAAAAGGTACAATTGAGGGTAAATCACAAATTCAATTTTAAAATACAACTTTCAATGATAACTATAACTTTCTGACTGTTTTGTCTTATATGTATTATACAATTAAGTGAACAATTATTATCATTACAACTTTTATTTGGAATCTTAAATCTGGTTTTTCATTACTTTCATGGATAGATGATGACATCTCATCAGTCACAAAAAGTAATTAATAGATTAGTCATCAGTTGCCAATTTAATGAAATTATTAGTTACAAATGATATACCCTAGCATTCAACATTTATACATATTCAACCATATCATCAGTAATCAATGTAACTAATATATCATCAACCACTAATTCCATAAATAGATTGGGGAGCATGTGGAAATGATAGAGGGTTGCATTATAGGTGTATTGGGAATTTAAACTATAAACATCCTGTGGTCTTGCTAATAATATTATTATATATATCCTAAAATTTAGTATATCATTCCCTCAGTCTTCAATGTAATTAATACATTAGTCATCAGTAATACAATATGGACACTGTAACATTTGCTATAAACCTATTTGCCATCTCCTCAGTCATTAATGTACTTAACAGATTATTAATTCCTCCAGCAACCAATTCTACATTGTCAACTTGTCAGTCACTTAACATGTAGTACCCTATACTTCCCATCTCCTCAACAAACCACATTGTCAGTTGAATTAATAGATTAACCTTCTACACATTAGTCATCAGTGTGATTAATAAATTAAGAAACATGTAGAAATTACAGGGATGCATGTTTTGAAAAGTTGGACTGAAATAAGTACCCCACCATCTTTAAATTCAATGATTTGTCATTTTCAACTGTAGCCTAATTAGTAAATCAACCATATAATGAGTTACCAACTCAATCGGTACATCCACCACCTCTTGTGCAACCAATTTAATAAATTCATTCATAATTTCATTAGGTAGCATGTGAGATCATCCACTATTTTTCATCTTTTTGGACATCAATGATACACTAGTTAGCCACCATTTTAACTGAAAGATTTCCCATCTCATCAGAAACCAATAAAATAAACATCTTTTTATGTGTTTCAGTCCCCATCTCAATTATAGATTGCTTATCTTATTAGTTTCCAATTCAATTAAAATATTAGCTGTCTTTTCACTCACCATTAATATAATATACCCATTTACTATATATTCATCAGCATTTAAATCAATCCATCTTATTAGTTACAAATTTGATCAACCAATTCCATCAATACAGTACCACCCTTCTCATGAAACAGTGAAATAATAAATAGATTAGTCATCTCATCAGTCACCATTTCAATCATAGATCAGTCACCAATAAAAATATAATATCAAATGTATATATTATAACCTCTTCCTCATCTGCATACACACCAATGTAATTGATAGATTAGTTATATTGTCACTCACCAATAATATTATATACTCCAACATTATATATCCCTATTTACTATATCCTTACTCACCAATCCAATTGATAGGTTTACTATCTCATCAGTTATAAATGAAATTAATAGAATGAGTGGAGTGTGGAGAGCCTCACAGTGTAGGTGTATTGGATATTTGAACTGTAGAAATTAGTGTATGATGTATGAATTTGAACTACCTTGGTAAGTAGAACTGACCCAAGTTCAAATAAATATCCCAACCATCTCCTCAGCCACCAGTGTAGTTAATCATCCCATCAGTTATCAATTCAATGAATGGTTTAGCCATCTTATTGGTGATCAATAATAAAATATATTATTTACCTTAACATTTGGTATATCACTATTTGCTATATCCCCTGTTAGCAGTGTAATTAACCATCTTATCAGTCACCAATAATACATGTACACCCTCACATCCAGTTTAGTTTACCATATCTTCTTGGTAACCAATGTCATCTCATCAGTCAATTAATAAATTGGGGAGCAGGTGGAATAGACAGAAGTATTTTGGAAAGTTGAACTTCTAAATAAATATCTATCTGAGATTAGCCATCTCATCACTTCATTGAATGGATTAGTCACCATATTACTCACCATTCTTGTTATAGATTTACTCTCTCATCAGACATCGGTTCAATTAACCTTCTTGTTAGTCAACAATTACATTGAAATAAAATCTTGTTCCCATGGTTGAAATTAATAGATTTACAATCTCGTCAGTCATCAATAATATTGTTATATATCCCAACACCTCCCACCCAGATCTGATAGATCCACACAGACATGAAGTGAGAAGTGGATGAAGAGATTGATTTACAAAAGCCTTTACATTATACAGTATTTATATTGGATATATACTCTATTTCATATCTTGCTAATTACCAATTCAATTGAAATATTACCTATCCTGTCAGCTACAAATATTGATATATATCCAATCAAATCAAATTCATTCAGAAAATTGTATATAATACATAATACAAAGATACATTTGAATCATGAAACATAAAATGTGCCTCCATAAACTATATCCAGCTGTGCAGATCATTCTCATCTCATTGGTTACCATTCAAATTAATAGATCAACCTCAATCACCAACTTATATTACCCATCTTATCAGTTACCAATGATTTAATAGCATTATTTTTCCATGCACTTGTATCTGATTAAGAGAGGTGTCTACTGTTCAGATTGCCAGTGAAGACTGGATAAAAATGTGGTTTGCAAGCCTTTATATAGTGCTGGCTTGAATTTGAACCATTTTTGTGAACTGAACAAGATAGGATTTGTGCAGATTTTCATCTTAATTGAACCTATACCTGAATTTTAGTATATCTCCTCAAACACAAATGTAATTAATGCATCAATCATCTCATCAGACAGCAATTCAATTAGCCTTTTTGTCTATATGATATTGATATATTTCTCATCTTGTAAAATCATCATTGAAATTAAAATATTAGCCATCTTATCAACCACAAATAATATAATATTGATGAATACCCTAACATTCTCACAGACATTAGGTGAGGTGTAGATTAGGAGCTTTATTCATAAGCTTTCACATTATACTCTATTTCCTATCTTGCCAATTTGATTGAAATATCAACTATCTTATCAGCCACCAATAATATGATACCCCATTTCCCTTCTCATTGGTTATCATTCAAATTAATAGATTTACCATCTCATCAGTTAGCAATAATAACATTATTATCCAACTTACTGTTTATCAGAGGTCTTCACTGTTCACACATGAAGTGGGATGTGGAAAAGGTGGATTCACAAGCCTTCATATTATATTGATACTCTCCAATAGTTCTAATAATCAATTCAATTAAAAGATTAGCTATATACCTTAACATTGTCATTCCACCCAGCCAGACATAATAGATCCCCACAGATATTAGGTTAGGAGTGTATAAAGATCCATAAGTCTTCACATTATACTTTATTTTCTACCTTCCCAATTTGATTGAAATATCAGCTATCTTGTCAGCCACCAGTATTGATATATACCCCATTTCCCATCTCATTGGTTATCATTCAAATTAATAGATTTACCATCTCATCAGTTACCAATAATAGCATTATTATCACACCAACCTGTGTTTCATTAAGAACGGCTACTTGAGAAGACTGAACAAGAAAATAAAATAGCAGATTTGGTTCTGTGATTTTTCAACTCTTGATTTTCCTTATAAGCAATATGTTGTGATATAGTATAAGCTCAATTATAGTTTGAACTTACCTAGGTCACAATAGATTAAATTTGATTTGCAGCTTGAATTATGATAGAGGGGGGGAGGAGTGTTTTTTTTTCTAATTACCTTGCAGTATAACTCTCATGGAAATTGGAATTTTCGGGATATGTTAGATTAAATTGATTATACAGCTATACCACAAACATGCTAGGTTTAGCTTTCCACAATTAAATAATTTCATTACATTTTTTTTTTCCAATTAATTATTATTGGAAATTTGTATTTAATACATGAAATTGAATCGCCTTGGAAATTTGAACAAGAACCATCTAATAAAACTTTGTAGCCTAATTAGTAAATCAACCATATAATGAGTTACCAACTCAATCGGTACATCCACCACCTCTTGTGCAACCAATTTAATAAATTCATTCATAATTTCATTAGGTAGCATGTGAGATCATCCACTATTTTTCATCTTTTTGGACATCAATGATACACTAGTTAGCCACCATTTTAACTGAAAGATTTCCCATCTCATCAGAAACCAATAAAATAAACATCTTTTTATGTGTTTCAGTCCCCATCTCAATTATAGATTGCTTATCTTATTAGTTTCCAATTCAATTAAAATATTAGCTGTCTTTTCACTCACCATTAATATAATATACCCATTTACTATATATTCATCAGCATTCAAATCAATCCATCTTATTAGTTACAAATTTGATCAACCAATTCCATCAATACAGTACCACCCTTCTCATGAAACAGTGAAATAATAAATAGATTAGTCATCTCATCAGTCACCATTTCAATCATAGATCAGTCACCAATAAAAATATAATATCAAATGTATATATTATAACCTCTTCCTCATCTGCATACACACCAATGTAATTGATAGATTAGTTATATTGTCACTCACCAATAATATTATATACTCCAACATTATATATCCCTATTTACTATATCCTTACTCACCAATCCAATTGATAGGTTTACTATCTCATCAGTTATAAATGAAATTAATAGAATGAGTGGAGTGTGGAGAGCCTCACAGTGTAGGTGTATTGGATATTTGAACTGTAGAAATTAGTGTATGATGTATGAATTTGAACTACCTTGGTAAGTAGAACTGACCCAAGTTCAAATAAATATCCCAACCATCTCCTCAGCCACCAGTGTAGTTAATCATCCCATCAGTTATCAATTCAATGAATGGTTTAGCCATCTTATTGGTGATCAATAATAAAATATATTATTTACCTTAACATTTGGTATATCACTATTTGCTATATCCCCTGTTAGCAGTGTAATTAACCATCTTATCAGTCACCAATAATACATGTACACCCTCACATCCAGTTTAGTTTACCATATCTTCTTGGTAACCAATGTCATCTCATCAGTCAATTAATAAATTGGGGAGCAGGTGGAATAGACAGAAGTATTTTGGAAAGTTGAACTTCTAAATAAATATCTATCTGAGATTAGCCATCTCATCACTTCATTGAATGGATTAGTCACCATATTACTCACCATTCTTGTTATAGATTTACTCTCTCATCAGACATCGGTTCAATTAACCTTCTTGTTAGTCAACAATTACATTGAAATAAAATCTTGTTCCCATGGTTGAAATTAATAGATTTACAATCTCGTCAGTCATCAATAATATTGTTATATATCCCAACACCTCCCACCCAGATCTGATAGATCCACACAGACATGAAGTGAGAAGTGGATGAAGAGATTGATTTACAAAAGCCTTTACATTATACAGTATTTATATTGGATATATACTCTATTTCATATCTTGCTAATTACCAATTCAATTGAAATATTACCTATCCTGTCAGCTACAAATATTGATATATATCCAATCAAATCAAATTCATTCAGAAAATTGTATATAATACATAATACAAAGATACATTTGAATCATGAAACATAAAATGTGCCTCCATAAACTATATCCAGCTGTGCAGATCATTCTCATCTCATTGGTTACCATTCAAATTAATAGATCAACCTCAATCACCAACTTATATTACCCATCTTATCAGTTACCAATGATTTAATAGCATTATTTTTCCATGCACTTGTATCTGATTAAGAGAGGTGTCTACTGTTCAGATTGCCAGTGAAGACTGGATAAAAATGTGGTTTGCAAGCCTTTATATAGTGCTGGCTTGAATTTGAACCATTTTTGTGAACTGAACAAGATAGGATTTGTGCAGATTTTCATCTTAATTGAACCTATACCTGAATTTTAGTATATCTCCTCAAACACAAATGTAATTAATGCATCAATCATCTCATCAGACAGCAATTCAATTAGCCTTTTTGTCTATATGATATTGATATATTTCTCATCTTGTAAAATCATCATTGAAATTAAAATATTAGCCATCTTATCAACCACAAATAATATAATATTGATGAATACCCTAACATTCTCACAGACATTAGGTGAGGTGTAGATTAGGAGCTTTATTCATAAGCTTTCACATTATACTCTATTTCCTATCTTGCCAATTTGATTGAAATATCAACTATCTTATCAGCCACCAATAATATGATACCCCATTTCCCTTCTCATTGGTTATCATTCAAATTAATAGATTTACCATCTCATCAGTTAGCAATAATAACATTATTATCCAACTTACTGTTTATCAGAGGTCTTCACTGTTCACACATGAAGTGGGATGTGGAAAAGGTGGATTCACAAGCCTTCATATTATATTGATACTCTCCAATAGTTCTAATAATCAATTCAATTAAAAGATTAGCTATATACCTTAACATTGTCATTCCACCCAGCCAGACATAATAGATCCCCACAGATATTAGGTTAGGAGTGTATAAAGATCCATAAGTCTTCACATTATACTTTATTTTCTACCTTCCCAATTTGATTGAAATATCAGCTATCTTGTCAGCCACCAGTATTGATATATACCCCATTTCCCATCTCATTGGTTATCATTCAAATTAATAGATTTACCATCTCATCAGTTACCAATAATAGCATTATTATCACACCAACCTGTGTTTCATTAAGAACGGCTACTTGAGAAGACTGAACAAGAAAATAAAATAGCAGATTTGGTTCTGTGATTTTTCAACTCTTGATTTTCCTTATAAGCAATATGTTGTGATATAGTATAAGCTCAATTATAGTTTGAACTTACCTAGGTCACAATAGATTAAATTTGATTTGCAGCTTGAATTATGATAGAGGGGGGGAGGAGTGTTTTTTTTTCTAATTACCTTGCAGTATAACTCTCATGGAAATTGGAATTTTCGGGATATGTTAGATTAAATTGATTATACAGCTATACCACAAACATGCTAGGTTTAGCTTTCCACAATTAAATAATTTCATTACATTTTTTTTTTCCAATTAATTATTATTGGAAATTTGTATTTAATACATGAAATTGAATCGCCTTGGAAATTTGAACAAGAACCATCTAATAAAACTTTATTTTAGGTGGGTTCCAAACCACTGGGTAAGTGATAATAAAGCTAGTATGAGATGGCTAATCAGTTGGTGACTGACCTCCACTATAACCACCATTAAAACCACCATTAAAATTTTTGTTATAACTACCATTAAATTTTAACCACCATTAAACTGAGCCAGAATCCTCAGTGCTTTTAGTATAGATGACCACACCCAAAAATTCTATTATTTTTTCTTTTTCAATAAATTATGCTATTAAAATTCTATTGTTTTCCCCAATTATAATTGCTAGGTTTGGTTAAGCTAGGAGGTCTAGTTGGGTTGGAAAGAGCGTGGGAAAAAATGTGTGAGCGTGGGAAAATCTTTATTTTCCAATCAATTATCATCGGAAAATGGTGTTCGATACATGAATTTGGGATGCCTTAAAAAGCCAAACAAGATAACTCCATCCAATTAAATTTATCTTGAGCGGTTGAAAAGTTCAAATTTTTTCGTGATTTTTAACTCCCGTGAAAATGGGAATTTTGGGAATTTAAAATGTTGGGTTAAATCAACTTTGACTTACCTATGATAATTTAGGTTAGGTTTAATTGTGTTGACTTAGGTTAACCTTAAATTTAAGGTTAAAGAAAAACTGGCCCAGAATCCTCACCACTTTTAGTGAGGCGACCACGCCCAAAAATTCTATTATTTTTTCCCCAATTAATCGTGATCGGAAAATTGTATTTGATACATGAATTTGGGATGCCTTGAAAGGCTGAACAAGATGGCGTCTTCAAATTGAAATTCCCTTCACGGGTTAAAAAGTTCAAATTTTTTCGTGAATTTTAGCTCCTCTGAAAATGGGAATTTTGGGGATCGGATAGATTGCGTTGATTCTACTTGAACTTACCTATTTCAGGTTAAATTAGGTTTGGATAGTTGGTTTAGGTTAACCTTAAATTTAAGGTTAAAGAAAAACTGAGCCAGAACCACCACCGCTTTTAGCGAGGCGACCACACCCAAAAATTCTATTATTTTTTCCTCAATCAATCGTGATCGGAAAATTGTATTTGATACATGAATTTGGGATGCCTTGAAAGGCTGAACAAGATGGGGTCTTCAAATTGAAATTCCCTTCACGGGTTAAAAAGTTCAAATTTTTTCGTGATTTTTAGCTCCTCTGAAAATGGGAATTTTGGGGATCGGATAGATTGCGTTGATTCTACTTGAACTTACCTATTTCAGGTTAAATTAGGTTTGGATAGTTGGTTTAGGTTAACCTTAAATTTAAGGTTAAAGAAAAACTGAGCCAGAACCGCTAGTGCTTTTAGCGAGGCGACCACACCCAAAATTTCTATTATTTTTTTCCCCAATTAATCGTGATCGGAAAATGGTGTTTGATACATGAATTTGGGATGCCTTGGAAGGCTGAACAAGATGGCGTCTTCAAATTAAAATTCCCTTCACGGGTTAAAAAGTTCAAATTTTTTCGTGAATTTTAGCTCCCGTGAAAATGAGAATTTTCGAGATCGGATAGATTGCGTTGATTCTACTTGAACTTACCTATTTTAGGTTAGGTTAGGTTTGGGTGGGTTGACTTAGGTTAACCTTAAATTTAAGGTTAAAGAAAAACTGAGCCAGAACCGCTAGTCTACCCTACTATAATGTAGAAAGTAATTATAAAAAGAGCAAATAATCACAAAAATACAGTCCAATTCTTTATTTGACAGTCCCAAATAATGTCACTTAACACAACGTCTTTAAACTATTAGTAAGCTGCACAAACAGTAAACACTTGTCTCTGCACTTGACACTGGAATCAAGCACTGTTTACTCCACTGGCACTGGATTGTCTCTCTCACGAGATCTGTAACACAATCTGTCACGCAGGTTTGTAAAACTAACTAGCTTGTTCACGTGGACTTCTTTATATAGCTGTTGTAGTTGTATAATTCCAAGAATTGGCGGCTTCTCGAAGCTTCAAGAATGCTTGGAGTATAGACCTCGATTGTTCAAGAAGTCTGAAGAAATTTCGAGAAGTCTCGAGAAATTCAATTGAGTGAGAGAGTTGCAGACTTGGAGAATAAGGGTGACAAAGACATGTGAAGAGCAAGAGAATGAAGATCGGATGTCAAAGTCACGTCCAACCATGAAAACAATAGAACAATCTATGTAGAACAAGTGCGTAAATAACTGCTCCATTCGCTTTTGTAACAATAATAATAATTGTCGTTATGAAATAGCTGAGTTGCATATATTTTGCTCCAGAACTTCGTCATCCACTCTGGATCAGCTTTCATCCCTTTCGTGCGGATCTTGATTAGTTTTTTCTCTCACCTGATATTTTTCTCTCGTGGGTCCACTGCACTCAAGTGAAAGATGATGCACTTCTTGCAGTTCCAACTCAAACTCTTATGCTGACAACTTGACTTATTTTATACTGATTTATTTTGCTAAATGTTACATACAAATAATCATTTAGGTACTTAAACGTATTTTTTATTGTATCTTACTCGTTACATGAAATCCTCAAAACATGAAATCTATGTGATGTTAATAACACTGGTGTTAATTAATCACTCACATGCAAAACATGTGGACATAAATAAAATAATGTAATTCAAAATTCAATCTGATCAGTTCTGAATCATTGTTATTCTATTTTCTTTCACATACTATTATCACATTCTATTCACAATCCTAAAGTAATACATCAATCTATGTAATGTTTATAATATTGTATTTTTTTTAATTATTGCTGATGATGCCCACATGAGCCCGATACTTGTGCGTGGGTAATGAGGTGAATGATTACACATAGATGCCAGACTGAGGAGCGGGATTCGATCCCACGACCTGAGGCATAAATAAACAACAGCGAGCTGAAGTTGCGACGCCCCAACCAACTGCGCTATGCAGCCCGCCACTTAGGGATGTTTAATCACTCACATGGAAATTTGGAACATCAGTGAAGTAATCTATTCCAATTTAATCAGTTCTGAGTCCCTGTTGAAAATCCTGTTAATTGCCCTAATTTTTTAATTATTCAACTGTGTCTTGATTCATTTAAGAATAATCGAAACAGAGTATGATTGATTTTATCTTGATGTTAACAGTAATTTCGGTTACTAATATGATAGTAAAATAGTAATACATGGATAGTTATGCTGCAGTTCTAGAAAAAGGATATTCACAACAATACTGTCAATTATTATTTTTCTACCATTCCATTGGGTAGAGGCGATATATGCTATCATTCCTGGCCGGTTTATAGTGGGACTATAAGATATAATTATTATTGTTATTATTACAGTGCAGTACAGTACAGTACAGTAGAAACAATTAGTCTGGGCGCTTGGCTCTGGTTTCACTACTAGCCGTCCTGTTAAAAGTTGACTAGTTAACCTTGAAGACATCTGTAGCATCGCACGGGCCACATGTTTTTAGAAATGAGCGATAAACACTCCCCTCGCCATGGCTGACTGCCAAACGGCCGTGCGCCCAGACTAATTGTTTCTACTGTAGTAATGGACATATACAGTGTAGTACAGTATAGAGTAACTGTGGAAAGATATTTTGGGAGATGGTCCTATACCAAATATCGGAGGTTTCTACCTTCAGATTATCGATCTATTTCCACATTTCGACTAACGGTATTAATTGTTTTCAACAGTTTAAATTACTATATTAACAGTAACTGCAACTGTTCAGAGTAAAAAAAGGTAATTTCAAACCCAAAATGAGATAATTTCAAGGTTGTTGATCAAGAACCTAGCAGAAAAAGTACAATTGATAAATTATTATTGATTACTGGTATTAAGAAATTTGTACAGAGTTCAAGCTCTGCACATGCTTTGGATAAAAACTTGAAAAGTTGAAAACAATATTAAATACATTGCTTCATTGATATTGTTATGATAGTATATCTGTATATAGGATTATGTGTATATTTTGCTAGGTTGAGTGGTAGAAAATTATAGATTGTTTCAACTCCGACGATTAAAAAATTCTTTTGATTTCATTTCAAAATTAATTATGTTGAGAGTAATGTACTCTATACATTTCCATTCTCTCTCCCTTTTCTTTTCTTTCCTTTCTTTTAATCCCTTGTCTTACACCTTCTAACGTCTCTGACACTCACATAATAAGCAAATGCGAACTCTTCGAAGGACTGTTGGTGGTGAATGTTGGATGGTCAAAATAAAAGGAGCACAGAACAGAGTCTGGCATTCTTAATTCGTTTTATTTCTCTCTCCCTGCCGAGCACCCAATTTGACCTTGACTTCTTCCCGTGGAACAGCTGTGGAAAGAAAATTACTGGGAGAAACCTTTATCCACACTCGCATCATTCTATCCAGCTACCTGTGCACTCTTGCCTTCTCTCAAATACTGTAATTATCTAGCTTTCGTTACGCCCAAAATGAATAAGAGGAAAGTTACCTGTTCATTCCTCTACATTTTTGAACTTCTATTAATTTTGGAGAGAAGAATACACCAACTTTCATTGAAAGAGTAGGCCTCTGTTTATTCTTCATCGTCTTCTGTGCTTTAATATTCGATGGCTACTTGGACAAACTTGAGAAAAATGCATCGATTTTTGAAAAAAATTCATAGATTTTTGAAAAAATACATTTATTCCTGAAAAATTTATAAAAATTGAAAAAAATCAATCAATATTTTTTCCGAAAATCAGTCAATCAATTTACGACAATTTTTTATGTTCCACATTTTTTTCATGGAATGAGTCTATTAGTGTTTGCCTTGGGACGTTCAAGATCTGGCAACTTGTCTATATGAATTTTTTTTTGAGGATGAAGCCTACATAGGTCTGAGACCTGTGCGTGGGTAATGAGTTGGATGATGGTGATTGATGAGGTTTTAGGTGGGTTCCGAACCACCGGGTAAAATGAATTCATTTACTAATCAACTATACTAACAAAACCAATCAACCAGAAACTATATTCCAACCAAAACTAACAATCTACTTACAAAACAAATGATACCACCGACCAATTTCTTATCATGCTACTCATAAGCTATAACATTTATAGCAACATTTACTTTCAATTGTGCTTTATTTAATATTTTTAATGGAGTTTTTAGAATTTTGATATTGTTACAAGTTCTATGTCTAAAATAACGCTGGCAACACTTAAATTTATCACTCGCACTTTATTTACACAAATAATCACAACACTCAACTGATCAGTAATGTCGTACAGAAAAATGAGCAATTGAAAACAGATAAATCGATATTATTCTACTAATAAAAAGATTTCAATAAACTGTACAAAAATCAATCACTAAAAGTTAAAAGGCCGATCTAATATTACATAATAACTGTACAATAAACTGTCCAATAATATTCAAAAAAGAAGCGTCGAAAAAGAACACTTAACTTACGTAGCACTAGTCCGTAATGCAATAAAAACTATTCAGTAGCTCACTGGTCTGAATTAAACAGGAAAAAGAATTATCACTATAGGCACAGAGAAAGAATTATCACTATATATGCACAATATATAGAACTGTCACTTCCTGCTTATCACGACGAATCTCAAACAAGACTGAACTAATTTACAAAAGTCCACCTCTATTATTTATATACTTTATAATAATTGAGATATCTCTAGATTTCTCTACCAACTTCTACCGATTTCTAAAATAAACAATCAAGGAAACTCGAACTTTCCACAATATTCGATAAGACTCCATTAATCTCTAATCAAACAACTAGAACATTCTACAATCATCCAAGGAAACACCATAAAAGTGTCAAAAGCAGAGTAATTAATTGCCTAAAAGTAAACATTTACATAGCAGATAACACCGAGAACCACTGTTTCTTCTTTCTTTCTATTCTCTCCAATTTCATATTAACTACAATATTTTTCCAATCTGCATCAAAAAATTGTAGGTTTTTGAAAAAAGCGAAATTGTTATTTGTCGTTGACTCTACTGTGATTTCATTCGGTACCGTACCAAATGAATGAATGAATACGTTGGCAACTCATAAGTACACACTCAAGCATACAGCTATCAAGTTTCAAGTACAATACGCGCGAGATATTGGCATTCAAATTGCTGTAACAGAGCACGTCATTCATATTCAAATAAGGGCGCCCATTGATTATAATCATGATGTTTCAATAGGCAAACACAAAACACTAGACAAGGCGGAAAATAAGAATGTAAGAATGACCAGGGACGGCGAATTCCTCAGTGTGAGTGGGATAATTTAGGGATGGAATGTGAGAAGAAAGCATTGTGTTTAGCGCGGGCGCCTGGTAGAGAGGCTAGGAGGTTTTTAGATGTTAGAAAGAGAAGAAAGACATGAGTGAGAGAGACCCTTTTGAGATGCATAACAATATTTCAGTTAGAATTGAATTTGCCATGAATAATGGGAGCCCATTATAATTAATCGGACAGAGTATCTGCCATGAATAATAAATAGGTGAAACTGTCAAGTTTCGATTTTTCTGGTCACGTTTACCCTATTGAGTAGTTTTATTTATAGTTGTTAGCGATTAAAATATGCTTAGCGCGTCAGTTAAGTGTCCAAGGTCAGCTCATATTTTGCCATAAATCATTCTATGATTGTAAGGCTCTTTCTTAAATATGTTTCATTCTGTTTTAATACCGTTATTTATGTGACAGATAGTGTGGGAGTTAGCAAATTGTTGGAGAGTGAAGGACATAATGGGAACAATGAATTATTTTAAAATTTAATTGAGACAGAATAGGTTTGTACGACTACAAAAAATTACATATCATTGGAAGGTGGAACGAATGTCACCCATTTTAATGTAAAATGAACAGCATTGATTCAGTAAAGCATTACTGATATTTAATCAGTAAGCACTTGTCTCTGCACTTGACACTGGAATCAAGCACTGTTTACTCCACTGGCACTGGATTGTCTCTCTCATGAGATCTGTAACACAATCTGTCACGCAGGTTTGTAAACTAACTAGCTTGTTCTAACCATTAAAGTGGAGGTAATGATCCTCAAAATGATAAACCTATTACTAACAGTTGATACATATTGTTACGGGTTCTAATAGCTAAAATAAGGCTGGCAACACTAAAGTTCACACTTGCACTTTATTCACACAAATTAATCTATTTACACACACTAATTGTAAGTTCAATTAATAAATAAAAACAGATCAACAAATGACAAGCTAATACTTATTTTTTAGTAATTATTTACAGGAATTAATGAATAATTAATTACAGGCTGATCAATAATAAAAGAAACTAGAGTACAATAATGTAGGAAGAAATGATAAAAATAGCAACTAATCACTTACAAAACACAGTCCAATTCGTTATTTGACAGTCCCAAATAGTATCACTTAACACAACGTCTTTAAACTATTAGTAAGCTGCACAAACAGTAAACACTTGTCTCTGCACTTGGGACTGGAATCAAGCACTGTTTACTCCACTGGCACTGGATTGTCTCTCTCACGAGATTTGTAACACAATCTGTCACGCAGGTTTGTAAACTAACTAGCTTGTTCACGTGGACTTCTTTATATAGCTGTTGTAGTTGTATAATTCCAAGAATTGGCGGCTTCTCGAAGCTTCAAGAATGCTTGGAATATAGACCTCGATTGTTCAGGAAGTCTGAAGAAATCTCGAGAAATTCAATTGAGTGAGAGAGTTGCAGACTTGAAGAATAAGTGTGACAAAGACACATGTGAAAAGCAAGAGAACGCAGATTAGGTTTCAAGTCACGACCGACCATAAATGGAATGATCTACGTAGAACAACGTAGTTCTATGTGCGTAAATAACTGCTTTGCTTGCTTTTGTAACAATATACACAGAATTCGAGGAGGAATCTGCCATAATAGCAATATACGGAGCTAATCCCTCTCATCAAATCAGAGAAAAAAGTTTTTTTGAAAATTATTGGTCTGGAAAGGGTTTGTTGCTGAGATAAAGATGGCTGAATTTGGCAGCTCTCCCTACCGATTAACTCATTTAGAAAATGTAGGCCCTCCATTTAGTTGGAATGAAATTACACCTGGAACATTGTACAGAGCTCCTTAAAATTATGAATCGCAATGACAATTATGTATTGAAGATTGTAAATTTTCTAGACTCTTTTTGGATAATTTAAGTGAATCTATACAGTATTTTATTATTGTGGTAGAAATTATAATCAACTAGATTTCGATAGTATAGCGAAGTTTTTTCCAATCATGGAAAGGTTACTTTTCCAATCATGGAAAGGTTACACTTACACTCTATTATTATTATTATTATTATTATTTTTATTATTATTATTATTATTATTATTTTTATTATTATTATTATTAATAATAATAATAATAACACAATCTACTTAATAACACAAAACTATTGGTGGTTTTAGCCAATAGTTCATGCTCATGTACATGTCAAATGGCAAAACGCCTTAATAAAAGAAATTAAAAAACACAATCTACTTACATATTGAAAGCAAAACAATAAAATATATCAATCACCACATAACAGCTTAAACAATTTAATTAACAACACCCCAATATAAGCTAAATTTAGCTTCATGGGGTAGCCACTGTAAAATGGAAATGGAATTCTTCCAATAATATCTCACTTTATTAATGATTATGAAATGAATTAATGATATAGGAATTGCAAAATATATCAATTTTATTGTAATTTGAGATTGTGAATTAATAAAAAAAAAAAATTATTATTATTATTGTTATTTCTTCTTCTTCTTCTTCTTCTTATTATTATTATTATTTTCGTGATTGTTCACTTAGGACCGCGATTTAACAATTTAGACATTTTTAATCTTTGGTGATAATCTCGCAGCACGTCTATTCCGTTCTTGTTCAGACAAGTTCATTGTTCTTGTTCACATCTCCTCCAAAAACTCTCGTGAAGTATCAATCTTGAGTCTGGAGCAGTTCCTGTTCTGAATTTCTTCAAACGGTATGTTGAGCGTTCTAAGGTCCTTGTGACAGCCATCAAACCATGGATTATTTTTCTTTGAATCAAAATATTTGAAAATCCTGTTTTCGGGAGGGGTCCATTCTATAGAGATGTCCATAGAATTTTAGTCTTCTTTTCTTGATTTCTGAGTATTCACGTTTTTGTAGATTTCTTCAGAACTTTTAAGGCGGTATCCATCTTGTGTAAGTTTTGTCCCTAGATCTTTCAAAGAATTCTTTTTTTCAATTATTGCTCATTATTATTATTATTATTATTATTTTCTATTACTTAATATTATTTTATTTATTTATTTTATTTTTTGATTAGTTGAAGTTATCAAATACTTTAAAACTTGAAGAATATCAAAAAGTGTCAATTCCTCTAAACTTCTGAGAAGAACAGACCTTCAGAAAAAACTTCTTATAAGTTCTATTGATTACTTATTATTGAGGTTTCAGATCGTTCTGTAATTGGGATGAAAAACAAATTACATTAGTTATAACAGTTCAACCATTTATTTCTATCCAATTTCAATTTTTTTTTTAGTTTATCTTCATTATAATTAGAATGCCCATTCCACTTCTTTCTCCCCTAAAATTAAAGTGTTAATCCTTTAAAATTTGTACTTATGTTGTCTGGGTGTTCATGTTTTTCTATACTCAGTATCAGTTTACATTCCTCAAAAACATCAAAGCAACATACGACGAGTTTCAGCTCCTCTGTACTTCTGTGTTAAGACTGTTACGGGTTCTATGTCTAAAATAATGCTGGGAACACTTAAATTTATCACTCTCACTTTATTAACACAAATAATTCACAACTCACACTGTTCAGTAATTTCTTACACAAAAATAAGCAATCGGAAACAGATAAAACGATATTGTTCAACTGATACTGAGTTTTCAATCACTAAATGTCAAAAGGCCGATCTAATATTAAATAATAACTGTACAATAAACTGTCCAATAATATTCGAAAAGAATCGTCGAGGAAGAGCAATTAACTTACGTAGCACAAGTAATAGGTAAAAGAATTATCACTATTGAACTATCAAGAGAATTATCACTACAGACAATAAAAGTTCCTTAGATGGTTTGTAATAGCGCCAACGGGATTGTACTGTCTATATTAACGGGAACTGTCACTACTGCCACTTATCAACATAGAACAATAACTGAACTACTTAACTGTCACACTTGTTTATCACGACATCTCAAACAAGACTGAACTCATTTACAAATGCGTTCGCCTTAAATAGGTTTTGCAACAATCGAGCAATTTCTACATTTTTCTATCATCTTCTGAATAAATAAATCAAGGAAACTGGAACTTTCTACTATATTCGATAAGACTCCATTAATTTCTAATCAAACAAATAAAACATTCTACTAATTACCAAGTAAACACCATAAAAGTGTCAAAAGCAAAATAATAAATTGCTTAAAAGTAAACATTTACATAGCAGATAACACCGAGAACCACTGTTTCCTCTTTCTCTCCATTCTTTCCAATTTCATATTCGCTACAAGACTAAAATAGTCCTGAAGAATACTTGAGCTCGATGCTAATAAGAGGTTAGCTGGTTTCCTGGGTAGCATGGGTAGTATGTGGTGTATATTGTACATGATGTACATCCAACATGTTTAATACAACATGTGAGCTAGGCCATGCATGAGAGGTAGGCCTGGTAGGCATCTCATCATCAGATATTCTGCAAAGGTATTTGTGGCAGTCACGCTATAAGAAGCCAGATCAAGTTCAAAGTCAAAGATGCATCTCAGAATCGTGTAAGTCTCGCTCATAAGAGGTCGTTGGCCCTCTAGCATCTTTAGCCTATAGCCCTCCAACAAAACTCTTCCTCAGTCACTATTCTTTTTTCTTTCTCTTACCTTGTCTTTCCTCTCACTCTATCTCTTTCTTATTCTCTTCCCCTTTAATTTGATGCGTACCTCCGTTCTCCATCTAGTCCAAGACCTAATGATCATGTGGTCCTTATCCTCGCTCCTCAACTTCATCCTTGAAAGGTCAAAGCTTACCAAAGGTCATTTTTATTTTTGTGGACCCTCTAATGCATAACATGTTCTCAACTTTATAGAGATTAGAAACTATTTGAAATGCTTAATATCAGAATAGGCCGAAACTGTGGACACAAATAGAACACACGTTAGAATTTTATCTATAATTATTTTCAACCTACAGCCTTTGGTTCTTAAGTATTGGTTCTTAAAATATATTCATAAATATGCAACAAAAGTCACGTACAAATATTGAACCATTGAAAAATATATTTTACTTTAAATTAATAGGCTACACTTCTGTTGTTAAAAAACATGTGTTGTCATATTCAATTTTCAATAATTATTTGTGTCGAGTTTTGTGAACATCTCACTAATATGGGTATTCTTAAATATAGACTAGGGTATTCGGGTACTCACTCTGTATTTTTCAACTAAATATGTTATTCAGTTGAAAATTAATTATTGATTCCTATGATATTCGGATATTTGTAAATAATAATAATAATAATAATAATAATAATGATACTAATAATAATAATAATAATGATACTAATAATAATAATAATACCATAAGATTCTCAAATATAGACTTGGGTGCTTAATCTATGTCTTTAGCTAAATAACATAGTTTTAACTGAAAAACTAAATTTATTCTTGAAATATTTTTTAAAAATTTTATAACACAACAGTAACTTATGATTGAAATATTAAAGTATAAATTGCTTTCAACCAATTTAATTCAATTCTCAATCATTTGTACTCAGTTTTGTAGACATACCATGCTCATCAGGGGTGTCCAGACTGGACATTTCAGACACGCTCTGCAGAAATGATGCAGAATAACATATTCTTCAAATACGGTAGGAGTTTCTATAAAATGAAATAGACTCAAAAAGCTCCAAGCATAAAGAACCATATGTAAATGAGAATATTGCAGACCAGTAATTGACTGTAATGATGCATTGGCCAATTTCCAATTATTACAGTATACAATAACTCCCAAATTAATACTGGCGTAGGCAGAAAAATGGGAGAGCTTTAACCATCTTACACTAGCGACGACTAAAGCAAGCACTAGATATGATTCACCTTGACGTTTGACTAGTAATTTGTGTTAAAATGGATGGTTTTGTGTCGAGAATCGCTTAAAATTCTTTCTTTGAAAGATTATTTTTCAAAATATTTCCGCGGGTGAACCCCGTACCTTAATTTTATTCTATAACAAAGAATAACTAACATTTGGTACCCTACTCACCTAAATTGAGGAAATGAATGTTTCACTGCTAACAAGAAGAAGATTGTTCAATATAAGTGTACTGTATTTCGTCATGGAAAACATTAAAGGTACTAAAAATGATAAATTTCGCCTTAAATATTAGAAGACTTTCCACTCAGACTCTATGGAATATTATAGAGTTTGATAATATTAAGCTGTGATAATTATTATCACAAGTAGTGGGGTCTTTTGTGAGGGAGCCCACAATAATTGGAGATGACTTAGGCTAAACATTAGAAGCAATTAACTCTGATCCAGTTTGCAGACTGAAATGGATGTTTTTATGTAATGCGGTTTCACAGGATTTATTACTAAAAAAACGTATGTGGAGGATCCAGGACTCGTTTTTTTAAAAAGGATTCGTTAACTTCGTCTAATCTGTCAGAGAGATTCTCCTTCATACTTTGTGAAACATCCACTACTCAACTTGGGAAAGTGATAGCCGCGAGCCGTAGCAGGTACCTGTTCAATCAGAGAGATAAGCTGCGTTCTCGTAGGTCCTGTTCGTAACGGTGACCGATTAGATTGGCCAGCAAAAAAGACACTGTTCTCTGCTGTAAAATCACTTCCCGGTGGTTCGGAACACACCTAAAACTGTAGGTCCAACTCATCAATCACCATCATCCAACTCATTACTCACGCACAAGTCTCAGACCTATGTGGGCTTCATCCTCCAAAAAAAAAAAACAAAAAAAAAAACTATCACAACCAAAGTAACTAACCAATCAATTAACAACAAACCTAACTATCCCAAGCAAGCCGGAGAGTATTTTTAGCCACTGCCCATTGCCATAAAACCATATTGCCAATGACTCAAGACTCAAGCACCAGAGAGTGCCCTTGTCCCTTTGTAGCTGACCCACAATATATGTTAAAATGAATGGATTTAAGATTTTCCAGACTCAAGTCTAGAAACACTCAAAATAAGACTTGAGAGGGGTTATTGTCTTAAATGTTTTCCGGGAGAGGGCCCTCGGATCCTTCTCTTTTATTCCATACTCCCCAAAACCAAAAGGGTTTTAATATATATATTTACATATTATATAATTATATTGTAATTTATTTATTTATTTATAATAATACATACTTAGAAAATTACAAACAATAGAGGCTTACAGCAAACGCCAAAACAACCTCATTGAATACATAAGATTGACTAAAAACAAACAAGGAAATCACAAAACAAAAATTTGAACGCTAAGCTAACAAGGAAATAAGTCAAAATACATACAATAAGAGAACGGCATGAAATAAAAGTATAAAGAAAAATAATCCCAAGTATTAATTAACTTTGAACAATGAAATAATAGAACAGCTAGAAACAAAGAAGAGGAAAGTAGAGAAAAGAAGAAAACATATAATTTATGGTCTGCATCTAAAATTCCAGAGCTTGAAAACATTTTCTACTAAAACTGCACAAATTGGGTTACAATAGAGGGTTACATATACATATATCATTTTAACATTTTATATATGGTAACCCTCTCCTACTCGATTAGTCGAGATACGTTCATGACTATACATTAGGTCTTTTCTATTCAATGTCACATAAGAGCTACTCAGGTTCATTGTTTACATCTTGAGGAGAGGGAGTGAAGAATCAGTGAAATTTGGGGCAAGGAATAACGCCATAGAGCTTTGGGGAATATCTGATCACACTACAGTAGGTAGTTTCAAATGCTCCACTTATACTGATCATAGTCTACTGAATGCTACTGAAGTAGGTTTTTATTTTTAAAATTTACTCTTTACTTTTTATAGCTAACGGTATATCGTTTTTTAACATCTCTGGAATCCTTGCTGTTCTTTAGCTAGAACTTTCCATGTTTGGAGCGCAAACAAAATTATCATTATATACTTTGTCACTCAGCAATTATTTGTATCATACGGTCCACTGTATGTAATTGCAAATTCCAAGCATAATTATGAAAGTAGTATAAGAAATATTCATGAATGAATTCACATTTTCTCAAATTGCATAGAAAGCATGCATGTTTAAATGCATATTTTACATATGTCGTTACCATATTATTGTTATTGTAAAAGATAACTAACCAGGAAATAAAATTTATATGGCAATGTATTGAAACAATGCATTCTTGTATTTAGCATAATAGTAACTAAAGTCACCAATCAATCAACTTCCCACTGGGTTAGGAATATTGTGAATGCTTAAAGATAATTAAGTAGAATATAAAATGAGTAGAACAAGGAGTAAATAAAATTTTAAAGTTAGTTATTTTAGTTATAATTTGAGAGAGAATATAATAATAAATGAAATGTAAGAGGAGCTTTTAGTGGTTAAGAGGGAATTTGACGCTTGGCGGAGCTTTAACATTAAAAACAATCTTTTTCAACAAAAAAGCTTTCAACATAGAAATAAAATTTTCTAAAATTTACGTCTAGTTTTACGTTAACAGGTTGTCGTACAATACAAATAGAATATCTAGAGAAAAGAATGTTCAATAGACCTGAAACGACTTGTTTTGCTTTCTTTTGTTATGCTTAACAATCCAATCAGCAATTACTTCAGGTATGACATTTTTGTCAAGACAGAGTGAAATCGGGGCGTCCATTACAATCTCTAGAGACCAATTTTCTCAGGCAGCCCTGAGAGCACTTCTTGATCTTTGGTTTTCTGCGAACAAATTGCAATTTTTACAGCTGTCTGAGATTCCCTCTTTGGAATTTCATCACTGGAGCGTGGCAAAATCCCCGACAAAGGCATATTTACTTCTTGAAAGATAAAATTTCAAATTGAAAATGTATCGGTTTGAAGTCGCTCAGAGTCTCAGCTGAAATAATGCTCTAGTCTAGAGTATAGATGTCTTGATACATTATAATATTTTTCTGGCTCTATATTATATAAGTTTGATGTACTTGATACTTGTGTGAAGCGCTACAGTCGTCAAAACTCACAATCAAATTAATCAACATGAAAGGCACATTGTCAACTCAATTTAAATTTGATGAAATTATTTGATTGCATACAACAAATCGACCAGAAAAGTCATTTTTGAAAGTTTATATTTCTTTTTAACTTTCCTGGTAAGAAATTTGTTGAATCTGACCGTGAGTTCTTACAAAAGGTTTTGAAAAGTATTTTTTCAAACCCTGCTCTACGCTTCTGGATTACATTTTGAAAATTAATCATAGAGATTATACAAACATAGATCATTGTGAATAGATATATTGGTCTACAACTCAATTCAAGAGAAATAAGCACAGAAATGTGAACTTTTAATATTGAGCCACCAGTGAATTCTATTAATCCATGTGATGAATCATAAAGTTTAGCCTACTAGCTAAATACAATAAAATAGTTATCATCAGAGAAATGTAAATTTCTAATACATTGCAAGAAGGCTAAATATTTTCATTCAATAAAATAAACCATGGACTTTATATATTTTCTTACTTTTGTATACAATATTTTAGTGGAAAATAACTTAGCAATGTTCATGATGTGCATAATTTCAGTTCATTTTGTATAATGCTGAACCGTATTCACTAGCACAGTGTAAGAAATGAGTGATATGAGCAAAAACTCATGGCGGGCCGCTTAGCGCAGTTGGTTGGAGCGTCGCAACTTCAGCTTGCTGTCGTTTAAGCGGTCGTGGGTTCGATTTCCGCTCCTCCATCTAGCATCTAAGTGTAATCATTCACCTCATTACCCACGCACAAGTCTCGGACTTATGTGGGCATCATCAGCAATAAAAAAAAAAACTAAATGAATGAAATAATTTGAATTTATTCCAAATTCAACATTATTACAAAGCAGTCAAGTGGTGTATAATTTATATACATATACCTAGATGACGTTGACAAAATCTCCACTCTTCTGCATTCTAAGAAGTGTAATCCAATCCTTAAAAAGATTGATCAGGAATAAACATATGCATTACCGGTATCCTATAGAACCTAAAGAACGGATTGACCTGGGCTCCATACATTGAGAAAATATGTTGTAAAATTTCATCTGGGGTATTTGTCCTGCGACAGCTAGCTAGATTGAATGACAAAAAGTTACTTTTTACAGCTTACTATGGGCTCTTACTGTCACATATTAGGTATGCTATTGTAGTATGGGGTAATTCATCAAAACAAAACCTTGATAGGGTGTTTAAGATCCAAAAGAAAGCGATTAGGTGAATGGAAAGAGTAGATTAGATTCATGTAGGCCTTTGTTCAAGAGACTTGGTCTCCTAACTGTACTCTGCTTATATGTGTATGAAGCTACTTTACATGTGAAAAAGAGTGATATCAACCAAAATCTTGATGTACACGATTATAATACAAGAAGCCGAGGATATTATCACTTGCTGATAGTAGCTTATTCAAACAAAAACCTAGTTATATTCGTAGGAAACTCTAAAGTAAGCCACCGCAGTTTTTAAAGAGTCTTGAAAATATAGAAATATTTAAAAAAACAATTGAAAAAATATTCAGTTGATAAAGCTTTTTTTAGTGTACAAGAGTTCCTTTTATTTCAAAATTAAGCCACACCCCAACAAATTGATATAGTAATTATGGTAACTAGTGTATAAGAGTATAATTGCTGATCTGACTTGTCTTATACTCCTCAACTGGAGTCTCCAAGACGTATATTCGTAGGAAGCTCTAAAGTAAGCCACCGCAGTTCTTAAAGAGTCTTGAAAATATAGAAATATTTAAAAAAAC
The DNA here is from genome assembly GCA_948455865.1 of Conomelus anceps. Classification (NCBI taxonomy): domain Eukaryota; kingdom Metazoa; phylum Arthropoda; class Insecta; order Hemiptera; family Delphacidae; genus Conomelus; species Conomelus anceps. The sequence continues at coordinate 60,389,710 of OX418221.1, forward strand.
AATTGAAAAAATATTCAGTTGATAAAGCTTTTTATAGTGTACAAGAGTTCCTTTCACATCAAAATTAAGCCTCACCCCAACAAATTGATATAGTAACTAGTAATTATGGTAACTAGTGTATAAGAGTATAATTGTTAATCTGACTTGTCTTATACTCCTCAACTGGAGTCTCCAAGACGTAATCTACAAAAAAAAAACTTACTAGAACTTATTCCTCGTGGGATTTACATAATGTATTGTATTTTTTCATCGAATTCAACGACTTTTTATCAAGCTGGGTTTTCAAGTGAACAACAGTCTTTTTATCGCTGAAAAATACGACCATAAAAATAAACATTAATTGCCACATCACTTGGTAGAGTGCTCAATGCTTTTAAAGCATAAATAGTAGCTCTGTAACAAACAAAATCATTTGCAACGTTCATGTTTATTAGTATTTGCTGAGAGCTGAAAGCACTCAATGAAAGTGAATGCAGATATAAAACTGACTCTGAAATAATAATCGATTACACACAAGCGAATAAATGTACGCCACACAACAAGGGACTGCTCAGCCAAGCATGAATACAACGCGCTATTCTGTACTTTGCTGGGCAAATAAATTCATATGCCGGAGACGTCAATCTGATATAACATGCTTTCAAGAGGAAACTTAGAACCCAGAAAGGTCGATATGAGAGCGCTATCTATCTATTTATACAGAGTGATTTCTAAGTATGGAAACGGCTTTATATTGCGTAACTGAGACGTTCTTTGCGAAAGAAGCTTTTGCGGATCTGCATAGTTTTAAAAATCCAACTTCATGCTGGTTTTGTCCGCCATCTTGGTTAAATAACTTTTGAATGAAAAATTTAATAACAATTTTTATGCAGTGCATTCCACCTTTTTCATTGCTAACACAATGTACCTAAAATTGCAAATTTAATTGCTTGTAAATCAAACAAAGGCATTTATTGAAAAACTGTTTATGCTATTGTTTTTTTCTTGAAATTTCACACTGAAATCATGTGTCATATGACCATCATCCCATTTAAAAAAATAAAGTTGAATCCAATATGGCGGATACAGATGGCGGACAAAAATTTCAAAACCAGCAAAAAGTTTTATTTTTAAAACTATGCAGATCCGCATAAGCTTCTTTCGCAAAGAACGTCTCAGTTATGCAATATAAAGCCGTTTCCTTACTAAAAAGTCTTCTTATACACCTACATATATTACATATTATATGCACTGTATAATAATATAGAAATATAAATTATTGTAGATAAAGATGAATAAGTTAATGTAAATTGTTTACATTCACATTTTGATGACATTTAGAATTAGAACAGTGAATTGGAAGAGTGGAACATTCAACTTCTTGAAATATGCTGTAATATTCAACAGACATAATAATAATCTATATTAATATAATATTAATTCACATTTTAATCACTAATCTGCGCTCAGGCTTATGCCTTTGCAGGTTTTTTCCTGATTTTGTAAATATGTTAGAACGTAAGATTTTATCTTGAATATTTATTTTGTATTGTGGCAAAAAGGAAATAAATTTGAATTGATTTGATTGATTTGAACTCTGCCTCACAGGGTGAGACAAAGTTGAAGTATCACTGGGGTAATATATTCGTTCAGGAATGATCAGGTGGAATTTGATAGCGTCCTGACGGCATCATCATGCCAGGAGCTCTACAAAATTGTTATATGAAGTTGGCGACATGCACTGTTCAGCTTGCTGTTGGTCGGGTTAGCCTTTGTAGAACTTTATTTTTTTGTCTAATGGGCTTTTTTAGTCTTTGTGCCGGAAAGTATTGGTTAATTGAGCAACATTCTTTAATTCTTTTTGTTAGGATGATATGAATTAACATATGTTGTGCTATTCCACATGATTAGTTACAGTACTAAGAGACAATTGTGATCCCTTTTTTACTTGAACGACTTGCAGAATTATTTAAATTGATAAGAAATTGGTACTGAGGACAGACATCCTGCCCGAAAACATGCTCTGCCTCAAGTAAATTGACAAAGGCTTTCCAATTTCTTATTTCAATAGTTCTAAATGTTGTTTAAGTGAAAATATCTCTGTGATGTTTTCCATGACGAAATACTTAATGAACAATCTAGTATTAAAACTGACACTGTATTTCACTTTTATATAATGTTTTACTCACTTATATTGGAGATGCTTGAGGAATGTATTTCACTTCTGAAAAGAGGCTGACGAAGCTTTTTTTCAGAAGTGAAATGCATTCCTCAGGCATCTCCAATATAAGTGAGTAAAGCAATATATGAAAGTGAAATACAGTGTCAGTTTTAATATTAGATTGAAAATAAATATCTACTTGCGGATCGTCATGGATGAACAAATACCAAGTAATACCCTAGTTCATGCTAACCAAATACATTATAAAAAGGTCTAGATGTGACAAAAAACTTAAATATTGTGATCTTTCACTGGAAGTTTTATCAAGAATGAGATGATAATTTTGTTGTTTGATCAGTTTTCAGGTCAAGATAAAACTGAAATCATTTTTTGTCATCTAGTGTTTATTCTCTGAATAATTGTTCTTTTTGAAAAGTTGTTCTTGCAAATTTTCACCTACGACTCTACCATAATGTTCAACTCGCATTTCTTCAAGGTTTTTGGTTAGATGCTTCTTTTTCATTGAGCTGATGAATATTTCTGTTTTCAGAGTGCTCTACATTCAGCTTCGACTCCACTGGAACCTAGAATGGCACAACTTGAGACATTAGAAGCCAAGGTGCGTGAACTATAGATGATAGGAATTTGCAAAATTATTTATTCAATTAACGTACCGTATTCATTCATTAAACTACATAAGAACTGGAATTAAGCAGTAGGCTTCTTACCAAAAACTTAAAAATAATGAATTCTGAAATCAGAAAGACCAAATAAAATATGAGTTCAACAGTACAAAACTAACTTTATTTCTTATTTCTAAGGAGTTGAAAACCAAATTTGAAAATGTTATCAGAATGACATTCTTTATGATTCTGTATATATGTTATATATATGATTCAATTTTCTGTCTTATTGTAAAATAGCGACTAAATATCTTCATTATCATTTCGATAATGATAGCAATAAAACTGGTGATGTTGGAAATCCATCTTGTTTCCACTAATATGTAATAAAAACTTAAAAAAACACTTAAGTGGAAATTAACTCACGTTATGGCGTGACGGCCGTTTCACTCTGTTGTCAAGAGAATCGTCAGACGACCCACTGCTAATTTCCATTTAAGTGTTTTTTAAGTTTTTATTGAATAAAAGTGGAGTGTGTTTTCATTAAAAATAAATGTTCTCATTTAAAATACAATCCGTCAACAATAGGCAAAGAGTTTTTTTAATCTCTATATTTCAACCATTCCTTTAGAAAGCAATTGAATAAGTACGACACTATATATGAGAAAAATTACGAAAATATGTTTCCTTTCAGTACAGCCGAATAATTTCTTGAATAACAAATAGGTTTAGTGATATTGAAGATGAATAATGTACAAGAAAAAATATTGGTATTCGGTAGGTATTATTTTCGGGGAAGTCCACATAGGTCTGAGACCTGTGATTGGGCAGTGAGTTTGATGATTATGATTGATGAGTTGAACCTACAGTTTTAGGTTAGTTCCGAACCACCGAGAAGTAATTTCACAGCCGAGAACAGAGTTTGTTCTGCTGGCCAATCCAAATCGGAAAACTTCCAAGAAGAGCCCAAGCGCATGTGTATTATCTTATCTGATTTTCCTACCTGGCATGACTCGTGGCTAAACACTTCTAATGAAATATGGAAATTATTTCACAAGTAAGTTTGAAATAACTGACAATTAAATAAACTGGCAAATATACAGAAACATAATTTACTAATTGGGAATTCCTCAATTGCTATTAATTTATACTGAAGACTTCCGCAATGGCGGATGTTGACAACAGCAATGAATAGTTTTCATCGATTTCCATCAGCTCTTCAATGCTGTTGTCAATATCCGCCATTGCTAAAGTCTTCAGTATAAATTAATAGCACTTAAAATTAATAAATTATGTTTCTGAATATTTGCCAGTTTGTTTAATTGTCAGTTACTTCAAACTTACTTGTGAAATAATTAATACCACTTTGAGGAATTTGAAATTAATAAATTCTGTTTATGGAAATTATTTCTTCATTTTTCAATTAGTTATTTCTCATTTAATAAAAATTACATTATTGTTTTACAGATGGCAAGCATAGAAGTGTCATTATCAACCACTACATCACCAAGAAGGAAAAAGATGGGTAGTGGTACCACTACACCAACACCGAATACACCGACACCCAATATGAACAATTCAAACACCAACAGTGTCGCCAGCATATACCGCACCTCGAAAGACATCGCCAAAGAACTAGACATGCTAAGGAATACTCTGAGAGACAAGGAAAATGTGATAAACAGGTGAGAATTATGGATAGATATCATTTAGAAAATAAGAATTGTATAGAAAATACTAAAAAATAGTAGTTTCTTCTCCAAGTCTCATAGAAACGCTTCATTAACTTCAAAAATTTGTTTATTATTTGGTATTATTTGATTGAAGTTTAGTAAACTATTGAATTTTTTATGTGAATTCAACGACTTGCAGTCAAATATTCATTGAGAATAAATAAAATTTACTTACTCTGTGGGCCGAGCGCTTTCGAATCTTTGAGATCCGTTTTCAGAGGCGTCTTCCTTGATCATCGATGTCAGTTTTTTGGTTAGAAGATATCATTTAGATATCATGAAGATATCTTCTAACCAAAAAACTGACATCGATGATCAAGGAGGAGGTCTCTGAAAACGGATCTCAAAGATTCGAAAGCGCTCGGCCTACAGAGTAAGTAAATATTATTTATTCTTAATGAATATTTGACTACAAGTCGTTGAATTCACATAAAAAGTTAATATTAACAACGCAATTCGTCATGGAACAAGAAATCCAGGAATTTAAACTATTGAACTTATAAAAATATTCTTATTAGATACCGTAATTGTTCTAAAAGTTATGCCAAATGAAACAACAAAGTAAATCATACTCTAAATAAAAAATATAATAGACATAAATTCAATACTAACATAATTTCAAAGGCATTCAGAAAAACGATAATCCTCGCTTTAAACTACTTGTGATACAAAAGTGCTAAAGCCAGAAATGATGTTGGTTGAGCCCACAGATACCGAAATTTATTTATTCATGAAGTAGACGACTATTTATTTGTGGGTGGGCCTTTTAATCTGAGCTGTTATACCTCCTTTAGAGTACCATTTTTTTTTTTTTTTTTTTTTTTTGAGGATGAAGCCCACATATAGGTTTGAGACCTGTGCGTGGGTAATGAATTGGATGATGGTGATTGATGAGTTGAACTGCAGTTTCAGGTAGGTTCTGAACCACCGGCAAGTGGTTTTACAGCAGAGAACAGTATCTTTTTTGCTGGCCAATCTAATCGGTCACCGTTACAAAGTGGACCAAGAAGAACGCAGCTTATCTATGTAGCTTATCATTACAATGATAAATAAATAGAATGATTGATTCCTTGACAAAATTTTTACACTGTAAGCTATACAAGGCAAAAACAATTTTATCTGATTTTTGTAACCAGTTATTCACCAAACGTTTTATTGACTACATGAATAGGATAGATATACGGTAGAAACAATTAGTCTGAGCGCGTGGCTCTGGTTTCACTACTAGCCGTCCTGTAAAAGTTGACTAGTTGACCTTGAAGACATCTGCAGCGTCGCACGGGCTACATGTTTTTAGAAATGAGCGATAAACACTCCCCACGCCATGGCTGTCTACCAAACAGCTGTGCGCCCAGACTAATTGTTTCTACTGTAATTTAGGGTGAGCTGGAATATATAGCATTTTCTAACATTATCTGAATTATTGTCCTTACCATTTCATTTGGTTACCGTTGCTCATTTTACCTTGATAATGAAAACTAAACCAACAATTTTATATTTTGTCAGTGATCAGCGAACTGGAAATTTGCTTCATGTTTTACTTGTGGTCATGAATTGATTGCCTGTTAATTCAAAAACTAAATTTGGTGGCAAAGCCTGTCAAGTGCTGAAGTTGATGACTGATTTTATTTATTTATTTTAAATTTTTTGAGCGTTCTCTATCGCTAACCACATGTATGTCACTTTGTTCCAGTTTGAAAGGACAGCTTTGCACTTCACTAAGCATTGGTCGAATTTCAGCTAATAATTACTTACAGCGACAAAACCAAAATAATCAGCCACTCAATGACAAAGAACGAAAGGCAGCTGAAGACAGACTGAACAAGCTAAGGTGTGAATTGGATGCTAAGAGGCTGGCCATGAAGAACATCAAATTGTCACTTGAGAGATTGGATATCACAGAGTAAGTAATTCCCTATTTCTATGGAGATAAGTTACTTGTTCAATATTCGGGCTGTATACTCAGATCAGTACTTGGTCTCACCTTCGCACTTTGGCCAGTATTTATGAACCATCTAGAGCCTTGAGACTTCTTTAACTCAAGAGATACCGTACTTTAAAACCCCATATGAAGGCTTTCCAAGTTTTCCTCTGAAATAAGGAAGCCTAAAGGTGAGTTCATAAATAGGCTATGAGCGTATGTCAAGCTTAGTAGATGAATACGGTAGATAGTTATTTACTTACCTTGGGTGTTAATTATGTTACCCAATCCTTTTTTAATCCTATGTTACCCAAGTTGTCATGAATATCATGAAACTTTGACCAGTATTTATGAACCCATCTCTAGGTTTCCTCAATTCAAAAGAAACATAAGGAATGATTTCTATATTCTTTCTAAGGATTTTTTCTCGAAAGGAAACTCATATAGACTAGTATAAATAGTTATAGGAGACTAGCATAGTCTCCTTTTGAGATAATATAAGCTTCAACTCAAGATAAATTCTTAAATACGGGTGTTTATTTTACTTGAGCTGCCATGAATACTTATGCTGCTTCTTCTATTCAAGGGAGACTTCCTAAAGAATAAAGGTTTTTCAAGTCTGCTATTGAGATGAGGGAGCCTTAAATTTTTTTTTTCTTTTTTTTTTGAGGATGAAGCCCACATAGGTCTGAGACCTGTGCGTGGGTAATGAGTTGGATGATGGTGATTTATGAGTTGGACCTACAGTTTTAGGTGGGTTCCGAACCACCGGAAGTTGCCCTGATTTTTTAATGTTGCCCAAGAGAGGCACATAAGGCATGTGCGAAGAACCAGATCCTATAACTCATCTTTTTGTAGGATCAGGTATGAAAAATGAACGAAAGATGCAAGGAGAAACAACCAATATGAAAATTATGAATATTGTTTATTTGTGTGAGAATAAGATTGAAAATGTCATAATTCTATGCCCCTATTTATGGACATACATTGAAGCTTTCTTGACACAAAGGAAACTTGCCTATTTTATTAAATGATTCGATTTGATACATGAAATCATTAAGAGAACTATTTATTATTTCATTGCAAAAATGTAAAAATATATGCATGGCATGTCTCAATAGATCTGTTGAGTAAATTAATTAATTTTGTGTATAATTTCCACTTAAAAACACTTTTAAGTGGAAATTATGACTCACGTTATGGCGTGACGGCCGTTTCACTCTGATGTTTCACATTGAGAAAATGTGTTGTAAAATTTCATTTGGGGTATTAGTCCTGCAACAGCTCGCTAGATTGAATGACAAAAAGTTAATTTTACTGCATATCATGGGCTCTTACTGTCACATATTAGGTATGCTATCTTAGTATGGGGTAATTCATCAAAACAAAACCTTGATAGGGTGTTTAAGATTCAAAAGAAAGCGGTTAGGTGTATGGAAAGAGTAAATAGATTAGATTCATGTAGGCCGTTGTTCAAGAGACTAGTTCTCCTAACTGTCCCCTGCTTATATGTGTAAGAAGCTACTTTATATGTAAAAAAGAGTGATATCAACCAAAATCTTGATGTACACGATTATAATACAAGAAGCCGAGGATATTATCACTTGCTGATAGTAGCTTATTCAAACAAAAACCTAGTTATATTCGTAGGAAACTCTAAAGTAAGCTACCGCAGTTTTTCAAGAGTCTTGAAAATATAGAAATATTTTAAAAAACAATTGAAAAAATATTTAGTTGATAAAGCTTTTTATAATGTACAAGAGTTCCTTTCATATCAAAATTAAGCCACACCTCAACTAATTGATATAGTAATTATGGTAACTAGTGTATAAGATAGTATAATATTGTTGATCTGATTTGTCTCACACTCCTTAACTGGAGTCTCCAAGACATAATCTACATAAAAAATGTCAAGAGCATCGTCAGACGACCCACAGTACACAGTACTGAGTGTGTACTCAGTGTAATGTGGGTCGTCTGACGATGCTCACATCAGAGTGAAACGGCTGTCGCGCCATATCGTGAGTCATAATTTCCACTTAAAAGTGTTTTTATTATAATTATATATTAGTGGAAACAAGATGGATAATTCAACATCATAATTTTCTGTTTTATATATTTTTCATGTGGGCTATCTATTTCTGTAGTATTATAATAATCTCATGTTTGCAAATGAGGACTAACAATTCTCGACGTTCAAGTAAAATACTACTGATTGATGGCATAACAGGCGTTCCACCTTGCAATGAAGGGGATGATACAAGTTTAGTAATATCTTCTGATGTATGAATGAATAAATAAATGAATAATTTTTAAAGGACGGGATCCTTTACACTAAACATGCAGAAATGTATGAAAAATTAGTTTACTTAGCTGAAATAAGTTTAGTACTGAAAGAAAGCCTATTAGAAAATAATTACTAATGGAAGCGTTATTATGCCGCCTATGCTAATTAATTTGAGATGCAATAATCCTTCTAATATCGAGTGAATTATTAATTATATAATTAATATTTAAACTCTGATATATACAGACCTTATTGACTTTCATGTACAATTTTTTTCAAAAAGAAATGGATACCATTTTTTCTCTAATGAAAATTAATAGTGAAACTGTGACTTCTAGACATACGGTAGCCTTTATTTGGACATTTTTGTACCGTATTAAAATTTAGAAGAGGAAGCTATTTTGGGCTGTAAAGCCTGTTGCTTCCTCTTCATTCTACTGCAATGTGATGACCTACATAGATGATAAATAAATAGAAACAGATTTTTGTAATCAATCAGGTTTTTCTTATCTGCCAACTCTTTTGTTTTTTCTGTTTTTAGTAACATAGATGTCAGAATACAGCAGGCAGAACTTGAATATCAACTTGGCAGAGAGGAGTTGAATTTGTTAAGCATATTGGAGGAAAGCAGAAACTTGCAAGCGTGTTTAGAGGATGCAGCTCAAAACAAGGAGACAGACACAATTTTTGGGTAAATTTTTATACCTATTTGATAGGATGGTAATATCAAAATGATATTCTAATACAAACATGGATTGATAGAATTTTCATAGCGTTTCAACCACTCCCATTGAAAATTGATATTTCTAACTTATTTAATACTGTTCTACAATAGCTATTAGCAATACAATTCTACTATACTGTTATGGGTTCTATGTCTAAAATAACGCTGGCAACACTTAAATTTATCACTCGCACTTTATCAACACAAATAATTCACAACTCACACTGTTCAGTAATTTCTTACACAAAAATAAGCAATCGGAAACAGATGAAACGATATTGTTCAACTGATAATGAGTTTTCAATAAACTGAACGAAAATCAATCACTAAATGTCAAAAGGCCGATCTAATATTAAATAATAACTGTACAATAAACTGTCCAATAATATTCTAAAAGAATCGTCGAGGAAGAACAATGAACTTACGTAGCACAAGTAATAGGTAAAAGAATTATCACTATTGAACTGTCAAGAGAATTATCACTACAGACAATAAAAGTTCCTTAGATGGTTTGTAATAGCGCCAACGTGATTGCACTGTCTGTATTAACGCGAACGGTCACTACTGCCACTTATCAACGTAGAACAATAACTGAACTACTTAACTGTCACACTTGTTTATCATGACGAATTTCAAAGACGACTGAACTCATTTACAAGATACTTCCTCTATTTATATAAAATTTCATAATTGAGATATCTCTCGAATTTTCTGTCAACTTCTAAATAAATAAATCAAGGAAACTGGAACTTTCCACAATATTCGATAAGACTCCATTAATTTCTAATCAAACAACTAGAACATTCTACTAATTACCAAGTAAACACCATAAAAGTGTCAAAAGCAGAATAATTAATTGCTTAAAAGTAAACATTTACATAGCAGATAACGCCAAGAACCACTTTGCCTTCTTCCTCTCTATTCACTGCAATTTCATATTCACTACAATACAATATGTTACGGGTTGTATCACTAAAATAATGCTGGCAACACTTGAAAGTAAAACGCGAACTCTATTTACATAATTAAATTGAAACACGCACAAAACAGTTAATTTTCACACAAGAAAATCGAAAGAAACAAACAGTTCAATAATGCTCAAATAATAATGAATTCACTATACCACTGTAGAAAAAAATTAATTACCAACTGTAAATAGGCCGATCAATAATCTAATGACTGTCCAATAAACTGTGCAATGCCTAAAAGAAATGTCTAATAAGCAGTTAAAACACTCAATAAATAACTAAGCACTTATGAAGCACAATGTCTGTCATGACACTTGATATACATATTCACCATGTAAAGCAATAACACTGTTAAGTGTATTTGTATACTCCCACCACAAACTCGATACGAACGTAAAGGAAGTCTATTATCACATTAGAAGTTCAAATCACAACTGACTACCCGCTCACAAGGGCAGCACTTTAAATAAGATTTTTGCTACAAACACGACCTAATTGACAAACTCAATCATAAAATAAGAAACAAAAAAACAAAACACCAACACCACTGACAAAAAATACATCACAATGACATACATTAATCCACAATCAAACAGACTAGCAAAAATCTTCAAAAAAGCCGGCCACACCTTCTCATTCAGAACAAAAAACAAAATAAAAAATGCACTTACACTCAAAACCACACTGAACACAAACAAATACGATCTCCCAGGGATCTACAAACTGAACTGCTCTGATTGTAACAAATTCTACATAGGACAAACAGGCCGCACATTCAAACAACGTTACAAGGAACATTTTCAAGCCCTGACATCAAAAGCTAAATCGAATTTTGCCGACCATATCATTCAAACTGGACACACTTTTACTGACATCAGTACCAACCTACACATTCTACATATAAAATCTAAAGGACACGAACTCAACACCTTGGAACAATTTGAAATATACAAACACATCACACACAATAAACAAAACATTCTCAATGAAAACTAAATTTTAAATCACACAAACTTTTTGATCACATTTTACAAAAACCACAACACTTCTAACCAAAAAACTGACATGATGATCTAGGAACCCACGCCTCTGAAGATGGATCTCATAGATTCGAAAGCGCCGGCCTACAGATTAAGTGAGTTATACTTATTCTTAACAAATATTTGACTGCAAGTCGTTAAATTTCACATGAAAAGTTAATAAGATTTTTGTTTATTATAGAAGTCTCCAGATACTTATCAGGGTTCTCGATATTTCTATTTACACAGATAACATGATCTTGAACATTCTCTACAATGCTCGAACATCCTAGAAAGGCATTTGGCCTATGGGAATAAGAAAGACAAAGCGAGGAGAAAGAGAAACAAGATAATAATTTATACGACTTCTCTGCAGCTAAGGCGCTGCCATGCCAGAAGTCATTTCCAGCTAGTTGTTACAAATAGTTAGGCAACTTCTTTCATTTTTCCGTTGATAGCATCATGCTTGCTTAATGAAGAATTGAAATATTTTCCTTTTTTCATTGCTTAGCCTATTACCAATGAAAATGAGGTAGCGACTTCACAGTTTGAAGAAAGACTGAGTATTTTATTGAGAATCTTTTTTACAGCTACATGAAGGATAGTTCAGCAGTTACCTTGCATGCTGTTGAACTCCCATTTGATCCAAAAAGTCCAAGGTTTGGTGCTGGACCGAAGGAGGATGCGTCGGGGTTGTTCATTGAATGGGCCACTGAGGATTCTGGACTACAAAAAGGCGATAGGTATTAATCGATATATTATCTATTATTATTTCATTGGAATCATGAATAATAAGATTTATAAATATATATTAGGTAGATACCGATAAAATTTATAATTATTGGATAACATCATAGTATAAAATGAATAGGTAGTTCAATAGTCTGTAGAAGGCTGCTGTACTAAATGATTAAGAATATCTGTACTGTATTGATATATCTTAATTCATAATAGAGATATTCATATTTAGGGAATTTTTATGAATGAATATCCACAGACAATTCAATACAGATTTGGATTGTACGAATTAATTCATAATGTGAGAAGTGAAAATGAAGCTACTACAACAAATAAATATTAATATTTGAAGGTACAAATATTTATTTTTTCCATGAAAAATTATCAAATAAATTATACTTTTTCAAATGAATAATTGGATACAGGTTTATATCATAGGAAAAGGGAAAAGTAAAGCTACAGCATTGAATAAAAATATATTTAAAGGTACAAATAATTTTTATTTCTATGAAAAATTATCAAATCAATATTACTTTTTGAGTTGTTATTAATTTATTCAAACCGATTCTTAGACTTTGTATGTGTAAAATTACTACAATATTATATTCAATATCAAATTGAAAGCTATAATAATGAATTATTAATCGAGTTCTACATTATTTCCTTTACTCACTTCGCTTTCTCATTCGAGTATTCTCAAATGAGTATGTCATTTTTCTAATACGGTACCTATTCCAATAAGTCTACAAATTAGGGTCTATTAGGTCTATTAATAATTAGTATTATAATTGTAGGCGTACGGTATAGAAAGCTGTGTATGTTATATTCCGTAACACCATTTCTCTTGAAATATTTTTTATTTTGCTGATGATACCCATATGAGTCCGAGACTTGTGCGTGGGTAATGAGGTGAATGATAACATATAGATGCCAGACGGATCATATAAATAAGCCTACTGATAGTGAATGTTGTTCTAATTTGAAATTGTTAGCATATTCAATTTAAGTTTTAACATTTGAAAAATTATGTCAGCATAACTAATATATTGTTGAAATTTGTAACCTGTATTTATGAACCTACTTTGAGGCTTTTTCAACTTAGGCAGACTTCAATATAACTTACTCAAGACGTTTTTCAAGTCTCCCTTGATTCAAAGAAACCTCGATCAATGTTCATAAATTTATTCTGGACTCTTATCATTCGCAGGGCCTCAGTAGAAAACAATTTTCTTATGAGAAAATGATATTCATATGGTATTTATTTCAATCACTTATTCTCATATTTTGTTCATTTACTGTAAACTTAACAACAAGTAAACAAGATAATAATTTAGACAAGAATCAATGTCTCTCTTTTTATCGCTTGAGCAACTATTACAAACATATTTTTCATTTGTATATTTTGTATAATTCCAACAAAATATTCGTTTTCAGATTGTTTGAGGTGAATGGAAAATCAGTGCTCTCAAAAAGCAAAGAAGATATGATTCGGCTTCTGACTGTATCACCAGACCCAGCACAGTTGGTTGTACTTAGGAAACAGCCATCCCACCTTGATCATCAGCTGATGACTAACTTGCAGGCAGAACTATCAGTTGTCAGAGAGAAGGCGGGAGAAGCAGAGCGAACAAGAGACAGTTTCCGAAGTGACAACGTTCGTCTCACTCATCGGATATCATATCTTGAGGAACAGGTGGCAGAACTGCTGGAGCGAGCAAGAGAAGATGAAAGAAAAAGTCCAATCATGTCTTCTGCTTCCAGTGTCAAATCGGGACACACTGCACCTGCATCTCCCAAACCAGAAGTACAAGTTTTTCAGAAAGGACCACAAGTAACAGCACTAGTTGCAAATCTACCTGGGTTGGAGGTTGGTAGCAAACCACAAGCAGATACTAGTATAGTTTTACCAACAATGAAGCCAAAACAGAAGCAGGATGCTTATTCAGTGCCAGATGTGAGGAGTATTAAGTCGTTGGATTTAGGCACCAACAAAAGTAACAAACATATGCATAGTAATAGTAGTAGTAGAGAAACCAGTAAAAAGAGGGAATCTGGACATTTGCAGCCTGCTCAAAGTACAAATTCGTTAGATACAAAGACAAAGCATCATTCCAAATCATACCATAGGTCGTCATCATCATCACAACACAACCATCCCCACTACCATAGTCATCATATTTCTTGTAATGGTAGTACACCACGTTTGGAGAAAATTAATGGTCGGGTGCTAGATTACAATTCAGAAAGTTCATTAATTGATCAAAGAAGGAGTCATTCTCATAGGCATACACCTGAAAGTCATCGTATCCATCTTGAACAACGTCAGAGACACATCAGGGAAGCACGATCTTCACTTTTTGATTATATTGAACGTGACAAATCCAGTTCAAAGTCTCTGGATTTTGATTCTGAACCCAACTACAGCTACGGTCATCAACAACCAGCCGGCCAGACGCCTCACCATGGCCAACAACAGTCTCTAGATTACAGTTCTGAATCATTGAATCATTTCAAGAAGCAGTCAGAACATAGATCGGCACGACCTGTTCCTCCCAAGAAACCACTTCGGTTGTCTCTGCATCGTGCCACCAGCTTGCAGTCGGTCGAAAATGGTAGTGAGAAAAAAACGTTGAAAAGGAATCATAAAGGGGAAGCGCCACCGATTCCTCAGCAGTCAGCTCTCAACTGGCCTTCCCCGGTTGCTGGCTTGCATTCGGCTGCACACATCAATAATAAGTCCAATGAGAAATGGTGTTGAATTTGCAGCACCAAATTCAATAATTAAGAGTGGTTTTTCTGATTATAGAAGTAGAGTCTGTGAACTCATTCTTGTAAGAATTCATTCTTTGATGTTTTCCATGACGAAATACTTGATGAACAATCTAATATCAAAACTGACATTGTATTTCTAACAAATATTGTGTTTGTGTTATAAACAAATATTAAAATCCAATGCAATTTTCAACTATATAATGGCCGCTCATCCTAATCTCAACAAAACATGACCCCTGGCGGCAGGCTGACAAAGCTTCCCTTCAGAAGTGAAATGCATCCCTCCAGCATCTCCAGTTTAAGTTAGTGAAAATAATATTTTAATAGAAATACAGTGTCAGTTTTGATATTAGAATTCATTCTTCATCTGAAAAGGAAGTATCTCTCAGCATAGAGTAGAAGAGTGTCAACATGCGCAAGGCAATTTCAATCAGTAAGGAAGAACTAGATGTTTCATATTCATTAGCCCACCTACTAATCTATTAGTGGGTTTGAGCAAAATTCTAACCTAAAAACTCCATCCCTCCGCTGTGGAGAAAGCTGAGACATAGAGCAATCAGGTTGGCATTAGCGTTATAGTAGTTTTTTGAAATTCTCAAATATTTCACTATACAATTTATTGCTTAATACTAGTGCTCTTTAGTGCTTTATCATGTGTATTTGAGTGTGGTTATTGAAGCACAAACATTTATAACATTTTTTCATGATCCCAATTAAGTCTGAAACTTGAGCGTGGGTAATGAGGTACCGGTAACAGTAAATTATTGCACGAAATATGCCAGGCTGAACCCGTCTCACTCAATAAAATCTCTCAACGAGAGAAGAATAAAATGATGTTCTTGATAGAATATTTATATGTGATGAGCGTAGAAGAAATTATTATATGTATAGTAAATTTATAGAAGAAATTCAGCAGAATAAGTTTTTTTACTCTATTATTTTGTGAAAAAGTAATAACTTTCCTGAAAACTAGTCATTTTATAATATAAGAGTATCTAGCAATTGTATGAATATCTGTTTTATTGTTGATTGTATATTAGAAAACATTATAATTATACATTGTATATTGGTTATCTACAATCTATTATTCAAAATTCAGCGTAAAAGATTGAATTTTTATGTGGATTATACTGATAATACATGTTTATTTTTATAAATGATGTAGATTTTTGAACATTGTCTTGTGATATATGTATTATACGTTTTCTGGAATAAAGTATTACTGTTCGATGAGAGCTTTTTCTTGATGTTAAAATCAATCTGCCAAGCTATAACACTATTTTTTACAGTTGTTGACAAAATATGAACATTTCAAATCATGAAATAGAAAGGATAATCTGGAATAATAGTTTTTGTCTAAATAGTTATTAGAAAGTGGTATTATCCAACCTACAGGTATCTTTAAGGGAAGTGATAGCTGCGAGCCGTAGCAGGTATCTGTTCAATCAGATAGAGATAAGCTGCGTTTTCGTAGTTCCTGTTCGTAACGGTGACCGATTAGATTGGCCAGCAACAAAGACACTGTTCTCTGCTGTAACATCACTTCCCAGTGGTTCGGAACCTACCTAAAACTGAGGTCCAACTCATCAATCACCATCATCCAACTCATTACCCACGCACAGGTCTCAGACCTATGTGGGCTGCATCCTCCAAAAAAAAATAATAAAAAAAAATAAAAATCTTCCAACAGTGTTATAGAATGAGGGTAGGGAAAAAATTGTTTACTTGAATGAGAATAAATAAGAGCACGCGTGTAAGTCATCCTTTGAAACAGATCATTCTCTTCGTTCATGCTGAAGACTTCAGGAGGTTTTGTAACCGCATTCTTGTTGTAATACAATATTTTCTTTTTCACTGGATATTTAAAAATACTGACGTATTTCTCAATAAATGTGAACTACAGAAATGTGATGACCATTACGCATTGATGCAATGCTTCTTCAGACGCGTTTTGAGGCGTTACATCAGTGTTAAGGCTGTGCGCAGGGTTTTTTGTCATAATTTTTTTTCGAAGTTCATTCTATTGGATATTATTAAGGTATCAAAATGTTAACTATTGCCATGAGAAATTCTTTTTTCCATTAAATATTTTATGAATATGGGAGTTCAAAGTTGAAATTTTTCGGTTTTTGGGGGCAATTGAACTCATGAGTTATTTTAAACATTTGATAATTTTTCTATAATTGAAAGACACCTTGGGGAAAAGAATGACACATTTTTTATTTCAATTTAACAATTGGTTTTTTCAAAATATTTTTTTGATAAACTGAAATTTTTCGCATGTTTTAAAAATTTATTTTGAGAAAACTAAATTGTTTGATCAGAATGAAAAGTATGTAATTTTATTCCTCGATGTATCTTCTATTTAAAAAAAATTATCAAAAGTTTAAAATAACTTGTAGGGGAGATCAATTGCCCCCAAAAACCGAAAAATTTCAACTTAGAACTCCCATATTCCATAAAATATTAGATGAAAAAAATAATTCCTTATGACAATAGTCAACATTTCAATACCTTTATAATATCCAATACAATAAACTTCGAAAAAAAATTATGACCAAAAACCCTGCGCACAGCCTTAAATGGTCATCGCATAAATAAATAAATGTTCACATTCACTAGAAAAGTACTTCTGTATTAATTTATGTTTAAGTACTGGTATTCAAGTAACTAGTCCTAAGAAAGGCTTGCACCTATAAACCTACTTCTCCACAACTAGGAGGAGACAAGAAAAATCTTTATAAGAAAAGGTATTTCAAGTATTCCTTGAGATAAGGAAACCTCATGATCTGTTTATGGAAACGAGTATAAGTGTAATGCATTCATGAAAAGTAGTTTGCAATCTTGTTTTGTAAAGGCTATTGCCTTCAAAAAATATACTATTTCATTGCAGGAGAGCGATCTCAAAAAAATCTTGACTCTACGTGCTACACAAATGTCGACCCGTTTAAGACTACAATAAATTGCGCAATATGGCAAACAGCATCTTTCTTTGTACCAGCCTTTCAAATCTTTTTATTCCAGAATGCAAGAACAGCATAATCGGGTTTCAACCTTTTTAAAGCTAAGCTGTAATAAATCAATGATGTATTCAGTTTTTTAATAAATTAAACTATGGTGAAAAACAATAATTTTGATAACTACCATCTCACCTTATTTTTTTTCATTCTCCAAAGCAAAATGAACTTTTCCTACCTTCTTTATATATTACTTCCAACTTTTATTAAAGAATGATGATTGAAATTTTTATTTTGGTTGGAATTAGTTTTCTCTTTCTAATACTAGAGAATTTAAAGAATTGTCCATTATCTATTGATAAATATGGTATATTTAAACTAAAAATATCATAAATCTTAGACATTAAATTTATTCACTGAATAGTTTTATATAACACAAAGCTCAAGTAAGAGGAACCGTATTTCACTTAATGAGCCTATTGAAGCAGCACTGCTTATTGAGAAATGATTATCGGAGTCGTTTAATCCATTGGCTGTTCATTGATTTATTTCCCTGATCACTTTATTATTTTTGCGTGACACAAGATACTTTCAACAAAGGCATTTTTCCCATTTTAATTGGTTTAAATTTATTACGTTAAGAGGACTCAGTTTTATATACAGGGTGTCCCATAAGTAAAGTGCCAAACTCTGGGAAAAGGTTATATGGGTCAAAATAAAGAGAAAATCACGAATAAAATTTTTTCCATAATGTTTTTCTCTTTATTTTGACCCATATTACCTTTTCCCAGAGTTTGGCACTTTACTTATGGGACATTCTGTATAGAGGTCCACAGTACCGTAGTTAGATTGCGGTATTATTATTTGTGAGAAAGATGGAGCCATTTCAGTCAATAAACCATGATTTGAAGTAGAAAGGGAATTTAAATAATTTGAAATATATTTTATAAATAAATGAGAAAAAAACAGATTTTTGGGCGTGAAAGTTTCCATTTATTTTCATCATAAATTAAATAAATAATAAGATTTACACTGATAAGTTTATAACATAGCCTACAATAAATAGATAAATTACGGTATTATTTTCTATTAAAAATTGAACAAACTTCTAAGTTGCTATGGTCTTACCGGTCTTTCCAACTTCTACTATTCAGGGATCACAAATTAATATTAAAATAATCATAAATATAATACGATCATAACACAATACTGTTCATATTATCATAACAATAGGCTACTTGTTTTACTTGTACCTATACTATATGCATGATTTAATCGGTTTTTCTCAAGATACGCACCAGTGGTGCTGAACTATATGAATAGACAGGAGAAGGTACAGCTGCAGGTTGCTGGTTGGGATATTCAACTGAAGCCAAATATCCATTAAATACAAACTGGGATGAAGGACTGTCACTAGCCTCTTGCTGTCTAGCGAACTCTATCGGCTGGTATGTGTAGCTTGGATACAAGGGTTGAGGGTTGGTATAACTGGCACCAGTTTGTACTGAAGGTACTGAAGGTTTATACTGAGACTGTCCACCTACAGATGGTTTTGCCTGACTTGAACCAGAATGTACAGACGTTTTACCTTGAGTTGTACCAGAATGTCCAGATGGTTTACCCTGGGCTGAACCAGAATGTCCAGATGGTTTACCATGGGTAGTTTTATTTGATCCTTGATTACTTGAAGAGTTAGGATAAGGGGTGAAGGATTTTGGTTCCTCGTTTTGCTGCTGTCCTTGATGGTAGTAGCCAAAGTACTGGGAATTTGATGGGATTCTATACTGACCATTGGTAGGCACTTGAGAACTTTGTCCCAAATTGTTCTCTTGGAATTGATTCTGTTTGAATGAGTTCAAAGCAAACTGATTGCTCTGGAAAGATGGCTTCTGGAAACTAAACTGTCCTGATCCTTGTCCAGATCTACTGTTTTGTGAAGATGCCGTTTGATCCAAGTTCTGCTGTGTGAATTGTTTATTTTCCTGTGAAGAATAGGAGTTGCTGGTGTAGGCCGCTTGTTTCAGGGGTGCAGTTGTGTATTCGACACGCTGCAGTCTGCCATCTGGGAGAAGTACATGGTACACGCCACTTGTAACTTGGGGTTGCTGTTGGAGAGGCTGAGAGATAAATCCTGAGTTGAAGGAGGATCCATCGTTGGATTCATCAGTCTGAAAAAAATACATTGAATAACATACAATAATAATTAGAGTTGAATAATTAAAAATGAATAAATAAGTGTAATTGACAAATATTAACCGATTTTATTCTTATTATAATTATATATTCCACAATATCAATCTAAATTCTACTGATAAGATGAATAATTATTACTTTCAAATAAGCATTCCACACGATAAAAAAAATGTTAAAACAATCGGAAAATTAATAAATACAACTACTGTATAATGTGGAAGTATAAATAAATATTCCTGGATTTCTTGTTCCATGACGAACTGCGTTGTTAATATTAACTTTTCAAGTGAATTCAACGACTTGCAGTCAAAAGTTTATTAAAATAAGTAGTATTTCACTTACTTCTATAGGCCAAACGTTTTCGAGTTGTTAAAACTTTGGCCTTAAAAGGCCTTGAAGATGGGTTTTAAAAACTCGAAAATGTTCGGCTTACAGAAGTAAGTGAAATACTACTTATTTTAATAAACTTTTGACTGCAAGTCGTTGAATTCACATGAAAAGTTAATAAATAAATATTTTAAAATAAGCATTCAATACAACATAAATGCAAAAGTAAAGTAATTGAAAATAATAACTTGAAAACACACACTCTCACTCTGAGTAACTTTTATCTGTATGTAGTCATACTCATGTTCAAAGATAATCACGCTCATGGACATTTCGTTCCAATCCCACATTACAACTTGACAACAAACGTGGGTTCGATTCCCGCTCCTCCATCTGGCATTTACATGTGTAATCATTCACCTCATTGCCCACGCACAAGTCTCGGACTCATGTGGGCATCATCAGCAATAAAATAAAATAAACAATATTTACGGCATTCCCAGATTCAATAATTCATTTGGAAAAAGATCATTGAGATATCCTTCCCAAACTATATTCAATAGCTTACCAATTAATTTTTTTTTTTTTTTTTTTTATTGCTGATGATGCCCACATGAGTCCGTGACTTGTGCGTGGGTAATGAGGTGAATGATTACATATAAATGCCTGACGGTGGAGCGGGATTCGAACCCACGACCACTTAGACAACAGCAAGCTGAAGTTGCGACGCCCCAACCAACTGCGCCAAGCGGCCCGCCTATATTCATGATTATACCAAGAAAGACATTTTCCATTACATCATTATACATACTATACAAACTTAGTAAACCTATATTTCACACTTTAAAATAAATTGCTAAATCATATTAAATTCTGGGTTTTATTGCAATCTTAAAGCTTTATGTTTGTATTTTTCATTTCATTTTATTAGACGGTTGCTACTTTTTCTTTGTTATGTTTTGTTTCCATTGCTGGTAAAAAAAATTAGTTAACAAATAATTGTGTTGCATTGCCGCCGCATCAGAGCGAACAATTATTTTTATAATAATTTATTTATTACGCTTTTTTATTATGGTACGCTTTTTTCTTACTTCTATAGATTAATTTCTGTTTGTTTTCCTTTACATGCATTAGACTAATCTTCAATTTCCACCATAACCTTCATTTTTCCTATATTTTTTTCCCCTAATTTCTTCTTTTTTGTAATTTGTATTATATAATTGATTTTCATTTTGTAATATTTATATTTTGTTGGCACCTATGCTGAAAAACCCACAAGGTTAAGCGGGACCTCTATTTGGAACATGTAAATTAATTATTGATTGATTGCATAAGCATTCAATACCATACAAAAAATAAAATGTGAAAGCAAAAATAATTATAAAATAGATAATCATTACAATAATGTGAAAACGAAGATAATTAGAAAATAAATAATTACTTAGGAATAAAATTTTAATAGAAACTTGTAATAGTCCTACACGTTGGCCTGAAATGTATAATATAGTCTAGTCTAAGATTTCAGTGGAAGTTAATTTCTATGTATGAGTAGCTAGTAATTCCTAAGTTACGGAGTCTAAAATATAGAGAAAGAACAGTTTTTAATTGAAAAATCTAAAATGTAACAGCCAATCAATAGTATCACAAAATATAGCGAATTTCGGCGAGATAGATTCTCAGAAATCAATTTCGGAAAATATCTACATTTATATCAGATTTTGCAATCTGACCACTGTTTATGGCAACTGACCATGTGGTTCGGAACCCACCTAAAACTGTAGGTCCAACTCATCAATCACCATCATCCAACTCATTACCCACGCACAGGTCTAAGACCTATGTGGGCTTCATCCTCAAAAAAAAAACTTAATGAGACACTTTTCAATAATGGTGTTTAAGAAATCAACTAAATAGTTATTTATGTATTAAGAGCGTGAAGCGCGACTTTATCGCTCGAGCCAAAACATTTACTGCGCGACGCATAGCGGAGCGCAGTAATTTTGCGAGAGCGATAAAGAAGCTTCACGCGCGAATTGCATACAATATTTTTCCTACAACTGCAGTTCTGGATTACAACACAATAAAAACTTGTAGTTTGTAACATCACAGACCGTGCGCGGATTTGGTTAGCGTGCGCCATTTTGAGGTTATGTGAATTCACGGATTCCGCGATCCACCAATGAGAAGACATCAACATCAAAACAGAAGCGTAAAGAAAACAGCTGGCGAGCGTAAAGTACTTTACCGCTTGCTGAGCAGTAAAGAGGCATTTTACAATTAGTTTTCAGTACGTAAAGAACTACTTTACGAGCAGTTGTAGGAAAAATATATAATAAATAATAATAAAAGCTAATGGTTTTTATTGGTGGGGAGACCCATATGGATAGAGGTCCACCTCGTCGTTTGAGCCATGGTGGACCAACAATTTTAGGTGGGTTGCGAACCACCGGCTAAGTGATAATAATGCTTACGACATCAAGTCATTGAAGCACGGTCACCCATCCAAGTGCAGTCTTGAGCGCTCTTAACTGAGCCCCACGATCGCATAAACAGCACGCTCCCTAAAAATGGGTGATAGAATGTGATAGAAAATTGATAAAATGAAAATAGACTACCTTCACTTAATTCAATGCTTTTCAATTATGATAATTGAGAGATGAGTCACCACGCTCTATCCAATAAATAAAAAAATAATTTAATAATTAAAAATAGATCAGTAGAAAGAGAAGGTAAAAAGGAAGGAAGAAGAACAGTAGAAAGAGAAGGTAAAAAGACAGGAAGCAGAACAGTAGAAAGAAATGGAAGGTAAAAAGAAAGGAAGAAGAATAATAGAAAGAGAGAGAAGGAAGAAGAATAGTAGAAATTGAGAGAAGGAAGAAAACAGTAGAAAGAGAGAGAAGGAAGAAGGACAGTAGAAAGAGAAGGTAGAAAGAAAGAAGAACAGTAGAAAGAGAAGGTAAAAAAATGAAGAAGATTAGTAGAAAGAAATAGAAGGAAGAAGAACAGTAGAAAGAGAAGGTAGAAAGAGAAGGTAGAATGAAAGAAGAACAGTAGAAAGAGAAGGTAAAAAGGAAGGAAGAAGAACAGTAGAAAGAGAAGGTAAAAAGACAGGAAGCAGAACAGTAGAAAGAAATAGAAAGTAAAAAGAAAGGAAGAAGAATAGTAGAAAGAGAGAGAAGGAAGAAGAACAGTAGAAAGAGAGAGAAGGAAGAAGGACAGTAGAAAGAGAAGGTAGAAAGAAAGAAGAACGGTAGAAAGAGAAGGTAAAAAAATGAAGAAGATTAGTAGAAAGAAATAGAAGGAAGAAGAACAGTAGAAAGAGAAGGTAAAAAAAATGAAGAAGAACAGTAGAAAGGGAATGTAAAGAAAAAGGAAGAAGAACAGTAGAAAGGGAATGTAAAGAAAAAGGAAGAAGAACAGTACAAAGAGAAGGTAGAAAGGAAGAAGAACAGAGAAAAAGAGTAGAAAGAGAGAGAATGAAGAAGAACAGTAGAAAGAGAAGGTAAAAAGAAAGGAAGAAGAACAGTAGAAAGAAAGAGAAGGAAGAAAAAAGTAGAAAGAGAAGGTAGAAAGGAAGAAGAAGAGTAGAAAGAGAAGGTCAAAAGAAAATAGAACAGTAGAAAGAGAGAGAATGAAGAACAACAGTAGAAAGAAAGAAGGTAAAAAGGAAGAAAAACAGTAAAAAGAAAGAGAAGGTACAAATAAAGGAAGAAGAACGGTAGAAAGAGAAGGTAAAAAGGAAGAAGAACAGTAGAAAGAGAGAGAAGAAGAACAGTAAAAATAGAAGGTGAAAAGAAAACAAGAACAGTAGAAAGAGAGAGAAGGAAGAAGAAAAGTAGAAAGAGAAGGTAGAAAGGAAGAAGAACAGTAGAAAGAGAAGGTAAAAAGAGAGAGAAGAAGAACAGTAGAAATAGAAGACAAAAAGAAAGGAAGAACAGTAGAAAGAGAGAGAAGGAAAAAGAACAGTAGAAAGAGAAGGTAAAAATAAAAGAAAAAGGTAACATTAGAAAGAGAAGGTAAAAAGAAATGAAGAAGAACAGTAGAATAAATAAATAAAAATGTCCTTACTTGAGGTGTTGTACTAGGATAGTAGTCAGTGGTGGGAATTTCACTGACATCATCTTCTTCTTCGTCTTCTTCCTCAACGGGTGCCACTTGGCGTGGGGCGAACTCAGCTGGAGGAGGTCCGTAGAACTGAGCTGTCTGTTGCCTGGCGGGCAGCAGCAGCACATGACCCGATGGCTTCCAGTTTGCGGGAGGATGAGGTCCTCCATCGCTACCAGAGGATGCACCGTCGGCAATCACCTCACTCGCGATGAGGCAGAGAGCCACCAGTGCGAAGAATTTGACCTGCAAGAATAATTTAATCAATCATCAATAGTGAGAATAGCAATTAATGAAGTAATAAGTTCAATAAATAGGTAAAGGGTAAGTATACAGGATGTTTCGGAATTCTCTACCAATACTTCTAGGCAGTGTTTCTGGACCACTAACACAAGTAAATATCGTAATAAAAATTTTCGAAAATCCCTAGTAACTCACACAGCCGCCATTTTGTCTTTTTCACTCATTATTTTTTTATTCGAACATCTCTGAATGTATAATTTTGAAATTTTGCAAACAGCTTTATAACAATTTAAACAATCTTTAAAAAATCAATCAAAATTTTCCGACATCAAAAAACAAAACTGCGGCCATTTAAATTCTTTGAACAAGATTAAATTAATAATGGCTGATGATATCAAAATTTGACTAGAATAACGTCTTTTAGATATTTGTATTGCCAATCCAACGATATCTCATTTTCCGAAATTGGCCACCAATTAACAAAGATATGCTACTTCTTAGGGTGTGCGGTGGTTGAGAACGGGTTGCAGTTTTTCGCTTCCAACCACTGCACACCCTAAAAAGTAGCATATCTCTGTTAATTGGTGGCCAATCTTGAAAAATGAGGTATCGTTGGATTTGCAATAAAAATATCTAAAAATACGTTATTCCAGTCAAATTTTGATATCATCAGCCATTATTAATTTAATCATGTTCTAAGATTTTAAATGGCCGCCATTTTGTTTTTTGATGTCGGAAAATTTTGATTTATTTTTTAAAGATTGTTTAAATTGTTATAAAGCTGTTTGCAAAATTTCAAAATTATACATTCAGAGATGTTCGAATAAAAAAATAATGAGTGAAAAAGACAAAATGGCGGCTGTGTGAGTAACTGGGGATTTTAGAACATTTTTATTATGATATTTACTTGTGTTAGTGGTCCAGAAACACTGCCTAGAAGTATTGGTAGAGAGTTCCAAAACACCCTGTATATGATCTATGAAGTTTTCCATGACAAAATACTTGATGAACAATCTAATATAATAATACTGACACTATATTTCAGTTTTATATATTGTTTTACTTACTTATATTGGAGATGCTTGAGGGATGCATTTCCGAAGGGACCTTTTCAGTGGATGCATCTCCAATATAAGTGAGTAAAACAATATATAAAAGTGAAATACAGTGTCAGTTTTGATATGAGAGATGTTTCTTATTTAGAAGTGAGATGCATTCCTACCATATAAGTGAGTAGAAATCATAATTTAAATATAAATACAGTCAGCTTTGATATTAGATTAAGTATGAGTGGTAAATATTATTGCAAACAAAGGAAGGAAGTTAATTAATAGTAAAGATTGATATTGTCACGCCTGGTTCAATATTTTAGCAGAATTGAGTATTTTAAGGGGGATCAAGACACAAAAAACAGAATCAAATATTTATTAAGAAATAGAATAATACTGTACCATTATGAAGATCTAGCCTAAACTAACCTTCAGACCAGCATGTTTGTCAAAAACTTATTAATTATAGTAAAACTGAAACTTCTCATAATATTAGTTTTAATATATCATTTTGTAATAAGATAAAGTCTATAAATCATATTTTAACTCTGAAATTTAATAAAATTAACACATAGAACTTTCACGAACACGTGCTAAAAACTCAACTTTCAAACACGGATATTTAAAAAACGACTGAATTTTATGAAAAACAAAATTTAGAGCCAGAAAGAGCAAATTTTTTAGAATATTACCTGTAATTTTGAAGTTCAAATTCGTCAAAAAGTCACTTTGTAAAAAATTGTAGCCTATCAAACATGTAGAGTTAGTCAAAAGAATGCTAGTAAGTGTAGAAAAACTATCTCCTATTAATTGAAATAAATCAGTCACAGCTTTTATGTAAGTCTCTGTGGGATTATATTTAAGTTTTAGGATTTTTAGTGTGCATCCTTCAATTTTGTAAAGAAATTTCGGAATTAATTTGACTGATTTCGTGACGTAGACGTCTTGATCTGCAGATTATCAGCCCACAGGTATAAAAGCGTCGAGGCTGATGCAAATCGAGGCAGTCAAATTCCGAGCTTTCAGGAGAAATCCACGTCTGTTGTATGTGTTATTTGTGATTTTTGTATCCGCTGCCAAAAAACGTTCCAGATTAGGTCGGCTGAACGAGTTCACCGCCAAACAACACCCGGTGGCGAACTGTAAACCGTCATTCGACGTTCGAGATCCATCACCCGCACTGGCTCGAGCACGGGCCGTACAAGCAGCCACATCAGTTACTGAATCCAGGACCGCATCGACCGTCCCGAGTCCATACGTGTAGATCGACGCGCTCTCACATCGCCTACGATTTCATCTGTGCAGGAGCTCAGATCACTTCCAGGGCACATCAGAAAAAACCCCACGGCAGTTCCCTACCGCCTACCTCCGGAAATCCATCAAATCAGGTCATATCCATAAAGATTTTAAAACTAAAATTCAAAGAACTTTAAAATCAGAAAGCCGATGCTATTTCACCAGTTAACCTCCTCTGATAAATTTTCATAAAAATGTAGATTTAATTTAATTAAAAAAAAGAAAAATCCAATATTTTTTGGTGTATTTTTGGATGAATAAATGTAATCAAGGTTATTGTGTTATAGTTGACCTTGTTCTTATTCTGATAATTTCACTCCATCAATTTTATGTCACCATACATGACAATATAAATAAAAAAAGTCAACGAATATGTAAAGAGTGAGTACTGGTCTATAAGATTAGTATTATAGAATATTATCGCAACAAATGGAATGGAACCACCACTCAGTGAGATGTTGGTAAACCTCAGAAGAGATTATTTATTTATTAATTTAACTAAAATACTGTCAATGTGAATATAACAGGCTATTGCCCAAAACTGCTTTTCACAAAATTTTAAAGTAGGATCAAAATCTTAGGTTAGGTCGCTGTTTCACTTGAAATTTCACCTTGAAGCACAATAATTAATAGATGGCATTAATTATATAGTAGAATTGAGTTGAATTAAATTAATACACCAATACCTACGCCGTTGTAAGTCTGAATAAATATGCAAGAAACCAGTTATTGGTTGTAAAAAAAATTCGTGGATTTTTTAACAATATAGCCGACTTTTTTATAAGAGGTTCCTATAATAATTCATGAATAGAAAACCACTATAAAACAAATTTTATTTCTTGAGTGGTTTTACATGAAAGAATGTACTTAAAATTCACAGTAAATAGAAAACAAACCACACGAGCGATTTGGTGTCAGTTTGATGGTAAATTGTGTTTTGTTTAATAAGTTTTTGTCTGGAAAACAAACATACAGACAAAAGAAACTCGCACTTTTTAATAAGACTTGAGATTTTGATTGTTTAGAGAAAACTGAAAATTTAGAAAGGACCAGAACATAATCGTAATTCTTATTGGAAAGCGCAAATTTTTATACATATATTTAACAATGAAATAGCTGACAGATTGTGCAAGGATAAAATCTACTGTACTGCAGAAATTACTTTTTATCACTTATAAAAGTGCCAAGAATACTCAAGTGTTAAAAGCAGTGTCATCCTCAACTCATTAACATTTAGTGTTTATAGCCCTGCTATCTAAAAGTATAAATAATAAGGAAATTACCTATCTTGAGAGCTTATCTATATCTATACAGTCGGCTTTCGAAACAATTTTTTCATTTCACCATTCATATTTTAAATTTTAGTTCTTAAAAATTCGAATACACCTCTAAAAAGCAGACTCTACATCAAGCTTGCTGAGAAAAAATTACGTACCGTAAATGTCTTAAAAAGCAATCAACTGTTTGTCGTTTATAAATTAAAGTTAAAGTAGTAAGAATAAGATGTCTTATTTTGAATTGAACAGCTATTCGTAAATAATTTACATGGCATAGTGGAATGTAGATTGAATTAATGACGTATTTACCCACACAGCACAAGTATGTTCTGAGAATCTTCTAGGAACGTTCTCCGAGAAGTTAGGGGACATCCCTAGAACATTCTGTATGTACCTTGAAATGTCCTGGGGATGTCCCTGGAAGGAGCGAATGTCCAAGAATAGCAGGTTCCAGGAACATTCTTAGAGCACATCCCAGGGATATCATGGAATATGCTCAGGACATTCTCAGTATGTTCTTAGAATCTTCAAGGAACGTTCTCTAAGAAGTTGGGGGACATCCCTAGAGAATTCTGTATGTACCTTAAAATGTCCTTGGGATGTCCCTTGAATGAGTAAATTTCCAAAAATAGCAGGTTCCAGGAACATTCTAAGAGCACATCCCAGGGATATCGTGGAATATGCTCAGGACATTCTCAGTATGTTCTTAGAATCTTCAAGGAACGTTCTCTAAGAAGTTAGGGGACATCCCTAGAGCATTCTGTATGTACCTTGAAATGTCCCAGGGATATCCCTGGAAGGAGCAAACATTCTGTAGGTGCCTTGAAATGTCCCAGGGATCTCCCTGGAATGAGTAAATTTAAAAAAAAAAATAGGATCCAGGAACATTCTAAGAGCACATCCCAGGGACATCTTGGAATATGATAAGGACATTCATAAATGTCCTACAGTAGTTCCTGACTGGGACATGCTTTTGAGAACATCCTGAAGGAATTCCAATTTGACATGATATAACAAAAGAAAGTGAACAGCTTTCAAAATAAAATTTAAAAAATATGTATTTCAATTGAAAATACAAAAATTGAAAATCATTAAAATTAATGACACTTTTCCATAACACTACTATTACTATATTACATAACTATTTCATAATCTTATTCATTTTCATACAGTACACAATTGCAATGCAGTATTTTTTTAATACAGATATCACACATTGTAAAATGTTCATGCCAATTATGATACAGGATTATTTGAGGAAAAAAGGACAATGAAGGAAATAGAAAAAGTACCTGGATTTCTTGTTCCATGACGAACTGCGTTGTTAATATTAACTTTTCATGTGAAATTTAAGGACTTGCAGTCAAATATTTGTTAAGAATAAGTATAATAACTCACTTAATCTGGCCGAGTACTTTCGAATCTATGAGATCCATCTTCAGAGGCGTGGATGAGACCCACGCCTCTGAAGATGGATCTCATAGATTCGAAAGTACTCGGCCAGATTAAGTGAGTTATTATACTTATTCATAACAAATATTTGACTGCAAGTCGTTAAATTTCACATGAAAAGTTAAGAAAAAGTACAGTTTATGGGAATGTGATGTTACAATGTTGTTGCAAAACAATGTTTCCATAATAAATTAACAATGTTTTCTTTTGATTTACAAATTTTTAGATAACAGTAGAAGATTTACATTGTTCTTGTTTATTAGATTAGGAATTGGATTACAGTACAAGTAGTTAGTACTATAGATTGAATTTTATTATTCTTGAATTTGCTCACTCCATGAATAATTGATGTGACAAATGAATGGAGCATAAATTGAATTATTTGCAAGTAGTATATCCAGTGGCGCACTCAGGGGGTGGGGGCTTAGGGGGCTTAAGCCCCCCAAGAACCCAAGGTCCATAATAAAATTTCAAGCGAATTTTCAAGAAAATTGTCTGTAGAGTATGTGCTCCAGGCTGATTAGTGTTGGTACATTTAATGATTTCACCCTTTTCAAGTAGAATAAAGTTCATAACTAGTGGCTTGACATGGGGGGCTTTGGGGCTCAAGCCTTACCCTCAAGTCTTGAGATCCTTATCAAAATCTAATCGGTCACCCTTACAAATAGGACCCAAGAGTTTGTAGCTTTTCTTATCTGACTGAACAGATACCTGCCAGCCACAGCTCAAGGCTATCACTTTCCTAAAAAAGAATATGCGAAAAAATTCTGCCAGATTCAAGAAATCTGCCAGATTGTGAAAGCTTCCTTTGAAAATGCTTCATCAAAGAAATACAGATAGCAGAAGAATGATGCTAACTTTCTTAGTAATAAATCAATGAATTAGTACTCATTCAAAAACGTTAGGCTTCTAGAGCCCTCATTTAGGTGGTGAATTGAATAGATTCGTTGTGAATAAGCTGAAAAATCACAAAAACAGAAAAACATTAACTACCGTGATTATTGAGTTACTCTATGAAATACGCAAAACAGGTCAAAAGAAGGCGTTTTTGAGATAGATGGGTACGAACTTGGTTATTGATTGCGAATAAAGCACCCAGAGTTCAAAAATCAGAATTTAAATTGGATGTTGGATCAAAACACACAATAATAGCAAGTGGAAAACATCTATGAAAAATCCGTTTTCTTTGATTCAATAAATCTTGACTTTATAAGCTTTGGGATAGTTCTTGACTATTAGGTACATTTACATTTAAATTAGTTTACCCACTAAGCCGACAATAAGAAATGTGTTTGCATGATCATTTTGTGAATTTATGTAAAATGTCCCACCAATTCTAAGATTAGGTAATCTCGACTCACATTGAGACTTGCATTTTTCGTTCACTTTACTACCCACGCAAGTCTCAGAATGACGTGGGCATCATAAAAATGTATTATAGTAGATCGTGTAGAACGTTTCAACCAATTTTACATTAAAACACACCACCTATGTGAAGGCCATAGAGATTTCATAATGAATGATGGTAGCCTATACCTGTAATCTTTCACCCTCTTTATTTTTCTAAGAAAGCGTTTCCAGACCTACATTCATTTGAATTTTTTCATCTTCATGAGAAGATGCTTATGCAGTCTGGCAGAATCATTTTGAACTTTTAAAACACTGTACAAAAACAACATTATGGAAACATTTTGTTTTCCCATAGCTAATACACTTTAAAAAGTCAAGTAATGAACCTCTCCACAATGAACTTTAACGGGCAACAATCTTGTGAAAAGAAGTCTGAAAAATCCCAATTTTACCCCCTCCCCCATCACGTCTAAATTTCAATTGGACGGGTAAGCCCCCCCCCCCCCCCAACCAAGTCTGGGTGCGCCCCTGAGTATATCCAATTGAAGTTCAATGGAGACTGTTTTCAGCTACATGAAACAAAATTATGTTCACTTGAATTCCAGTGCTGTATTTGAATCATATATTCATTTAAAATCTATTTTTAGCACTACTTTGATAATTTTTTGAAAATAAATCAAGTTTTTTATATTCATTATAAATTATCTTAATTATTGATTAAATACAAATCTGTAATATCCCATTTATTATGAATTTTCGAATAAATACATATTTTTACAATTTATAATAATGATTAAAATTCATATCTTTCTAATCAGATATTATCAAGACCAAAAAATATGTTGGATATTGTTTTGAGATGATTGATTTGAGATCACATAAGAAATTTATTTCTCAGGTTGAGCTGGTGGGTTTAGAGAGAAATCCAAAGTAAATATCTGAAATGGGTGGGCGCTTCAACAAATACTTGAAAAATTCCTGGATATGCTAGCATAGACGAAGCATATGATGCTAGCTAGTGAATTTATTACAGTGATTGAAGGAGTTATAACTCCACAAGGTTATAACAATTTCAGGCTACTAAGCCGCTACTTTTGGATTACTAAGAACATTTTCGTTCAGAAAACATTTACTTCTAGTTCTGTATACAGCATTTATACCAAGTTATAATATTACTTATTATTCATATGTATTATCTTGCTGTGCAGAACTGACCTTTTTGAGTCGCGGCGGACGCGTTTCGAACTATGTTGCTCTTCTTCGGCGCTTGGTTGCAGCTGCACACCAAGCGCCGAAGAAGAACAACATAGTTCGAAACGCGTCCGCCGCGACTCAAAAAGGTCAGTTCTGCACAGCAAGATAATACATATGAATAATTCTACTGCAGTTCATGAAAACTGGATAACCACAACAATAATTACTTATTAGTTAGTAAAACTATGGGTGATTGGAGCACGGTATTAGCTAATCTTAAACTTACTAAACAAACCAAAAATTATTATACATAAAACATTGTTGCACTAATTGGACTCATTTTCTTCTACAGCTGTTGTAGAGCTCTTCTTCCTGAAATAAAAAATAAACTTGTATCAGCAAATAAAACTATTGCAAATGCAGATTTTTGCAGAAGAAATACAGTTGACCTGAACAAAAAATTGCAGCAAACTTGAAATAGCCTGAAAAACATATTTGTTGGGAGCTGAAGGGAAGTCACTCCAGTTCGCACTCCTCCTCTCTCGTTGTTTGCTACTGGTTTTAAGTCAAGTTTGTCATCAATATAAACCGATATATTCTATCTCTGATTCTCCAATCACATGTTATATATAGTACCTAAAGTGAGGCTCTGACTACACGTTGTCTTTGCATCCCTCCAATGTAAAAACCATCAGCCATATGATTGAAAATTCATCACATTGACCATATGATTCAATTGATAGCATGGAGCTAGTCTAAGCAAGGTATATTCTAAACGCCTTGGTCTAAGCTAACCTAAATGCTATAGTGTTCATCTATTTTTTAACCGACTTCCAAAAACAACAAGGTTACTATATTCGACCTGTTTTTTTTTTTTTAATGTTTGTACATCAATCATTCGAACAATATTGAACCGATTTCGATGAATTTTTTTTTAAATGAAAGAGCATCGCTCAGCGGTGGTCCCATACAAGTTTCGCAAGGATCGGCCCAATACTTAGCCCAATATTAAACAAATAGGAGCATTCTTCGATGTCTTCATTTCAATCAAGTTTGAATAGGATAGTTCCACACATAACCGCCAATCGGATAACCGGTGTCGTTTACCAGGCTGATCATTGTATCATATGGAGCGCTTTACATCTAGACGGTCTTCGAAATTATATGATGCAATGCAAAATGCAAGTATGCCGGGTAAACGACATCGGTTACCCAAAGCTGGTTCAGTGTGAAAGAAGTCTCTAATGACTTCTTTTGACCAATCACATGAACTTAATTTGAATCGAGAATAAGAAGAATATAATATTTCTGTCCATATGTTCATATGAAAATTGTAAATAATTTAGTTGATGTTATTGAGTCATAGGAATGAGGTTATTTAGTTGCAATCATAACACAAAAAATATCGTACATAACTTGTCCGGGAAGATGTTTACCATACTCGTATGATAATACCGCACTCAACTTCATATCCTGTGTTTACTTATCATATTTTCAGTAAGCACAATATTTTCCACACTTGTAACGTAATATAGGCCCACTATTTCAGTGTAGGTATATTCTGAAAGGGACCGCATCAAAATGAATCAACAGCCATTTCACTTTTAAGAAGCCTTTCGCTATTATAATTCTCCTAAATACAATATTCCACATTAAATAAAACGTTGTAGAATTTTCCTTAGTTTATCTTTTCTTATAAGTGGATTTTTAGTTACTAAACTTTCGATGAATTAAATTATTGGCTTGCTACTTTGATAAATATTTCATAATGTAGGCTTTAAGAAATTTCTCATGTTTTCAAAGTTTGAAAATTCAACTAAAAAGCTTAAAATAAAACATATTTTAAAACAAAAAAAGAAACCGACTTCAGTGAAATGATGAAATACTCACGTACTAAAAAGTTTAAAATAAAGTATTTACTTTAAACTGAGAAAATTTTAAATTTCATACAAGTAATCTTTTGAAGTCGGCGCCAAATTTCCCATAAACTTCTAAAATATAACAGAATTACTCTGTGATGTTTTCCATGACGAAATAATTGAACAATATAATATCAAAACTGACGCTGTATTTCAGTAAAAGTGAGTGTAAATCACATATTTAATTGAACTACAGTGTTAGTTTTGATATTAGATAGAATTTCTTATCAATCACTTACTGGTGGTTCGGAACCCACCTAGAACTGTAGGTTCAACTCATCAATCTCCATCATCCAATTCATTACTCACGCAAAACTCTCAGACCTATGTGAGCTTCATCCTCCAAAAAATACAGTGTTAGTTTTTATATTAGCTAGAATTTCTTATCATCTTTATAAAATATTTGGCGCCGACTTCAAAAGATTACTTGTATGAAATTTAAAATTTTCTCAGTTTAAAGTAAATACTTTATTTTAAACTTTTTAGTACGTGAGTATTTCATCATTTCACTGAAGTCGGTTTCTTTTTTTGTTTTAAAATATGTTTTATCATCATAATTATTGTTATATTTGATCCTAAAAGTCCAAAATCAATATGGATCTTTCTTGTACTCAGATGAAGCTGAAGCTTTATACAAAGTTTCAAGAATCTAGACTGTTTGAGTTATTTTGAGGACAGACAGATGGACTGTAGCACAATTGCAAGAAAGCCCCATCAGGTTCTTGATAATGAATTTATTACACTTGGTGTGATTATGACAACAAAAATATTTTTAAACAGGTGGTTGTTAGTTTCCCTTTGATCTGATTCACAATACAAAGCTGCTCATATGATATGGGCCTAGGCTCGGCGACTTTTAGGACAGAAAGCTTATCATTTACGAAAGAAGATAAAAACTGTGAATGCTTACTCTCTCTCCATTCTCTCTTTCGCTTTCACAAGCCATTTTTTGATTGGCTCAGCCATTTCGGCATTTGTGGCTTCATTCTTCAAACTTCTTGCCGTATCTGAAACAATTAAAACTAATGAAACCTCAAACATGGTTTGTTAGGTGCTATATATCCATCCTTGTTTCCAGATACACAAGTATAATATAATATTGAACTGTTTGACACTGTATTGAGACTTGATTATGGAAAAATAACGACTCATGTTTTGGTGTGATGGCCATTTCACTCTGTTGTCAAAAGCACCTGAGGATGCTCTTGACAACAGAGTGAAACGGCATTGCGCTAAAACGTGCATCATTATTTCCATAGTTTAGTCTCAATACAGTGTGAAATAGTTCAATGGTTTGTTTCTTGAATGTGTTAAAACCCAGAATTGATATTATATTCATGAAATTAATACAAATCTATGTGGTTTGTTAACAGTTATTGTGTATTGCAGTTATTGTGTATTAATCACTAAGTTATAGTTATTGTGTAAATTTATACCTTCATTTTTTCCAATAAGGATTGCCCTTAATGCCAATATAAGTAGAGATACCATAACCTTTATATTATTATCAATGGTGTAAATTATGAAAATGATCCAATTCCGTAACTAAATTTGAAGCCAATTACTAACTGGGCAGGTAAAGTAAAATTCAGCCATGTAGACATAATTATTAGAAAAGCTTGACGTTTTACTTTTACAGCAAATTGAAAATATTTTTCAACCCTTAGCAAAGATAATACTATACAGTTATATTTTATCTAAATACATTATAAATAGTTTATCTATGGTTTGGGTTATACCTTGAAAAAGTTTGACTTCAAAAAGTATTGTAATAAGCACGTACATTAAATAACTAGCTAGCCTAATACAC
The DNA here is from genome assembly GCA_948455865.1 of Conomelus anceps. NCBI lineage: Eukaryota > Metazoa > Arthropoda > Insecta > Hemiptera > Delphacidae > Conomelus > Conomelus anceps. The sequence goes on from OX418221.1 coordinate 60,425,806, forward strand.
AAAATGCACCATGATAGAACGGTTAATAAATATAATAATAAATGTAACTTACCTTTGAATTTTATAGCTGAAATCTTCAAATGCGAAAAAATGCTAACGGACACTGAACGCTAACGAGCTCAGCTAACAACGTAACGAGTCACGAATTAGTGAATTAAAATGGCGGCGCGCAGCGGTGGAAGCGTGGAAGCATGGTCTCTAGATTAGACCGAGGAGGATACTGGAGTGGGCCTATTATATTAAACACATGAGATATCATGTTTCCAAAATTCTCCCATGTTAGCCATCAACATAATTAAAATCATTGCTTGTATGCACTGTATGAAAATCTTCTTGGAGTCCACTGGGATATAATTATTTAACCCGAAATCTGTTGCGCTGCTACGCTCTCTTGACTGTTGTTGACACAACGCGTTCCTGGGTCTCTGCTTGTGATTGGCTGCTTGCCTATTGGCAGTTTGATGCTAAGTGCGCCAAAACATTCAAAATACCTATGCATCCTTAAATTAATAATTAATGTTTTTCCCGTTTGTAGTACTGATTTAAATGTAATCTGAAAAAGCAAAATAATAGAACTCCTACAATTCCATAAATTTCAATTTTGAAAAATACATGATCATTGTCAATCTCAAGTTTAAAGCTTAAGCTTCTGCAGAATATTGATGAAAATAGACAAAATAGTTTTCATTTTTTAATGTAAGGAGCGCTCTCTGAGTCAAGCAGAAGTAGGAAAGAGATGTTCAGCATTGTTACAAAAGTGAAATTTTCTATTTCAATTGAAAATAATATCTCACATATTTATGAACCGTTGTTAGCCAATTTTCAGGACTAAGTATTTTTTGTAGCACTTCAGCATGGCTCTGTCAGATATTCAAATTTAATTTCCGTTCAAATACTTGAAATTATGACTTGTCATTTTTACCCACTGATAAGCGTTTGACAGAAATATAGACCTACCTAGGGAACTTTTTAAAAGTTGTCACGAGCTTCACCAATTATTACAATATAAATATGAATAATCATTATTTTATTGATATCTCAACATTCGAGCAAAATAGATCAGTTCTGTGAATGTCATTGGGTTCTACAATGAAAATTGCATAATTAATGTGAATTTAATATTTTTAGCTCGATCCCTTCCCCTTGACTCAATTGAGGGAATTTGCGGACAATTGTAATTTGGTATCCACAGCATGTCCTTAGAACATTCTCAGCATATTTATGCATATAACTCAAATCGATTTTGGCAATGAAGTTCTGTGGAACCTCCTGAGAACATGATCAGTACATTCCTTAGGTCCTGGGATGTTTACAGAACATGGGGAACCTATATCAGTTTTTTTGTGAAATTTGAGTTTTATATATTATTTTTTTACAAATACATGAATACATGCAAAACATCAGATAAAGCAGAAAATTGTTGTTTATTGAAATGTTTCTATGGGAATATTCTTTGTAGGTCCTTGGAACATCCCACATGTCCCCTGACATTTATAGAAGGTATGGAACCAAAATGGAATGTTCCTATCTATGTCCCTGGTACATCCCTAGAACATTCTCAGCATATATGCAAATATCTCAAATTGATTTTGACAATGAAGTTCTGCGGTACCTTCTGAGAACATGATCTGCACATTCCTTAGGTCCTGGGATGTTTACAGAACATGAGGAACTTATATGAGTTTTTTTGTAAAATTTGACAATGAGTGTTATTTATTTTGCTTTACATACATCTAATATCAGAAAAAAATTGAATTTTTGTCTGTTGAAATGTTTCTCTGGGAATATTCTTTGTAGGTCCTCTGAACATCCCACAAGTCCCGGGACATTTATAGAACGTACAGAACCAAAATGGAATGTCCCTGGGAGGTTTTGTGCTGTGTGGGTATTGAATATAATGAAGTATTTATTAAATGAAATAATTTCAAGACCAAGTAATCAAATTTAATGATGATATTGATGTTAGTTGATAGTGTGCCCAATAAAAATTGTTAAATTATTTCAAAAGAAATGTTATTAATGAATAATAAAACGAAATTGTCACAACCACATTTATTAAAACTTCGAGAAACTAGTTTCGGTTGTTACACCATTATCAATCTCAATCAAACTCTGTTGACTGAGTTTGATTGAGATTGATAATGGTGTAACAACCGAAACTAGTTTCTCGAAGTTTTAATAAATGTGGTTGTGACAATTTCGTCTTATTTTTCATTTCATTTTGAATCATCTGCACTCAAAGAATGTGGTTGTGACAATTTCGTTTTATTATTCATTATGTATACCTTCCACAATATCACCTTCGCCATTACTAAGAAAGAAATGTTATTCCCGTTCGCAATGAAAAAAGTTCAATCGTTTCAGCAGAAATGTCAATCCTGTTCTTCACAAATAATAACACTTTATTTAGAATAAATTTTCAATTTCCAATTATATTTTCAATAGAGTAGATTTGGAATCTGTGAAGTTTTCCATGACGAGATACTTAATGAACAATCAAACTGACACTGTATTTCACTTTTGTTTTACTCACTTATGTCGGAGATTCTAGAGGGATGCATTTCCCTTCTGAAAAGAGTGACGAAGCTTCTTTTCAGAAGTCAGAGCCAGAAATGCATTGCCAGTTTTAATATTAGATTTGGAAGCCTATAAGATTTTTATATGGAATTTAAAAATAAGTCAGACAAACAAGAAATGTACAAATAATTGTGAACAGTGAATGAAAGTGATTATTTAAATGTGTAATAGAAAAAGTCAACTCACTCACCTGCATTCTGAGAAATGCTTCAAGAAGAACTGCTGTAGATTTGAACAAGTGGACAGTATTTATACAGAACAATGTTATTGTTACCAATGTCACCTGTTCCTCTTTGAGCATAGATTTTGACGGGTTTGGAATAATAAATCGCACTCTTAGGAGGAAGACATCCAATGCATACCGAGTTATTTTCATCAAAGCCATGATGACCGAATGTCATTGACAGAAGGTCTAATGGGAAACGTGCCTTGTCAATAACTGTTGTTTATGATGCTTCCTTGAAAGGGGAGACTTGAAAAGCGTTCAATTAGAAGGATTATCACTTAAAATACTTTTCAAGTGTTCCTTGCGTTGAGGAAACCTCCAGATAGATTCATAGATAAGGGCGTCTTTTATGTTTTTTTTTGTAGATTACGTCTTGGAGACTCCAGTTAAGGATTAAAAATACCTAATACAAGTCAGATTAACAATATTATACACTAGTTACCATAATTACTATATCAATTAGTTTGAGGTAAGGCTTAATTTTGATATGAAAGGAACTCTTGTGCACTATAAAAAGCTTTATCAACTAAATATTTTTTCAATTTTTTTTTAAATATTTCTATATTTTCAAGACTCTTTAAAAACTGCGGTAGCTTGTTGTAAAGTTTCCTACCAATATAACTAGGTTTTTGTTTGAATAAGCTACTATTGTGCCTCAACAAGTGATAATCTCCTCGGCTTCTTGTATTATAATCGTGTACGCCAAAATTTTGGTTAATATCACCCTTTTTTACATATACAATAGCTTCATACACATATAAGCAGGGTACAGTTAGGAGACCAAGTCTCTTGAACAATGGTCTACATGAATCTAATTTATTTAACTTTCTATACACCTAACCGATTTATTTTGGATCTTAGACGCCCTATCAAGGTTTTGTTTTGATGAATTACCCCATACTAAGATAGCATACCTAATATGTGACAGTAAGAGCCCATGGTAAGCTGTGAAAAGTAGCTTTTTGTCATTTAATCTAGCGAGCTGTTGCAGGACCCCAGATGAAATTTTACAACATATTTTCTCAATGTATGGAGCCCAGGTCAATCGTCTATCCAACAAAACTCCTACGAATGCAATTTTTCCTTCCTGGTCTAGTTGATTATCGTTTACAAACACGTTTATAGCCCTATCTCCATTTAAATTGTTTGTTTTTTGAATTGAAGGTATTGGCATTTTTTACTATTTATTGTTAATTTCAACTGATTTAAGAATTGGACAATGGACTGCAAACCTATATCGAGGAAGCCTCCAGGTAGATTCATAGATAAGGGCGTCTTCATAGATACGGGCCGTCATCTTCAAACGATCATTTGATCTTCAGCTTTCACGTCAGCCTCATCTACTTGAATCACAAATTAAATTTCAATTGAATTGAAACTGAATTATCAACAACTGTGTCTAATAGAGATAGGCTAGTTTTCGATTGAAACCAGCCGCAGAACTTTAAGCTCAAACATTTCCAGATAAATGACATAACGAAGATCAAATGAAAATATGCAGAATACAAGCACGAAAAATATTGAGTTTATAAATAAAAATAAATTTTTAAATAACGAGCTAGCCGAAAACAAACTTAAAGCTCATAAAATCGGGATTTGAAAAAACACTGATTCTGCACCATTGCTTCTAAGTCATGAACCCCAATTTCATGAACTTTGGGTATGTTTCAGTCTATTGGGATATTCTTCATTTTATTTTCAGCATGGAATTCTCTGCAATTTTGTTTAAGAAAATTACCAATGATTGTAGAATCAACCAAGTTGATCCACTTCCACTTGAAAAAAAACAATCGGGATTTGAAAAAACACTGATTCTGCACCATTGCTTCTAAGTCATGAACCCCAATTTCATGAACTTTGGGTATGTTTCAGTCTATTGGGATATTCTTCATTTTATTTTCAGCATGGAATTCTCTGCAATTTTGTTTAAGAAAATTACCAATGATTGTAGAATCAACCAAGTTGATCCACTTCCACTTGAAAAAAAACAATCGGGATTTGAAAAAACACTGATTCTGCACCATTGCTTCTAAGTCATGAACCCCAATTTCATGAACTTTGGGTATGTTTCAGTCTATTGGGATATTCTTCATTTTATTTTCAGCATGGAATTCTCTGCAATTTTGTTTAAGAAAATTACCAATGATTGTAGAATCAACCAAGTTGATCCACTTCCACTTGAAAAAAAACAATCGGGATTTGAAAAAACACTGATTCTGCACCATTGCTTCTAAGTCATGAACCCCAATTTCATGAACTTTGGGTATGTTTCAGTCTATTGGGATATTCTTCATTTTATTTTCAGCATGGAATTCTCTGCAATTTTGTTTAAGAAAATTACCAATGATTGTAGAATCAACCAAGTTGATCCACTTCCACTTGAAAAAAAACAATCGGGATTTGAAAAAACACTGATTCTGCACCATTGCTTCTAAGTCATGAACCCCAATTTCATGAACTTTGGGTATGTTTCAGTCTATTGGGATATTCTTCATTTTATTTTCAGCATGGAATTCTCTGCAATTTTGTTTAAGAAAATTACCAATGATTGTAGAATCAACCAAGTTGATCCACTTCCACTTGAAAAAAAACAATCGGGATTTGAAAAAACACTGATTCTGCATCATTGCTTCTAAGTCATGAACCCCAATTTCATGAGCTTTGGGTATGTTTCAATCTATTGTGATATTCTTCATTTTATTTTCAGCATGGAATTCTCTGCAATTTTGTTTAAGAAAATTACCAATGATTGTAGAATCAACCAAGTTGATCCACTTCCACTTTAAAAAAAACAATCGGGATTTGAAAAAGCACTGATTCTGCATCATTGCTTCTAAGTCATGAACCCCAATTTCATGAGCTTTGGGTATGTTTCAATCTATTGTGATATTCTTCATTTTATTTTCAGCATGGAATTCTCTGCAATTTTGTTTAAGAAAATTACCAATGATTGTAGAATCAACCAAGTTGATCCACTTCCACTTTAAAAAAAACAATCGGGATTTGAAAAAACACTGATTCTGCACCATTGCTTCTAAGTCATGAACCCCAATTTCATGAACTTTGGGTATGTTTCAATCTATTGTGATATTCTTCATTTTATTTTCAGCATGGAATTCTCTGCAATTTTGTTTAAGAAAATTACCAATGATTGTAGAATTAACCAAGTTGATCCACTTCCACTTAAAAAAAAAAACAATTCAAAAAACTTCCACTTTAAAAAACAAATCCACAACATTTTTAAAAACCCTGTTTTATTGACCTTTTTGAATGTTTTGTAGAATATCTCAATAATTGCTGTAGTTGCAGTTTTGCAGATATGTATCATGTTCAGTGCTTTTGAAGTACCGTATGGAAGATTCCTGGAACACTATATAGGCTATAGTACAAGGGTTGAATCCATTACAAATTTTTAAAAATTATGTTTTATTGGCCTTTTTTGATTTTTTTCAATCCATTTCATTAAGAACTGGTATTAGTAGTTCCACATACACTTATCTAATTTTAATACTCAGTCATTACAATTATTTAACTCTTTTATTATTTAAAAATTAAGTCAAATGCGGCACCTTCTTCTTTACGATATAAGGCGACAATGGGATGCTGAAAGATTATTCTTAAATTTTCAAACAGAATGAGAATTGAAATTTTTGACAAATTTAATGCTAAGAAATTGGGTACAATGCGAAAAATAATTTGTCACAGAGCCAAACAGTTCGGAAACTGCAATGAGTGACCTCAGACAAGGCAAAAGTTTGAAGGTTGATTCACTTCCGTTCTAACTACTATACGTGCTATTCATTTCAATTACATGATATAAGATTTAAGGCTACTTAGTAATAGGTCTATATCTATATGGTAGTCTTACCGCATAACACAAAATGCTATTCAGTTCAGGGTGAATTTAATTTGTTCAAAAATACTTTATTAACACTGCAGTTGCGATTTGGAAAAAAATTATAGATAAGACAATTAGGAAAAATAACATTATTTATGTACAAAAAAAAATAGAACAAAAAATCAATTTTTTACAGAAACGGAAAGTTTAATGAGAATAACAATAGCATTAAATTATACCAACTTAATGAATATTATAATTACAATTCACTGAAATCACTGTCACAATTTAGCTCATTTTATTTTATGTTCAAATTAACACTATTGTTCAATGTTCTGATCAAATTGAATAAAAATGTTCCGATCAATGTTCTTTAATTAATTTAACTAGAATTAAACTTACACGCAAATTCTAAAAATCCATTTTCCACCGTCTTCTTGTTTATACCATCTAAAACTTGTACAGTAGTTACTCCCAATCTTTTAACATCTCTCAAATTTCGTTTGTCATCGTCGAAAAATATCATATCAGTAAAATCAATGCCAGATTTTTTCTGCAGCCTGGAAGAAGAGAAAACGGTAATTGTATAAAGCAAAGTTCATTTGAAAAATATATAGCTTTCCTTTCCGAATAGTTGACCAAAATTTTCATCAAAACCATGAATAAATAATATTGATTTACTGAGATTCATTCAAACATAATTTGCATAATCCTGGAATCATATCATTGAATATAAACTCTATTATATAATAATAATTTATTGTATTTAATTCAATCCTTTCATTTAACTTCCGAGTTGGATATAATATCTACCGTATCTATTTAACTTCAAGTTAAATGGATAGAGTTTTCATCCATTTATTGCTAATAGGGTTTACCTTCATAAAAATGCAATGTGACGCGTTGAAAATTGACATTCATATAAGTCTGAGTTTGAACGAATTTCTAGTAAAAAGAAAGTTAAGTTTTTGTTTCTCCGTTTAATAGTCAAAATTAACCTTGATAGCCCTGAACAACAGACAGAATAATTAAAATAAAATTCATTTGAACTTGAGATATAATAAAATAATGATTATAACTACTATTTGCATAGAGGAAATAGATTTTAAAGAATCAAATCGATTCAGTAGTAGGCTATAGTTGTCCAGTGGAACTGCAACCGCCTTAATGTTACTTGACAGACAATATATTATGATATAGGCTACAGAGTAAATAATGACGGGTATAGAGTGAGTGGAGAAATGCTATCAGAATAATACAGAAATTGAAAAGAAATGCCAATGAATATGGTGAAAGAAAGCCCCAAAGCAGAATGTTTTTTTCTGCATCAGTGTCCTTGAAAATTTGCTCAATCTTGATACCATCCCCATATAAATCGCCTTATTCTGGGTTTAGCCTTGCCGCACCAAATACACTAGTTACACTGCTGGCACTAGATCGCACCAAGCGTTCTCTTTCTTTTTCATTTTGATTCAAGGTTCAAGCGTAACCTCTCAAACAAATTTTGTGTGTGACCAGCTTGATTGGCACTCAATGTAACATAATTATCGGAATTTGGATCATCTCTACTTCTTCTGAGAATTTATTTTGAAGTTTCTAAATTCATTTGAATGTTTTCTCACACTCAGAACTCAAGTGAGAGGTTACGCTTTAATCTAAAAGAAAGAAGAAACTTCGTCGCCCGTTATTCTGCTTTAAGAGGCAATAGAATTTTCAATTCAAATTAATGAAGAAGTTGAAAACACTTACATTCGAAAATGAGGTATCTTATAACCAGGATAAATTTCCACAAACGTGAAAAAGTTATTGATTTCTAAAAAATGTAGCAGTTGGTAGGCACCGGCGATGTCTTCAATTCTCGATGCTACAGCCAAGCAATGTTTGCTATTTTTCAAAGTTTGAAGAACTTCAAGAGCTTCAGGAAAAAGATTTAATACTCTTGTGTCTGATCCATCAACCACTTTACCATCACTGAAAATGCAAAAGATAGTCATGTTGTTCAATTGTCAAAAAAATGTATTGAGAGTTAAAATTCCAAATATTTGAAATTATCATTTCATTACTTGGTAAATTAAATAATAAAAAGTTATTTGAACTTTCTCAGTGAAAATTGTTTTTTACTTTATACTTTTCTTAATTAAGCTTCGGTCTCAATACGAGCGGAAAACGGCACGTTACTTAAACAAACGCTCACTATTAAATTTTTCTCCTGACGCTTGTCGCTCGTATCATGGCTGGAGCCTGTTACTCAATGTACTAAATCTTCTGGGAGCATAATTTATAAATATTGAATGGTTTCACTCTACCACATTTATAACCTGAAAAACATTCAAATTTTCATAATTGCAATTTTTTCTTCTAGTGTAAGAGCTCATAGTTTGTTATCCATTAATAATTTTTTTAATAAAAACACAACTGAAAACTGAAGACAATACCTATGAAGACTACCAAAAAGCCTACACCTATGTCATGCGTGTATTGATTTTAGTAGATCTCATTAAATTTAAGAGTTTATTTTATCTTTGATGTTTTCCATGACGAAATACTTGATGAACAATCTAATATCAAAACTGACACTGTATTTCTATTATAATATCATTTTCACTCACTTATCCTGGAGATGCAGGATCCCTCCAGTATAAGTGAGTGAAAATAATATTTTATCAGTTTTGATATTAGTTTATTTTATAACGTTTTACTTCAGCAACTTTCAATAGATAATCAAGTATAATTTAAATGCTAGGTACATCATTGTATCTACCTTTTTCTCCTGAATGGAAACACACATTGGTCTACTTTGAAAGGCCATAAAGTGTGATCTGCAACAAAATTTAGTAGATTGAAAATTACTCCATTCAACTGAGCATTGTAAAAAATTTAAATTCAGCAACGGGTTTAAAAATTAAATCTAATATGAAAAACTATTGCCCAATGGCGATTAATTGGACCTTTATGAGAAAATGCTATATTATATATACCATATATTTTTTTATATTAGATATTCCGGTCCCGATCTATCAAGATTGAGGACGCTCTGCTGTAATAAAATGACCAAGCTCTAGATTATATGCATCCTACCTCATGAGAGGATGTGCAAACAATTTTTTGGGGATTTTGTCAAAATTCAGATTTTGAATTCCAAATCCTAGCATTTCATGTGATAATATTTCAAAGTTACTCACTCAAATTTATTCACATCGCCCATTATTTGGTGATTCTAATCAATTAACAATAAAATAAGTTGCTCTCAAATTAAACAGAGATTATTTCTGAATTCTTGGAAACTCTATGCCAGATTAAAATTTAAGTCATGCAGTTCTCAGTCCTCATTGCAATATTTTCATCGAAAAGATCATTGAAATATTATCTCATGAAATGCTAGGATTTGGAATTCAAAATCCAAAAAATGTTGTATGCACAACGGTTTCTGACGGCGCTATGCCGGACAAGTGGGTATTGTCGTAAATTGCCGGCCGTCGCCGATTATCACCGGTCGCCGCCGGTACAGGCCAAGTGAGTTTCCTGCTTTATTGAACTGTCCAAATTTTCAAATCTGCTTTCATTAGCTGTATACGATAGATACCTACATAATGTATTGACATGACGCTCCAATATATATACAATATTGCAAAATAGAGACATTTTATTTCAAACAATTAAAACATACAAACAATTTTAAAACAGTACAGTATCATAAATATTATGAATAAGAACATGTAAATTATTAAGGGCCCTCCCACCTTCTAACTGCTCACACAGCCAAACCGGATTTGTATCGCTTCCGATTTTTGACGCTCTACTGTATTTGATATAAACTACATTATCTACAAATAAAATCATTTTCAACACTTTTTTAAATGCTACGATAAATGACAGGATCGTTGCAAGAGAAACAAAATTCAGTCATGAAAAATAATTTATTCGAAAAATACACTTTGTGTCAAATAACAATAAATTGAAAACAATGTTGTCTCTAAGACAATATAAATACATCACATCTATGAATAAAAATAGTCTTGTTCGTAAAAAATATAAATTTTAAATTAAAGAAAAATTAACCTCTCTCTTAGAGCTTCCACTTCAGAAAATATATCACGAATATAACTAGATTTTTTGTAGTGTGAATTTAGAAATAAAATACTTTTAAAAATGTTATACATTCGAGTTGAAAATAGCAGATATTAGATTGGCTCAGCTATGTATTGTGCACGTGTTTCAGGAATTGAAGAAAGTGTAAATTGATGAAGAAATTGAAAGGAAAAGTCTTGAAGAATAGTATTAATTTATTATGGGAACAATACCAAAGTTGTGTCACTGATGCAATTATCTTTAAAATTATCAACTATTGGACATACATAAATACAATTTTTCACAACTGGGAATGTAAAACATACTCTAAACTCTATAAGAAATTGAAGAACTCAATAATTAGAATCAAGATTTTTATATTAATTTTAGACCAATGTTGATATTTTCATTTACAAGTTCAGAGTGACAGTGTATAAGAGGATTAAGAGAGTGGCATCAAAGTTTTACTGTATTTGAATAATCATAAAGCTATTGAATTGTAATTCCAAACTTTTCAAAATGGGTTGCTTGGTAATAATGAATCCCAGAACTCAAATTATTGGCATGATTTCACTTGGATTTATTAGCAAATCGTTTCAATCCTTTCTCCAAATCGGCCATACTCATTCCATTTTGCACCAATATGCAAGTGACACTTAATTTGGAGACATCGACGATATTTCTGTTTTCATCATCAAAGAATAACATATCTTCATAGGGCAGTCCACTGTCTCTCTTGAATCTGGAAATAATAAACATAGAAGAGATTACTTGAATGATTAAAATATAAATTGATAAAACTGAATCTTTTTTTTTTGAGGATGAAGCCCACATAGGTCTGAGACATGTGCCTAGCTAATGAGTTGGATGATGGTGATTGATGAGTTGGACCTATAGTTTTAGGTGGGTTCCGAACCACCGGGAAGTGATTTTACAGCAGAGAACAGTGTCTTTTTTGGTGGCCGATCTAAACGGTCACCGTTACAAACAGGACCTACGAGAACGCAGCTTATCTCTCTGATTGAACAGATACCTGCTACGGCTCGCGGCTATCACTTCCCTATCCTTTCCTTAAATGATTTGGGAGATACCAAAAGATTTAAACTCTGCAGAGGATATTCTTCCATTGTGGAGTACTCTACCCTGGTATTCTAGTACTTAATGTACACGAATTATTGAAAAATTGAAGGGAAACACAAAGCAAAAACTTTGTTTATTGTAAAAGAATATTTTCCCCCCGTTATATTTCTACTGTATTGAAGTAAATTATATTATATTTCATGGGATGCTTGGGAGATGGCAACATTTTTCAAGATAATGGATGCGATTTTTAAAATTACAATAACTTATGACTCAATTTTCATTATGAAGATCACCCACCACCTATCTCTTTTCTCATCATCATCATCATCATCTCTTGATGGTGAGAGTAAAATGAACCATATCATGAACCAAAGCAGTTGAAAAGAGTGTTATTAACTTATACTTCTTCCTCATGAATCATCAAATCTATTACTTCTTTACATTAGTTCAGTCACAGATAATAAATTTATTCTGAATTTAGGGAATCTATAAGGATTGCCTATGGTTCAGTATTTCTTTTTACAACGGCACACAAATTCAATTTTTTTTTGCAGTATAAATTTACTCCATTATTATTATTATTATTATTATTATTATATCATTATTATTTTTACTGTTGGTTTTTTTTTCATTTTCGTTTTGTATTATTTGTTGTAGCCCACGGGCGTGGTTGAATGGGGGAGAGAGGAACTGTCACCTATTATAATTTGTGACAATTATCAAAGATTTACGTTAGTTCGACTCGTGAATAAGAACCTACAAAATATTACACAAGAAGTTTCAAATATTCTCAGTGACAATAATTCAGGTACAAGATAGTTACAATCCCCCTCATTGGATTAAAAGTGGAATCTCGTGATACATTCAATAAGAAAGGCAATGAATAATCCTCCTACTATTTATAAGAATCTGTAAACTTATTTACATAACTTGAGAGCTTCCTTCAACAAAATTATTCGGACGTTTATTATTCCAATTTTTGACTATGCTTCCCTGTCATTTTTTCCACATTAGGCTAATATTTAATGGCACTTCAAATCTCACAATGAAAGGTCAGTGAGAAACTTTCTTCAACTCCCTGAACTTCCTTTAATACTGTAAACTACTGGAATTGGATGAAAATAGTTCTTGTTCAACTACACGTTTTTTGGTTTCGTTCGACCAACTTTTAGGGCGTCCGGCTACCGAAAGCTGTGCTGTGATGGGAAGGCTGTTCAAACTAAACCAATGGTTTTCAAAGAACTCCCAGCCACCGGCACAGCGCAGCACCGCTTTCAGTGGCCGACCATTCATTAAAAAACCATCGATTAGGTTTGAACAGCTGTCCCACCAAAGCACAGCTTTCGGTGGCCGGCCGTCCTACGTTCAAGTGAATAAAAGAGACTTTATAGCGTCAACTTCACCTTTAATAGAGAAATTTGACTATCCACTGACCTGCTAAAATGTTTAGTTTTATCTCCAGGATAGATTTCCTTGTACTTAAAGTATTTATTCCAATCAAGTAAATGCAGCAGACTCTCCGCACCCTCTATCTCTCCAGTCCTAGATGCTACTGCCAACGTATAGTTGTTGTCATGTAAATGCTGGAGAATTTTGGGGACCTCTGGAAAGGGTTTGATCTTTTGTCCATGCCTATCAGTAATGGTTCCAGTCCTGAAAAGGAGAATCAATATAAAAGTTGAAGTATTTTTAAAACGAGAAAACTAAGACTATATGGATAAAAGCTATACAATGATTGAGTCGATGCGAATTGGAAATATACAAAGGATAATCTGTGTTATTAGGTTCCTCTACATTCATTAAGAGAGCACCCCTGAAGGCATTATAAAGGCACCTCACCTTTGACTCACAAGTTTCATGGGAAATATGCACTGGAATATTTAAAAAATAATAGCTTACATTAGGAATAAATGACACTCCTATTAAAAATAAAAACAATCAATAAAACAAATATTTAAAAAAATCGCTGGTTGATTATATACAGTACTTCAATCAATAACAGTACCGTATTTTAATTAATCCAAACGTAGGATGAGCTCCTTTAGCTACGGCGTTGTCCCTTTAAATCTAATCTAGAGAGTTGTTTCATCTCCTAGACTAGAGTATCATATTCCGCAGGAGATGAAATTCGTTAAACTAAATTTGTTAGCATCGTTAAATTATATAATCAATAAATCAGTACCGGTAGATAAAAAATACTCGTATACTAAATAAAGCTATATAACTCTGATAAAATGTTCAAGACAAGATGTATCATAGAAATACTTGTTAATTTTCATTGAGATTCATTATTTTAAATAGAATTACAGTTGAAGATTTACTTACTCAGAGTCTTTCTTGAACGGTGGAGTGACATGAGTATCAACCCAGAAAGGCCAAAGTGTGTAGTCTGAAAAATATGTAGATTCAAGTTTTGAAATAATTATAATGATTGTTTAAAATTATATTTCAATCCAATTTTTAAAGATTAGAGTTTTTATGAAACGATTCTCTTTTGAATTGGAATAATAAACTAGGCATCTTCATTAATACCGAACATGACAACCGTAGTTGACTTTAAACATCAATGTAAGTTCAATGATAAGACTGTACGTTACATAACTTAATGAGTTTTATTTAAAAGTAATGAAACAATGATTACCTCAAAGGTATGATGAAAATATATGTAATCTCCAGATAATAATGAAGCAACAAAATCTATTTTCCTTATTTCAACAATAAGTTGAGATGAATAAGAAAGCGGGCATAGATAATATTTTTGTTATATTTCTGAGAAGTCAGACATTTTTATGGAAGACCCAAGATAATACAGTTTCAGGGTTATTGGGAAAAATATTTCAATTTACATTAATAGACTACAGATAAAATATAAGGATGATTGGATGATTGATGAAGTTTCTTCTCAGAAACGAAATGAAATGCATCCCTCCGGATTCAAGTGATTAAAAACTAAAACCATTAAGAATGATGGTGTCAGTTCTAATTATCTTTGATTGGATAAAAGTTAATGGTACAAGATAATCTACAGACACTCAACGTACATTTATTAGACACATAATGAAACTTTCTATTCGCATCTACAGGCATGAAGCGTATCGTATCAGAACATACCTACTAAATTTATTTTAAAGACGTTTACAGATCCCTAACCTAGACAATAACGCTCAGATTTTCTCAGTGAATAGCGCTTGTGCTAACCGGTCCATTTTTAAGAAACATAATGGAGGAAATTCCTAGCTTTTTGCAAAAACAATATCTTAATTATCCATTGCCAAGCGGTTTGTAAAGTTCGGTTTCCTGTAAATAGCGACGTCGATTCGCGAGGGCTCCGACTAGAATTATCTGACGGTCTACCTTGTTTTCCATATCATGGAACAAACGGCGAAATGGACCTTCCTGTAGAGTCATATGACATAAATAATACATATTGTGTATTATTATTATTTACTTGTGGATCGAAGCAACTAGTGGACTTCTTTGAATTGTTAAAAAGGTCTATCAATAAAATTATTCGCTAATAACTAAAGGAAAAATTTGACGACATTATTTAAGGTTCTGTGCATGCAAAGAAAGGATTACAAGAGCCTTTATGAGAATAAAAGCAACAATAGATCCGTTTTACATAAATTAGAATAATCAATACAGTGCCTAATGCTTGATAATACCTCACCTAAGTCGAAAACGATCAGTTTAGGAATTCTAGCCATTTCTGTAGAAGTTTGAATATGAAAGTTCTACTACACTATAAATTCATTTTTCCACAAAATTATAAGGAAAATATCACGCAACCGGAAAGTGATATTTTTATGGTTCGTGCATTCAAGCTCTAACCTCAAAGTTTCACTTTTTGCATAACCACAATATTGAAACTAAATCGACTTCTCGAGAGAGGTTTTATCGACTTCAAGAGTCGACTCATCGTGTTGACTTATCTTTGACTGTTTGACAGATGACATTTGCGTATGTGCATTGTAGAAAGTGAACAATTTTGTATTATTAGTTTACAATTATTTTGTATGAAACTCATCAAGCATCAAGATCTTCCTTCTTAACATGGAGTAGGTGGTCATATCAAGGAAGTAGGTAATGTATTTAAATACATTTCTTTCAGATAGTTGTAAAATGAATTAAGTTCTGTAATTTTTAACCTGCAATTCTTTTCACCATACAATTTTCTTAATACAGGATTTGAATTTCAATATCTCTATCGACAGTCTAACATATTATACAAACTGCACTTTGCAGAAGTGAAGTTACACCATTCATTCCCTAATAAGTTATTTTTCCGAAAAGGCAAGATCGCAGCGTGCGCGCCGGGCGTATTACTCAACTATTTGAAAACCTATCGTCTCAAAACTATATTTAAATGAAAATACAGAAAAAATTGAGACGCGGAAGCACAATTTCAAACGTCAAACACTTCTATAAATATTAAATAAAAACGTTTAAAAATGATATGAAGAAACTAACCTCTAATTGCGAATCCGTCAATAAAGTGTCAGTAAACAATATTCTAACACTCTATCAATGTATTATATTCTTGATTAATGGGTAATAGAACTAGTATTCATTTAGTTGACATTCAATGTATTTTTCATTTTAAAATATGTAAGATTACGTAGTTTTTTGGACATGTAAAAGTCGGAACACAAATGTCACTCTCGACTATTGGAATTGGACTATGCACGATACGATATTGCAGATCGATTATTTCGACTTCTCGATAGTTTGTCAGATCGAGTATCGATCACGATCTTATCGACTATTTCTTGTCATTATTTGACTCGCAGCTTTTGCAATTCAAGAAAATAATTGCTATGCTACTACCAACCAACATTTTTGATAGATTGGCCATTCTACATCACTGTCATTCCGAAGTGGAATGGAACTGCATAACCAAACCTTTCCTAACCTGGCTAGATCTGACTGAACCACCTCTGTAAATTTGTTGGTGGTTTTAAATTTGTTGGTGGTGTAAATTTGAGGTGGTTCAGTCACATCTAGCCAGGTTAGGAAAGGTTTGGTTATGCAGTTCCATTCCAGTTTCCATTCCACTTCGGTCCATTCACGCAGACTAAGCTTCTGTGCATGCACGAAATGTTTCCACATGTGTAGATTTAAAAGGTTCCTGGATTTCTTGTTCCATGAAGAACTGCGTTGTTAATATTAACTTTTCAAGTGAATTAAACGACTTGCAGTCAAATTTTATTTAAAATAAGTAGTATTTCACTTACTTTGTAGGCCGAACGTTTTCAGGTTGTTGAAACCCATCTTCAAGGCATCCTCAAGGAAGATGGGTTTCAACAACCCGAAAACGTTCGGCCTACAAAGTAAGTGAAATACTACTTATTTTAAATAAAATTTGACTGCAAGTCGTTTAATTCACTTGAAAAGTTAATTTAAAAGGTCGTGAAAAAATGTAGTAGTTTCGTTATTGGTACATATCGACCTTGTACAATAGTGTCGACAGAGCCGTATCGATAGTTGAAACCCTGTCGATATCGATTAGTCAATCCAATCGATCTAATGATTGCAAATATGTATGGTACAAGGCGAACTGCGAAGTGTATGTCATCTGTAAAGGCGTTTGAGTATTCGGCCTAGGAGGAGCAAATGTAAGGGCATAATCTGGCCCGTGGGACCAAATGTTGAGGCCTGTGGTAGCTTAGAGGAATTGAGGAGAGACAAGAGCAGTGGAGGACCATATGAGGATAAGAGGAAGAGTAATGAGTGTTAGATGTACACTTACCAGACGTTGAGCTGAGTTGGAGAGATGAGGAGGGGCGCCCCTTATTTCCTGCTGCTTGTAGTTGTCCAGTCTGGTATTCGTAGTGCGATGATATATGAGTGTGGAAGAGGAAGTGTGAGAGAGTGAGAGTGATAGAGAGGAAGAGAGTGAGTGAGGAGAATGAGAGACAAAGAGCATGAATGAGAGGATGAGAGAGTAATCGCGTTTGGGCACTGAGTAAAGAGACAATTGCACTGTCTGCTATGGCTTACTGAGAAAGACTGTGAACTATCGAGCTACTTCATTGACGGACTGAGCGAGACTAACTGATAGGGAGGCTCAGAGCTAGGGCGGTTGGCTGCTATCTTATAGTAGATAAGATTGGCCATAACATACCCCCCGCCTTGAACCAATGGTTCAACATATGAGGTATGAAAGGTAGAGACCAGAGAGAAGAGACAAGAGAGTGTCCAGAGAGGAGAGACAAGAGTGTCCAGAGAGGAGAGACAAGAGTGTCCAGAGAGGAGAGACAAACGAGAAGAGATTAAGAGCGAGATTTCTCATGTCTACAATAGTTACTCGATCCACCACTGAGACATGAGAAGTGAGACTAAGAGATTATTCGAGGGGGAGAGGTGACACCTTGACAACTGGATGAGAGAGTATGCCATAAGTAACTGTAGAGAGTTTATATGTTGCAAGAGGCTGAGAGGGGTCATCACGCCAATAAATCAACTGGAATTCTTGGTCTTTGGGATGAATCAAAATTTGACGAAACATTTGTCGAATGTCACAAGTAAATACAACTGGAGAAGAGCGGAACTGCATAATGAGGTCGATTATGTCATTGTGTAATTTTGGTCCAGCATGCAAGAGTGAGTTGAGAGATTTTCCTGTTGATGTTTCAGCAGAGCCATTAAACACGACACGAATTTTATCATTTTTGAAAACTCCGTGATGAGGGAGATAATAATGAGGAGTTTGAGTGAGAGATTGTGAATTCACAGCGTGCATGTGGCCACTTATGATGTAGTCGGCCATGAATTCCTTGTAGGCTTTGTGAAAGGCAGGGTTTCTCATAAAGCGCCGCTCAAGAGAGGTAAATTGTTTTTGAGCTGAGTTGGATGAGTTACCTAACTCATAAGGGTCACCCTTGAAGGGCAATCTTGCAATATAACGTCCTGTAGAATCGCGAGCATGCGTATTTTCAAAGTGTTTTTCACATTCTTCATCAGCTTTAGAACGTTTGGTAGCGAGAGGAGGTTCTTCAATTTTCCAAAATTGTTGTACTTGAGAGCTGAGATCGAGATCTTTAGTAGAGAGAAGAGTATTAGATGTAATTTCATGAGCAGGAAGGTCTATAGCTACTGTAGAACCAATTAATACATATCCGAGAGATGTGTGCCATGCTTGAGGCATGTCCGAGCCGAGATCTAGAGTTGCGCCTGTTATGAGTTTTGAGAAGATATCAGCTCCGAGGAGTACGTCAATGGGAGCTCTTTTATGGAACTGAGGATGGGCTAGGGTGAGAAATTCTGTGGCCTTTAGTACAGCAGGAGAGAGATTTTTCTGAGGCATGTCTCCAGTGATGCTGGATAATATCATCACTTTGTGATCTGGTGCAATAATATCACCTTTGAGAGTTTTCAGAGTCACATTAGTCACACCACGAGAGCGAGTACTAGTGCCTGAGATGCCACTAATTGTTAGTTTTGAACAGCTAGTTCGAGAGATCTTTAATATTGTTGCTATATGCTCAGTAATAAATGTAGCTTGAGCTGCTGTATCTAATACAGCTCTGGCGACGACAGTATGTCCATCACGAGTTGATAAACGTACGAGAGCTGTAGGAAGAAAAGTGGTAAGAGATTCCTCCTGAGCCGCACCAATGAAGAGTTGTTGAGATATTTTATTAACAGAAGTTTTTGAGAGCGGTAGTATTTAACATTTGGTTGAGAGTGGTGAGTAGATTCGGCGTTTCGAGTGAGAGAGTTCCGAGCAGTGGAATCCGATGTTCGAGTAGCTAGTCATTGCGAGGGACTGGTAGGTCTGCTGTTACAAGGAGTGGAGGCAGATGTTTTCTTAATATGCAGCAGCGAGTGGTGACGTCTATCACATATTTGACACGAGCGTTGAGAAGAACATTGTGATAGTTCATGGCGATGACCAAGACAATTCGAGCAACTATTCGAGACTGATACAAAATGTAAGCGCCTTTCTACTGAAAGATTGTAGAATTCTGGACAAGTATAAATTTTATGTCTGTCAGAGCCACAATAAGAGCAATCCGCTTTGGAGGGTGTGTCAGACTCTCTTCTTTGTCTCATTGGAGGTTTAGAGACCTGTTGAGTTGAGTTATTTGTAACTGAGGTCTGATTTTGCGAGACAATATTTGCGTATGAGGCCGGTGGTGAGATAGTGCGAAAATATCCTCGACCACGAGGAGTAGATTGTTGAAATCTAAATTGTTGTAGAGGTTTCGAGACATCAACTATTATTCCACGACCACGACCACGAGATTGAGTGTTGAGAGGAGACGAGACAGCCGAGAGCTGAGGGTAATTCGGAGGTGATGCTTCCTCAATTTCAGAGCATTCTTGATTAATGAATTTTATTATTTCATCGGCCTTTGGAATAAATACAGTGTCCTTGTTTTCGCTAGAGTGAATTGTTGAGCGATAATGTTCATATTTTCTTCTGAGATTAATATCCATTTTTCTTAAGATAATAGCCGACAAGAGAGGATTTTCTTGAGTTGTAATATCAACTTCAATACCTTGGAGCGCTTGGATATTTTCATTATAAGAGTTCAGAAAATATCTCATTTGAGAAGGAGTGTTATCGACTGAGGGTAAATCTAGTAGTTGATTGAGATGTAGCAAAGCGAGTCGTTGAGGTGAATGGTACCGTATCTATCTTTGAGCAGGTTATAGGCTACCTGATAATTAGCAGCTGAGATAGGTAGAGCTTTAATCAAATTTAGTGGTTCATCTGAGAGAACACTAAGTAGATACTGGTATTTCATTACAGAGTCCATGGATGCATTGTTATGAATACTTGAATCAAACATATTTATAAATGAGACCCATTCAAGCATGTCGCCTTTAAAATGCTTCAACTCGAGTTTCGGTAAGCGAACAACAGAGGCTTGTTGTGGAGAAGTAGAGGTTGTAGTCTTATTTTTAGAAGCATTAATTTTGGTTTCACAAAATTCGAGATGAGAGTTAATATAATCGACTAGTTCATCAGCACTATTGAGTGGTGTGTAATTGGGAACAAACTTCTTATCTTCTTGTAACTTGAGTTCATGATATGAGTCAAGAGCATCAGCAAACTCTTTGCGAAGCTTGTCAACTGATTTTGAACGAATCATAAATTTTCTAAGTATTTCTTTATCTGCTGTTTTTTTTTGTCAAATCATAAATTATTTGGATTTGTGAGAAAGCATTATCCTTCTTTGCTTCTAAAACAGGCAGTGATAAAGTCATATTTGATAGTATTTAGCGAGCAGAGTGAGTAGAGTACAGAACAGGTGAGTAATAGAGAAAATTCTGCTAAGTCGAAACTGTAAACAAAGAACAGCTGTGGTCGACGTTCTGATTAGGATAATTATTGTTGAATGGTGAACGAAGAGCAAAATAGAATGAAAGTGATTAAATGGACCGAGAGCCAGAGAGAGATAACGTCTTTGAAGTAAGAGCACGAGAGTGAGTGAGAACGCAATAGGGAGTAGAACGTCCTTTGTAGTAGAGCATAGAAAGACAAAGAATGATTGTCTGTAATACGACGCTGCGAGTGCGAGAGAGAAAGAGAACGAGAGTGCGTCGAGTGAGAGAGAATGCTCGACAGAGTGAGATAACGAGTGGAATTCAGAATATTATTTTTCAACTTTGTAAGAAGGAGCCTGCTATAGCTTATCAAGGAGCTAAGAGATAAGAGCAAGCTACAATTGCAGGTTTACAACGATAATCCTTTCAAAATGCACAAAATTGAGCAACTTATAAAACGGCTTAACAAGAGTATTTTTGAATAAATTATTCAAAAAGAAACGTCTAAAAGAACAATTAAACTTCCGTAGCACAAGTCCGTAATTCAATAAAAGCTATTAGTAGAGTCCACTGGTAAATAGGAAAAAGAATTGTCACTATAGGCACAGAAAACGTTAATTAATTATCACTACTGACACATGTTATCTCAACAAATTTCAAAGAGGACCGAACTAGTTTCTACAAATGCGTTCGCCTTAAATAGGTTTTTCAACAATCGAGAGATCTCTCCATTTTTCTATCAACTTCTAAATAAACAGATAAGGAAACTCGCACTTTCCACAATATTCCATAAGATTCCATTAATTTCTAATCAAACTACTAGAACATTCTACAAAGTACCAAGTAAACACCATAAAAGTGTCAAAAGAAGAGTAATTAATTGCTTAGAAGTAAACATTTGCATAGCAGATAACACCGAGAACCACTGTTCCTTCTTTCTCTCTCTCCATTTTCACTACAGTATGTATGGAAGCTTACAGGCGTACACCGAAAGTAGCTTCCTTAACACAGTTTAAAATCAAATCAAATCAATTCACTGTAGTATAATCATTAAAAGTTAAAGATACATTTTCAAGAAAAATACTGTAAAAGTCATATAAAGAATGTAGATTAATAAAAAGAGGGGAAAACGTTTCATAAAATATAAGTATGTATTATGGTATAAATTACAGATGAAAGTTAGGGTTAAGTTAACAAAAAATACTCAACATTCCTGAAACTGGAAACAATTGACTATGTTTCTACTGTTTGGAAAAAATTCGTTTTTAGAGAAATCGCCACAGCGTTCTCGTCATTTTTTTTTTTTTTAAATAATTATATCATGCGTTTCAAAGAAGAATTGATTTTATTAGCCACTAAGACTAATAGATTTATTTTCTATAATTGGTCAAATAATAAAATTGAATTCCTGGATTTCTTGTTCCATGACGAACTGCGTTGTTAATATTAACTTTTCAAGTGAGTTCTACGACTTGCAGTCGTTGCAGTTCATCATGTTCATCACGCAGTTCGTCATGGAACAAGAAATCCAGGAATTCAATTTTATTATTATTATTTTACCAATTATAGATAATAAATTTATTAGTCTTTGTGGCTAATAAAATCAATTCTTCTTTGAAACGCATGATATAATTATTTTTTGAAAAAAATCGACTGAAAGTCGTTGAATTCACTTAAAAAGTTGATAATAAAATTGAAATAAAGATCTTTAGCCCCTGTCTGTACTATACATATTTTGTGTTTGTATCAACTTAATTCACTTTCTAAATAATGTGAAAATGATTTGAGGTGTAATAATGCATTCTAATCAGTACTCCTCAAATTGTTTTCACTCTAATTGGTTCCCTTTGATGTATGATGTTCTTTCAGATGTTCAAAACATGCGTTTCTGAGACTCATATTATTTCTGATTTTCAGATAACGCGTCCATGAGTCCTTTCTTTCAAGTACGGTACCGTATTAAAGATCTCAAAATAAATTCACGTTATTCTTCAAAGTGATGCGGAATGTGAAACTACTTTCAAAGCATCTATTAAAAAGTTTCTGGTCTCCAAAATTATCAGTTGTGGAAAGGTTTTTGTCAATACACAGGAGAGAATCATTAGTAAGGTATGGAAGGAAAACTTTTATATTTGTTTTCATTATGAACCCAATGCTTCATTTCTAATGTCAAGAGACTTTTATTTTTCAAAATTCTGCTCATTCACGTCCAGTTCAAAATAGGAATTCATCATTGATCTTTATGTGCTAGATAATCTTCACATTGTTAAACTCAATTCAAATTAATTCTTGAATATCCTTTGATACAGTAAAGCTTATTTATGCAATATAAAGCATATATTATAATGAAGAATTAGCTATCTAATATTAAAACTATCCCTGTATTTCACTTTTATATATTATTCTACTCACTTATATTGGAGATGCTAGAGGGATGCATGTCACTTCTGAAAAGAAGCTTCGTCAGAAGTGAAATGCATCCCTCTAACATTATATAAAAGTCAAATACAGTGTCAGTTTTAATATTAGATTGTTCATTAAGTATTTCGTCATGGAAAACATAACAGAAAGAGTTAGCTTCTTTACTTCTTGTAATATTCCCGTTATTATATTTCTTACTCTTTACTTTTGTTTTCCTACACTCTTTCCGAGGGGAGACCGATCTCGCTAGACGTTGAAAATGCAATAAGGAAAAACCAATTTGTCGAAACAAAACAATATTTTTTACTTTTCCCATTGAGTACGGTACTGCAATTTAATTAATAAATATTTGTTTATATAGCTCCATCTTTCTCCGCACGAATAACTTACTTAGATAAAACTACTTTAAACTGGAAATGTGAATGCATATCGCCAGTTTAAAGTTCTGTAGTTCTTCTATTATTATTGAAAATTATTCAAGTTCAATATAAGGTGATTGAACCAGCTAGTTGTAATACACATCTACGTATAAAAATACTATAAACTCTACCCCACACAGCACATAAGCTTAAACTAAGTTTGTATTTTACTTGGTTTTAACACTGTCAAGCAAGTTTGGCGATCCAAGTTATTTCCAAGCTCAAATCAAGCTGTTTAATACAAGCTGGTATTCCCTAGCTTATTAATAACTTGGGTTTCACAGCATAATAATGGAGGTGCGTTTGGTGCGCGCGCAACTCATAAAGTTTCTTTTTTGTGCGCTAGTTTTGCTAGTAGCGCGTAGCGTGATCTCGTCAACATCGTTGTTATTTCATAGGTCCGCCATTGATTGCTCCATTACCGGATCACCGCCTCACGCAGCAATTTGCAATCTTTCAGCAATCTATTCAAGTTATTTAATTTTAATATTTCAATTGTTTGCCCACTCGAGCAGAGTTTTAGTTGAACATCAAGATCCAAAAGGTAAGTGTTTACTGAGCACTATTCATGTATTTTGCAAGTATATGTGCATATGCACATAATATTAATTTTAGGTGAGGATGAACCATTGTGCATCATGTATTAACGGTGAAAATAAAGAGTCTTACTGACTCTTATAATTCCATATTATCAGCATCCTTAGACTATGATTCAATACGATTTTTGATGCCATTTAAACAATACAGAAAAAAGCACAAGTCAATGATTAGATTCCTGGTTTCTTGTTCCATGACGAACTGCGTTGTTAATATTAACTTGTTATGTGAATTTAACGACTTGCAGTCAAATATTCATTAAGAATAAGTAAAATTTACTTACTCTGTAGGCTTTCGAATCTTTGAGATCCGTTTTCAGAGGCGTGTTCCTAGATCATCAATGTCAGTTTTTTTTTTCAATGATTAGTCTACAATAAGGTGTTACCTACCCTACTTTATTTTATTTTATTTCAGAAATCTAACTGTCTCCCATTGTTTTGTGTAGTAGTGAAGTCATCACTTTCTAGGCTTTAAGCTAAAGCAGTGTAAACTTCTAGGTAGGCAAAGGTCTCGATCTATTATTTATTTAGCATATATTATTAGCTTTGCCAGAAGTCTAGGAGATCAAGCTTAAATTAATTGCCTGCAGACTAAGTTTGGCACTGTGCAACAGCAAGAATGAACATTTTTGGATCTGATAGATAGAATTTCTTGTTTTGACTGAATGAGAATTTGACTTAATGAAACGAATTCGTTTTTTGTGCAAGCATATTTTTAAAATAGCATCTATGCCCAGTGCTGTTTTAGTGACAGTAGGCCTACGCCGTACTGGTACCTCTTGGGACAAAAAACAAAAAAAATATATATATTTTGTAACTTTAGGTCAGCCATTATGCGATTGACGCAATGTAGAACTAGCAACTGTGTCTACTTGGTGCGAGACTGTACCTAAGTTTATCAAATTTATAGCTTTTTCTTGTAAAATCTAGCTATCTAAAAACACACTGATTACCTTACTTTCCATTTTTGTAACAAACTGTTATTTGAAAAATTATGCAATAATACATGTAAACTAGGTTTTTGTGCGCTTTTTATAATATGCCCTTGAAATCTGTACAAGATTAAATTTCTACAGTAGGCCAGTTAGTTAGCAAATACAGTTTTTTTCCAGTAAAAGCAGACATAACTTTTAAGGAACCACAAGTTTGATATGCATAAAAAATTTCAAACTGTCTCAGACAAATAATCTTTGTATTCTTATCTTATCAATTTAAAAAGTTTTCCCGGGGGCGGACCCCTTCTGAATACCCCCTAGACCCCCTGGAACATTGCATACCTGAACCTATATTGTTACAAAAGCAGCACTATCTATGCCTATATTAATAACTTAATATTTGCTGAATTAAATGATTTATTCGTAATAATCAAATGCTACTATACTGTTTTGCTGTAATATCGTAGATTACAAATTTAACATCTATATTTTATATGCAAATTACAATTTTTTGTCACATAAAGTATTTATTTTTCAGCTGAAAGTACTCATGTCGGTGAGAGGGAGAGATGCTAAGGGAATGACTTATAATTGCTTGAGATGGTGTCTAAGCTACGCAGTCTTACCCAGTGGGTGGGGGTAGTAGAATTGCACCCACCGTATCCCTGCTTGTCGTAAGAGGCGACTAAAAGGGCAACTGTCCGTTGACCTCATTATCCTGGAAACCTATCCTTTATCCTGCTCTTCATCCCAGCCCCTTCCTCCACCCTTTCCTCTTTCTCTGTTATAGGCCAACCCAAGGTGTGATGTGAACCGTGCTGATGGGTGGATGACACTGGGCCTTTTGTACAGTGTCTCAAACGGTGCCTGCAGGACACCAGGCGCCCTCCTGCAGTATGTAGCCTTGCCCGGGCATGCGGGGCTCTGTCTGGGTTGACTCCACTTCCCTAGCTGCTCGTGGGAACCACATGAATCTCCAAAATTCAAAACAACCAGAACCAAACCCCAAGGTAACTCCAGAAGTTGCCTTGCCCTCAAACCCATCAGGATCCGCCCCATCAGGGCAGGTTCCTCAATCTGAAATGGGTGCATCAGGAACACAGGAGGTTCCGTTGCATTCTCATGTAGAGGCTATCAACATTGAGAAGGCTTCTATGGATATCAACATGGACGACATGAGCTCAATCGCATCAGCCCCACTGGAGGGGGAGGATGAGCTTCTCAGAAGTCCAGAAACACCAAAATCCGCCGGTATGCTTGAAGATGCCATAGAGCAACTGAGCAGCTTGCGGGTAAAGAAACCAAACCTCACCACTGCCCAAAGAAGGGCGGCCATTCAGGCAAAACTTCTTGAGAGAGGTGAAGCTTTTGACCCAGCAAAGTTTTGGAGGGGTAAAAAGAAAAAACCTAAGAGACCAGAGATGGGTGAAACTCCAGGCACAAATGTGGGTCTAGAGGCTGGGTCAAGGGTGGCCAAGCGCCCTAGAGGCAACATGGCCACCCCTCCCTCAGCGGAAGGACCTACAAAAAAGGCCAGGAGTGGAACTCATAGAGGTCATGATGTCCAACCCCTTAATCTAGGGACTTCTAGTAAAGGAGTCTCTTACAGGGACATTTCTGCCACCAAAATGGCCATTGTCTTGGAAAGCTATCCTGAGGCTAAGCTTTCAGCAGAGCAAGGAGAAGTCATTGAAGACGCCATTATGGATGAGCTCCTGGAGGACGGCTGCACTCCATCATTTGCAGGCACCTACATGGAAAAAGGTGTCTTGATTATATCCTGCATTAACGATGCTACTAAGCATTGGCTGGAGGTACTCATCCCCAGACTCAAACCACTTGGGGAGAAGAAACTCATTGTTGGTCTGAGGAAAGACATTATGAAGTCAATGAGGGTATTCTTTAGAGCTCATCCAAAGCTTCTGAAAAAGACTCCAGAAAAGGTCCTTGAGATGCTTGACAAGCAAAACCCCACCTTGAAGGTGAAGGAGTGGAAGGTCCTGCCAGCCAAGCCAGACCCAAAAGGTTATGGATTTGTCTGTTTCCTGGATGAGGCCTGCTTCAATGCTGTTAGGTCGGCCAACTCTAGAGCCAACCTAGGACTCTGGCAAGTCTCAATTGTCTCAACAATAGTCAAGGACAATGCCCAGGGTCCTCCAGATCAATCTACATCACAGTAAAGCAGCCTCAGCTGCTTTCTGCCAGTTCTTCCTCAGAGAGGGATTTGACCTGGCACTGATCCAGGAACCATGGCTTCACCAAGGAAGGGTTGCAGGCCTGGGTGATACCAAGGGTAGGTTAATTTACTGTACCTCTCTCAAAAATGTCAGAACCTGCATACTTGTGAAGAGAGGTATGGACTGCCTAACACTCACTGAATTCTGTTCTAGAGATCTCACTGCGGTGTCTATAACCTGGAGCAATGAAGGCAAGGAATGGAGCACAATTGCAGGCTCGGTTTACTTGCCTTACGACTCCGGGGACCTTCCTCCATCAAGAGAACTTGAACTTCTGGTGGAGTCATCTTGCGCTGGCGGACAACAACTCCTTTTAGGTTGTGATGCCAATGCTCATCACACAATTGGATGGGGAAGCTCTGACACTAATCCAAGAGGTGAGGCTCTCCTTCAGTTTCTCATATCTAATAATCTTTATGTCTGTAATGCTGGAAACCGTCCGACGTTCGTTACACGAAATCGAAGTGAGGTTATTGACATTACACTTTGCTCAGAAGGACTCCTTAGTGCCATCGACAATTGGCACATAAGTCATGAGGCCTCTTTGTCTGACCACAGGTTCATCTGTTTTAACCTGCAAAGTGAAGGCAGCTCATCCTGCTATCGAGATCCAAGGAGAACAGAATGGTCACTCTATAAGTCTGACCTCCTGTCTCAACTTGGATCATTAGGCAAGAGGGTCACCTGCTTTGCAGACATTGATCAGATTGCTTCCGATCTTCAGAATGCAATCATAAGCTGCTTTCAGGACAATTGTCCATTGCGGCGGGGAAAGAGTTGTACTAATACTAAATGGTGGACTGCTGACCTTGACCGCAGAAGGGCGGTTGTCAGGAAGCTTCATAACCATTGCAAACGGAGCTGTAACTGGGAACCATACCACAGGGCACTCACAGAATACAGCCTTGCAATCAAGAAAGCCAAAGAGAACTCTTGGAGACTGTTTACACAGGAGGTAAATAGTCTTAGGGCAGCAGCAAGACTGCAGCATGTCTTAGCTTCACGCCCAATTGGCCTCCTGGGAACTCTGAGGTTACCAGGGGGACAATATACCACTGGAACTGGTGGAAGTCTCAAACTACTCCTTGAGACTCACTTTCCAGACTGTGTTTTTGAGGGTGCTTGCTCAGGCATGTCCGGCAACAGCGAAATGGGCTCACGGCCAAGAGCTGATCGTGGAAGCTGGACTTTAGCCAGACGTATTGTCACACTTTCCAAAGTTAAATGGGCCATCTCCAAGTTTGGCCCATTCAAATCTCCTGGGGGGGACGGTATCATACCGGCTATGTTGCAGCAAGGACCAGAAGCTCTCTTGGTCCTCCTGTGCGAACTCTTCAGAGCAAGTCTGGCTTATGGGTACATCCCTCAAGCTTGGCGCCTCAGTAGGGTGGTCTTCATTCCCAAGAGAGGAAGAGCAGACTACTCAACTGCAAAATCATTTCGCCCCATCAATCTTACATCGTTTCTCTTGAAGACACTGGAGAGACTGGTGGAGAGACATCTAAGAAAGGGAGTGCTTTCAGGTACTCCTCTTCATCGGAATCAGCATGCCTATCAGCCTGGTAAGTCCTGTGAAACAGCCCTGCATCAACTTGTGAGCAGGGTGGAGGACAGCCTTGCTGCCAAGGAGATTGCTCTATGCACCTTCATGGACATTGAGGGTGCTTTTGACAATGTTACTTACATGGCCATGGTCCGGGCAGTGCATGGGCGTGGTCTTGAGTCTGCTATATGTAGGTGGATTGAGGCCATGCTCCACTCCAGGCGGATCAGGGCTGATCTTCAAGACAAATCGATGGTGATCATACCTGCAAAAGGTTGTCCGCAGGGAGGTGTGCTTTCTCCTCTTCTGTGGAACCTTGTGGTGGATGGTCTCCTCTGTGAACTCACTAGTAGAGGTGTCTTTGTCCAGGGCTATGCAGATGACATAGTCCTCATGGTACAGGGAAGGTTCACAAATATTGTTGCTGATGTCATGAACGTCAGCCTTCAATTTGTTAATGACTGGTGTCTTGGAGAGGGACTAAGTATAAATCCATCAAAGACTGTAGTTGTTCCATTTACAAGGAAAAAGAACCTGGAGTCTCTCTCCCGGTTGAAACTTGGACCAACACAGCTCAAAGTATCAGGTATAGTCAAATACCTAGGGCTGACTATCGACTCCAAGCTGACTTGGAACAATCATTTGAATAATATACTGCACAAAGCAAAATGGGCGCTTATGACGTCCAGGAGATTTGCAGGCTCCATGTGGGGGATCAAGCCTCACATAGCGCTGTAGCTGTACAAGGCAGTAATAAGGCCTCAAGTCACATATGGATCACTAGTCTGGTGGACAAAGGTGAACCAGATTACAGCTACAGCCAAACTCACAAGTTTACAAAGGATGGGCACACTCCTAGTCACTGGAGCTTTCAGGAGCAGCCCATCAGCAACTCTTGAAGTTGCTCTTGGCTTGCTGCCCTTGGATATTTTTATCAAGGCAGAAGCACAAAAATCAGCCTATCGATTGAAAGTCACAGGCCAATGGAGGGAAGACCTGTCTGGAACAGGCCATTGCACAATCACCAAAGCTGTTGTTCATAGCCCTGTGCTTGAAATGACTTCAGATGTCATGAGTATGGAGATGGTTTTCACTAAACCTTTTTCTGTTAAATTCTGCTCTAGAGAGGAGTGGAGGTCTGAGGAAGGGCCCTATATCAGGAGAGGTAGCCTTGTCTGGTACACAGACGGCTCTCTTATTGAAGGGAAATCTGGCTATGGGGTGTACAGTGAATCACCCAGAACAGAAATCTGTGCAAGTCTGGGACAATACTGTACTATCTTTCAAGCAGAAATTTGGGGCATCATGGCTTGTGCCAATATAGGCATTGCCAGACGCTATTGCGACAAGCATATAGTAATCTTGTCAGATTGTCAGGCAGCCCTCAAGGCTCTTGACTCTAATGAAATCAAATCAAAATTGGTGTGGGAGTGTCACAAAACACTCAGCAAGCTCGCAACACACAACTCTGTGCATCTTGGTTGGGTACCTGGCCATGTAGGCATAGGTGGCAACGAGTGTGCAGATGGGCTTGCTAAGCAAGGTTCTAGTAGGTCATTCTTTGGCCCAGAGCCAAGCTGTGGCATAAGCAAAACTACTGCCTTCCACACAATAAACAAATGGTCCAGGGACTTACATCACCAGCAATGGCAAGGTCACTCAGGCCAAGCACTTGGCAAAAGGCTGCTAGCAGACACAAGCTCCTACTTCACCAACTGGCTGGTGAGGCTGGGTAGAGGTCAGGTTAAGCAGCTAATTGCTCTGATAACTGGACATGGCCACTTCAGGAAACATCTCCACACAATCGGACTCAGAAATGAAAATCAGATGTGTAGGCTTTGCAATCAGTCTGAAGAGACTGCCAAGCATATCATACTGGATTGCGAGAGACTCGGGGCAAGGAGAATGGCTCTGTTTGGCTTTAAGCAACCAGGTGATGAATGGGACGTTAGCATAGGGAAGAAACTCCTGGATCTTGTAAAGGGCACAGGTATTGGTTTGCCTAACTAACGTACTAGGGACACACAATAAGCTTCGGTTGACGTGTGAGGATCTTTGAATCTTCTGGATCTTTGAATCCGTCCCTTCAAAACATAACATAACATAAGCTACGCAGTCGCAAACAAATTGTCTTATTCAGGTGTGGCAGCTAAGGACAGGGCAAAGACCAAGAAAATAGCCTTCAAGACCACGCAGCTCTGCAAAGTTATTAATGGTAGGTTTTTTTAAATGTTCTGTCTAAAATATTTGGAATCTACATTCCAACCTACCTATCATCACTGACAGTGCCACTGCTGATAGAAAGATTGTTAAAGATTGAATAAATATATCAGGAAGCTTGTTTAAAGGTTAGGACATTGGCCTCACACATTAACAAAACTTGCTTCAAACTAAACCTTATACCTACTTATGCTAGAATGCAAATAAAACTACCTAACAAACCCTATAGAAACCTACAATTCAATGCAGAATATGAGTTAGACTACACGTTAAACTTCTTAGACCTCACTATCACAAAACTAAATAACATGCACAAATTCAAAATCTACAGGAAACCAATTCTCACAGACACACTTATTCACAACTCATCCAACCATCCACATCAACACAAACTTGCTGCTTTTAACTCCATGATCTGTAGACTCTTAAATGATCCACTATCACAAGCTGACCGACCACCAAGAATAAATTAATATGATCAAATACTTAGCTCAACAAAACGGATACAACACAAATATGATAGACAGAATCCTAAATAAAATGAAAACCAAAACAGATTTGTCAT
Source organism: Conomelus anceps (assembly GCA_948455865.1). Lineage (NCBI taxonomy): Eukaryota > Metazoa > Arthropoda > Insecta > Hemiptera > Delphacidae > Conomelus > Conomelus anceps. Next base: position 60,457,810 of record OX418221.1, read on the forward strand.
ACACATATTTCAATAAAAAAACACATATTCAAAATCTACAGGACTTTTGACTTTATGCAACACAAAGTAGCACATATTTTTCAAGAATCTGTATTTAACACAGCATTCAGAACAACAATTAGCCTGAGACACCAGCTCCAACAAAAAAACATCTTACCCAACAAACAGCAAAATATGTTTTTCATAACCCATTAAAGTTTGTCATGTAACTAACTACATTAACATTTATTTTGTCTTTCTAATTCAAAATTCAGAGTCAGATTAATATAAGGCAATGCAAAGATCAACCTTACATACATTTTTAATATGCACTATGCCTAATTTTCAGATTCAGTTATCTTAAAATGCATATGTCCATCAATTAATGATCCTGACATGCATATGTCCAGCAATTAATGATCCTGACATATGAATCAGCTGGCCTTTGTCAGTAACAAAGCTACACAAGGCATCACCCATCCTTCACTCATACTTGGGTTGAGATACACCTGTTTGGAGTTCCCATTTCAAAGTTAACTTGACCACGTGGATTCATTGATTTCATCAATTTCAATTGATGGTACACCCTGACTTGTTGAGGCATTTAAACAAAGTTTCCTAAAGTGATCTATTGTGAGTAGTTTCATGTTACTGAAATGACAAAAACACTATTATTTTACAGTTGCTGTGAAGAAAATTCACCCTTCATCTACTGACCAAGATTTGAAGGTCTACATGTGTCACTGGTTGCAGCAAGCCAACTCAAGGATCCCCAAATGTAAGAATACTTATTTAAGTTATTTTAATTATTTATCCTCCAAATTGTGTCATAGTTCCTTCCTTTCAGAAATACATTTTTTTTCATAAGTGTCCATGATAATGAATTAAAGTGTATATGATGTTGAAGATCCATCTTGTTTCCACTAATATATAATAAAAACTTAGAAAACACTTAAGTGGAAATTATGACTCATGTTATGGCATGACAGCTATTTCACTCTGATGTTAAAAGCATCGTCAGATGACCCACAGTACACTCTGAGTATACTGTGAGTCATCTGACAATGCTCTTAACATCAAAGTGAAACGGCTGTTACATCATAATGTGTCATAATTTCCACTTAGTGTTTTTCAAGTTTTTATTATAAAATGTATAGATTACAATACATAGGTTTAGTATATAATAATAATATCGTGTGATCTGGCTGGCTCAGGTCTGGTGTCAGAGTTATCAGGTCGCACCTGAATAAGTTCAGGGCCTCTGATGTGACTTAACGACTGTTTTTTTAGGCAGCCGGGACCGACAGATTAACGTGTCCTCCGAAACACGGGAGTGGCCTAAGGTAAATAGTATATTAGTTTTAGTATAATAGGTTTAGTATATTACATAACATGGGTGGTGAGATGGTGTTTACTGTATGAGTATGATAGTTTATGCACAAGATGAAGTTGAGTGGGCAATAATGATCTTAGATCAGCTGATCTAGCTTTTGGTCAAATGTTTTATCAGTGAATTATTAGCAAGTAGCCACCCATAAGTGTATGGTAATAATCATTTGATGATCTTTACCACACAGTGTGCGGTAATAATCATCAAGTGACATCAGCTGACAAAAAAAGATAGTATATTACACTACAAGTGTGGGAAATGGAGTTTACCATACAAGTATGATAAGTTAATGCATGAGATGGAGTCAAGTGCAGTATATTATCATACAAGTATGGTAAACATCTTCTCAGGCAAGTTACAAATGATATTTTTTGTCATACTAGTCTGAAATATAAAAATAATAAAATTTGAGCAAGTACAAGAAACATCATTAAACATAACCTCAAAATCCACCACAGTAGTAAAATACTAAAAATTTATCTGAGATCAGCTGTTTTTCCAAATTCTGAATCAGCTGGAATGTGGTAATATCCATTAACACACTGAAAAAGGATGCAGTAATGAAAATCTGTTGTTCTTTCTGTAAACAGTTGTTTACTGGCTCGATTCAATGCTTGGTAAAGTGGTGAATGTGTATGAGTATGACAAAAATATTATTACCATATTGAGAAATGGGTAAACTGCCAGCACATATTTTTGTATTTGTGCTACACATCTAGAGTGAGCTACTTCAGCCATATTATGATTGCCACCTATCACTGATTTAAGTGACACTTTGGTTTAAATTAAGCTGTAGCATTTGGATGATCACTGTTGATTAAAATATATAATGGCTCTAAATGCCATTACATGTTTGCATTCATGACATTTGCCCTATCAACCTACTTCCTCCATTTTAATTGTGATTCTTTTTTTCAGGGCCTTTGTAGAAGAAAACCCTCAAGCAGCTACTTCAGAATAAACACTGCTGTGTGTGTTGTATACATTAAAATTATTTTATGAAGATTCCTTCTTTGTACATATAATTTATTCCCAACCCCTACTAACTATGAAAACTATATGCATTGTTTTATGAGTGATTTGATAATCAAACCTGTTAATATCATATAATACCTATATACTTTATTTAAAAAAATTTAAAATACTATAGTTTTTTCCAGGAAATTATAGTGTTTTTTCAAATGTTGCTCTCCAATTTCAATATTGTTGTTATTCAACAGCAGTGTTTCAACTATAGTTATTTTGCAGATTTTTGTTGATAAAGTTCAATCAGCTACCTAAAAGCCTGTTAATAACTTGGGAATGTAAGTTTACTTTAAGCTTACTTTAGACTAGTTGTAATAAGCTTGTTTTTAGCCTGGTATTGTAAGTCAGTTAATAACTTGATAATGCAAGTTTACTGTAAACTTACTTTAGCCTAGCTTAAACAAGCTTGTTATTAGCCTGGTATTGTAAGTTAGTTTTAAGCTTGTAACCTCAAACTTAGAACAAGTTGAGAAAGTGGTAACTTCGAAGCTTAAAACAAGCTATTTTTAAGCTTAAAAGCTTGTTTACCCAAGCTAAAGTTAAGCTTGTAAGCTTGTTCTTTTAGGCTTGAAACAAGGTTGGAACAGGTTTATTGTGCTGTGTGGGACCCAAGCATATTTTTATGAAATAGCTTATGTTATTTTTTGAGAAAATAGACGAAAAACTTCGTATATTAACTTGCTATAGGTATTGAGTACGTTTAATCCATTATTTGTGATTTACCTGTGGTGAATGAAATTTCTCTTCGAGTTTTTTCGCACAGGGGTCAGAGTTAATGTTAGTTTGATGTGGAACAATTGGAATATGATTATAACAGTTACCTACCTGTTATAATGAACCTAGATCAGATTAGATGTAGATTACAATGAACCTACAAGCTTCATTAACATACTTGAAGGCTACTCACCTTTAAATATTCGTTCAGTTCTAGGTTTGTTAAAAATTACTCCAATTTCAACCTTTTTTGTAAAAGGGTATGTGTTATAGACAACAAATAAAGTTACGTTGAATTAAGTATTACTTATCTGGATTGAAAAGAAACTATTTTAAAATCATCTCTGAATATATTAATAACACTAGAATAGTTATGCTAATAGACGCGAATAACCTGATAATGTGAAGAAATTATTGTTAAGGAATGCTTTTACAAAAAATTAAATCGTTCATGCCGAAGAAAAAAAACCCTTAGGAGCAAGAAAACTAGATTAAAGATCAATATGCCAAAACAAGTTTTTTTGTCATATATTTTATATTGTAGGCTATTTTGTTGTACAGTGAAACTTCCCAATAAAAGACACCGTCGGGACTTCATAAAATGTCCGCTATTGAGAAAAATTACCAAAATAAATAAGCATATAATGCATATGTATAATGACGAATTTTTATTGTACAGTACAACATTACTATATAACTTAATAAAGAAACAAAGTTACTGAAAATTAGGCACTGTAGTATATCTTTCATTTTTTAACGATGATTACTGTCCCACTTTCTAATCAAATTTTTTTGAAAAAAATTGGTAATTTTGGTCTGCACCTTACAATCTTTTTGAAAAGTCTTTTCAACGTGCTGCTGGAGTTCAGAAATTAGACGAATTTCTCCCGTGTCTTGTTTTTTTTTAAATAGCTTGATGAATAGAATGGAAATGTTCAACACATTTCAGTTTTAACTCAACATGCAACTGATGATGCAACATGAGCATTGAAACCTGGTTTTGCATATTAAAAACTAGTAGAAATTGACAATATCTGTGTTATTATTCAATCATGAAACAGTTCTACAATATGTCTGAAAGCAGTGTTAAATTCAACACATTTGTTTACACAAGCCGTAAATAGATCGTGACTGTCCGGTATTGGGAGGTCGTATCAACTCGTGGGCCAAAAATTTGGTGTCCGCGTCCGTTTTTAAGAATGTCCGTTATTAAGAGGTTATACGGTCATTTAACGCCATTATGCATCGATCGGGGAATTCAAAAGTGTCCGTTACTAAGAAATGTCCGCTATTGGGAGGGAAGTTTCATTGTACTTATAAACTTGAAAGCAAGATTGAAGATTAGAAAGCCGAAATAAATGAAATTATTTTCACTCGATATTTTCTATTGTAGACTATATTATAATACAATACCGATATGCTTATTGAGACGACGAATCTCATTCCAAAATAGGAAGGATTGTTGGTATAAGAATGCGTTTCGTCAGTCATTAATAAAATTCAAATAATGTAATATATAAATTATATTAATGTAATAATTCAAATAATATCTTCTTATCTTTTTTCCGTTCTTTTTTTAAGTGTATGAAGACCACATAAGTCGGAGACGTGTGCGTGGATAATGAGTTGAATGATAATGGTTGATGAGTTGGACCTACAGTTTTAGGTGGGTTCCGAAACACTGGGACGTGGTTTACAGAGATTAGAGTATTTTTTGCTGGCCAAACCTCACGCAAAAGGCCTAGACGCTTGTGCGCTCTTGACTTATCTTATCTGACAGAACAGATACCTGCCATTTCAGGCTATGAATGATTCTGACAGATTGTACATAGTAATTACATTCAAAAAATAAATTTGAAAAATATTATGTAAATATTAATTTAAAAAAAAAACATTGAAAACTCAATGGTTTTTTATTTTTTTCCATTTATTTGAAGAAATGAGTTTTCACACTTATATTATTATATTATTATTTAAGGAAATACATGCATAAAAAATGTGACCTACTGTAGTTTTCATATAACTTGGCAACAGTATGTTGGGTTCAGATGTAGCATGTCCCATCTGCTACACGCTGCCAAGTTATATGAATTCTACAGTAGCAACTTATTAAAAGATTCAGAAAAAATCTTAAACATTTAACAATAAAAAACGAATTTTGTAAATAATGTCCAATTATATGGTCATTATAATACATGTAATTGGCGAGGAAAACATGAGAATCAAGTGCTTTGTTATTGAATAAAAGGAATAAGTGAGTAGCTGAACTTCACAAGTTTCAATTTTAATTGGCATTGGAAGTGAATGAACACACCATTGTCTTCATGTGCATTGCAGAAGCTGGCCTTTTCCCAGCACTTTTGCACTGTCATTATAGGGTACCAAGTGTTATTAGTCGAAGCAGTGTCAGTACAGCAACCACTGTTTGAAAATTACTATCTAGCGTAGATTGCAAGTGAGATTCATTATATTCAAGTGTCATATCCATTGTTAATCAGTTTTCAATCAGATTGTAATTCTTGGGTACTCATTGGTATGTAAATCACTGTACATGATTATGTACATTCACTTTACATGATAATTCATTTATCGTTCCTGCTCAAGTTCCATTTCCAATCATTTTTAAAAGATTATTTTTCTGAACAATATTTTTCCCCATTATCCAGAAGTAATTTTGTTCATTTTTATTCGGAAGTAATGATGAATTCATTTTGTCTTAGCTTTACTTTCAACTAAGCCTTTTCCATGTTATCTATTAACTTATTATGGTAGAAAAAGGAAAACATTAAAAAAACTCTGGTTGTGGAAAAATGATTCCAAACCTGTTTAACACACTCTTTACAGTGTATGCCCAGTAAAGTTACAAAACAGTCAAGTCGCAAATTACATCCCATGTTTTCTTTATTTATTTCAATGTAATATTTCTTCTAGATATTAAACTAGAATTGATATTGTAAGACTTCTGAGTGAATATTAACAATCGCTTATGTGCTATGGCTATTTCTCACTGTTGTGGTGCCTCTTCAGACACGGTTGGCGGTCTACCGTACTAAATTAAGGTTGATAACTGACCTAATTTAGTGAACTGTCAACTGTGACTGAACAAAACACCACAGCTGTGAGAAATGGCCATAAACAAGTAAATGTTTGAATTTACTCAGAAGTCTTCAATGGACTTCTTAGTTAACTATTAAGTTAACTAACTAGTTCATTTAGTTCATTAACTTAGTTCATTAACTGTTAGTTCATTAACTATTTTTATAAAGTTCATTAGCTATTCTAGTAATAGTTCATTTTACATTCATTAATTAGTTTAGTTCATTAACTATTAGTTCATTAACTAATAGTTCATTAACTATTTATGAACTATTACATAGTTCATTAGCCATTAGTTCATTAACTATTCAGTTCATTAACTATTTTAGTTCATTAACTATTTTTATAAAGTTCATTAGCTATTTCAGTAATAGTTCATTTTACGTTCATTAACTAGTTTAGTTCATTAACTAATAGTTCATTAACTATTTATGAACTACTACATGGTTCATTAGCTATTAGTTCATTAACTATTCAGTTCATTAACTATTTTAGTTCATTAACTATTTTTATAAAGACTCTCAAGAAATTGTTCGCATAATTAAGTATATTTTTTGAGTGGAATGACAACAACAAGTTTTTCCAGGTGTTTCTGCTCATCAACAAAGATGCCTGAAAACACCGAAGAACTCATCCCTAACTTTCCTCCGGGTCCCCTGGACAAATACCGGAAACAGGTGTCTTTCGATTGGAAAAATTTGAAAATTCTTCTACATGGTGACGAAAATTTGTTCCGATTTCAAGTAAGTTCATTAAAAAATCTCCTTCAAGCTTTAGTTCCTGCATTTCTACTACTTTCCATTATCGTGTTGGATGCTAAAATTATTATTATTTTTTTTATAGATTACGTCTTGGAGACTCCAGTTAAGACAAGTCAGATTAACAAAATTATACTCTTATACACTAGTTACCATAATTACTATACAGTAATTTTAATGTTGACTTAATTTATTAATGTTGACTTAATAAAACTATCAGTCTGTAGACACCACTTCACATATTACTGTAATTTACTTTCTAACAAAATTCCCTTCAAATTCATGTCAAAAAATCACAAAAACTCTCTTAAAGTAAATAAACTACTGGACTAAACAGCACATTTACTTCACATTGCCTAAAGTGTAACCAATGTTCATGTTGATGATGGCCATGATAATGTGTAACCAATATAAATGAAAATAGTATGACCTACTGTCTAACTATACTGTTTGTCATCTCGAATGAAAAGATTTATTTTTACTTTTGAACTACCCGTAAGGGTCTCCCCACCACGAAAAGCCATACGAATTTACTTTACTTTACTTTTGAACTCGCAGCAGGCGCTCAGGTATTCCCTTACCGGCTGTGCCAGGATGGATTATTATTTCATATTGTTATGTGGAAACATTTATTGATTTAAATTTATTTGTAATCAACTTCTTTTGTTTTATAAATTTTCTGGCAAATAAATCATTATTATTATTATTATTATTATTATTATTATTATTATTATATTATTATTATTATTATTATTATTAATTTTTGGGGTACGGCACAATTTTGATATGAAAGGAACTCTTGTACAAAAAGCTTTATCAACTAAATATTTTTTCAATTATTTGTTTCGAGCTGAATACTTATGGTAGTGGAGCAAAGTTAGTATTGGGTACTTCCACAATGGAACATCCAACACTCGATGATAATCACAAGCACAAAATGGAATGGTTTTGTAGGATAGATTTGAGACCTGTGCGTGGGTAATGAGTATGTTGTTGATGATGATGATGATTGGTGAGTTGGACCTAAAGTTTTAGGAGGGCTCCGAACTCGGAAGTCAGGCTGCTCCAATTTGTCATGCCCCATTCCATAGCACGTGTGTGTAATTTCGGTTTGGTAATTATCATGGAGTGTCGAATGCTCGCTCCACTGTGCAAGCACTTTTAAAGTAGCTAAGACGTTATATGTTAAATAGCATATTTGTACCTGTTATGTGGTTTCTTGTCTTATACTCCTTGACTGGTGATTTAAAGACACAATCTTCAAAAAGAATGTACAATAAATGAATAGTTCAGTAAAATTCACAGTTGGAGAAAGATAAAAGAACGTTTTTCGATCATGGCAATTAAAAATAACTTTTAGTTTCGATGGTGAATTAAATAGAAGTGGAAATTCAATCGTTTTGCATTAATTTTCTTTATAATTTGTAAGTTATATTTTTAGAATGAGTTTTATTTGAGACTGTAAATTAATTTGTATTTACCAATAATGTGAATAATCTCATAATTATTTCAGATGAATATTTGGAATAAATTGGAATCAGACGTGCTATTCCAACATCCTGTTGAAACGCCATCATTATCAGAACAGAGGAGATTAGCAGCTGCCCGAATGTACCGTTTGAAGGAATGGAACATTCTTTCTCCAGAAGTAATAGTTGAAGACGTCAGAAAGGTTCGTAACGATTGAACAGAATGCAATTTATGAACTATTCCATCTAAATTAACTTTTTAATTGTTTATCTTTATAATAATTGTAATTGCTTATAATGCAATAACGCGATTCAAAAAAGCTTAGAATGAGTTTCGGGCAAAAAAGTAAAAATTTTAAGTCTCAGATAAGTTTACTCCTAGGAACAGAAGTTCTACAAATGATTGAAAAAAACTATCTAAACCTGATAAAGGACTACAGGTCTTGAATTTATTATTTCAATAAATGATCTAGCCTTCTGAATGGCATCTGAAATTGTATAAATTTCATATACCCAGTAATTCACCGTGGGACCAATATGAAGAAGTAATGAACATCAAACCCTTTTCTTATACCTCTAATGATAATGTCAAAAAATGTAATCGTGACATGTGTCATCTCTATCTGATTGGAGCCCATTTCATCTGTTTATCTCCTTTTTTATCAGGCAGCCTAAATCGTCAGGTTTTAACGTGTCCTTCCTTCCAAACACGGTTTAGATTACAGAATATTTTCAATAATTAGCGGAATATTCTGTATAAAGCATTCAATAAGCAAGTAGTGTATTAGTCCTTTTTTCTTCGTCTTCTTGAAAGGTTCAGGAATTGCCATTATAAAAAATTACGGAGTATAGGGCTGTTTAAAAAGTGGAAACTGATTTAATATATGGGTTTTTTATTATTACAAAATAATATTATTAATATTACAAAAGGTAGAAACATAATTTCAACTTTCATAGAAAGAGGAAAGTTTGAAATTTTCAACAGTCTGAGTAGAAGTTCCAACCATGCCCGCATTGGCGCTGCTGTTTGTAGTAAAATAGCAATGACTCTATGGCCCGTATTTTTTATGAACGTGACTTACATTGATCTAAGACCGAGTTGTAAAGGCTCTATTACATTGAACGTGGTCACAAGCTAACCTAAAATTGTGTCTCATCAGGCACTAATATAGGCCTACATAAAAAAACATACATGGAAAGATAAAGATACTGTACTACATGTGAATTTACAGTTACTGTTAAGTAATTATAACCACACTAATATATTTTAAGTTATAATTTTCTGTTTTTCAAATTTGAAAAATGATATCATTCGAGGCAGTGTAGTACACGCTACCTGCCAGCAGACCAACGAACTTCATCCATTCTTTTTTAGAAAGAGAATCCTATCCTAGTGCCAAAAAATGTATAGGTTAGAACTACGATTTATATAAAATAAGTGGAAATAATTTCAAAAAGTCAAATATACAGTGAATTACATTGCAATGGTGCAAAATTGAATATGATGATTTTATTTTATTATTATGAGCCGATGCTATACTAAAAAATGAAATCAAAATATGATGCAACACAACAATCTAAGAAAGGCTTCAAGACAGCTCTGTACCTAGCTTGGCTAAGAACGGATTTGAGACTCCAATTATAAGCACGTCTTGGCTTTTAAGTTAAGAAGATGTTTAAGAAAGGTTCATGTTTTCGAACTTTATTCTAAGCTTTACTTATACTAGGTGAGTTTACTAGCTGAAAAGTGAGGTTATAAGTCGACCCAGTTGTCCCTGCAACATTTACATAGTGTAAATTCTCATATTAGTGTAAATTAGAGTTGTTTAATGTAAATTATTAATGTTAAATTATTTATCAGGAGTTAGATCTTTGTTGTGGGAGTTGGGTTGGCTTTTAGGATTCCAGCTGCTCACTGGCTTGAACCTGTTAGTGTAAGTTAGCCTTATTGCCGCTAAGTCTGACTTAACCGATCTGACTTAAGTGGATCTTTGATAAGTCACGTTCATAAATACGGGCCTGAAGCTTGTTTCACACATACCGGGCAGTCGGTTAACCTAAGGCTCAATAAACTCTTTAAAGAGCCTTAACCGGTGTCGTACAACCGGCTGTAGGAACATTGTATTGTATGGAGCGCTTCACACATACTCGAATTTTTAGAATCATGGTTAATGACACCGACATGGGTAACACTTGTTATGTGTAAAACAAGCCTTAGGAACAATCGTTTTGTGTGCTACAATTAACAAAATTAGCTGTTGCAATTAGCAATCACAAAAAAATTATAACTTTATGCAGACAATGTTTCAGAACTCGCCATACAGCTGGTTAAGGATTGTTTAGCTCCTTTCTTGCTAATGGTATCATCGCCATTTTAGTACAGTCAAACAACAATGCCAATAAACTATAAACTAAGCAATAAACTAGGCTGTGATTGATACTTCTACTTGGGTTCATTAAAATGTTTTAACTTTCCTCTTTCAATAAACGTTGGAGTGATGTTTCTATCATTTGCAGTTTGGGAGAAATAAATGATTGAGTCCTGTTCCTTCTTTTTAAATATTCCTGTACGATTGCATACTTATAATAATAATTGAAAAACCCTATGATTAATAAATTAATACAATTATAAATTATCTAGTGTTATGGAACTCAAATAAAGAGGAAAACGTCCTTCAAGCACCTGTAATATCAGCAGTCGCCTTTGTGACTTTGTTAACAGTTGAGATGCTTGCTGTTTCTCTCTTTGTCTCCTCGCTCTTTCTCACTGTCATGAGTTAAACGTGAATCTAGATAATGCTATTCTATTCTGGAATCTACTGTATAAACAAAGGAATCGTCAAAAATGTCTGGAATTTTCTGGAGATATCATCTTGTCTGTATAGATAGGAGGACGCCAGTTTATAGTAAGAAAGTCTTGATTCAGATCTTCTGTCTGGAATGTCTGGAATTTTTTGGAGGTATTCTCTTGTCTGTATAGATAGGAGGACGCCAGTTTATAGTCAGACAGTCTTGATTCAGATCTCCTGTCTGGAATGTCTAGAATTTTCTGGAGATATAATCTTGTCTGTATAGATAGAAGGACGCCAGTTTATAGTCAGACAGTCTTGATTCAGATCTCCTGTCTGGAATGTCTGGAATTTTCTGGAGATATCATCTTGTCTGTATAGATAGAAGGACGCCAGTTTATAGTCAGACAGTCTTGATTCAGATCTCCTGTCTGGAATGTCTGGAATTTTCTGGAGGTATTCTCTTGTCTGTATAGATAGGAGGACGCCAGTTTATAGTCAGACAGTCTTGATTCAGATCTCCTGTCTGGAATGTCTGGAATTTTCTGGAGATATCATCTTGTCTGTATAGATAGAAGGATGCCAGTTTATAGTCAGACAGTCTTGATTCAGATCTCCTGTCTGGAATTTTCTGGAGGTATTCTCTTGTCTGTATAGATAGGAGGACGCCAGTTTATAGTCAGACAGTCTTGATTCAGATCTCCTGTCTGGAATGTCTGTAATTTTCTGGAGGTATTCTCTTGTCTGTATAGATAGGAGGACGCCAGTTTATAGTCAGACAGTCTTGATTCAGATCTCCTGCCTGGAATGTCTGGAATTTTCTGGAGATATCATCTTGTGTGTATAGATAGGAGGACGCCAGTTTATAGTCAGACAGTCTTGATTCAGATCTCCTGTCTGGAATGTCTGGAATTTTCTGGAGATATCATCTTGTCTGTATAGATAGGAGGACGCCAGTTTATAGTCAGACAGTCTTGATTCAGATCTCCTGTCTGGAATGTCTGGAATTTTCTGGAGGTATTCTCTTGTCTGTATAGATAGGAGGACGCCAGTTTATAGTCAGACAGTCTTGATTCAGATCTCCTGTCTGGAATGTCTGGAATTTTCTGGAGGTATTCTCTTGTCTGTATAGATAGGAGGACGCCAGTTTATAGTCAGACAGTCTTGATTCAGATCTCCTGTCTGGAATGTCTGGAATTTTCTGGAGATATTCTCTTGTCTGTATAGATAGGAGGACACTAGTTTATAGTCAGACAGTCTTGATTCAGATCTCCTGGTAACAAGTTCATAAATGTGATAGTTCTTTTTCAGTTCTTTCTGTGACAGTTTGACATTTTTCATTTGTGACAATTCAACACAGTGATTTACTCAATACAATTGTGTCTTAGCGTTTTAAGTGACAATAGCTGTGACGGTAATTGTGATATAATTTATTATTAGTGGTAACCAAACTTCTTTTGGGCTAATTTTTTTTTTCTGAAATTATTCTAGCACCTAGTCTGAGACTAATAAGCTATTTTATTTTAACCTAACTTACTAATTATTTATTATGGAAAGGATTAACCCATTGGTTTGGCTCTATTTTAACAATAAACAATATTTAAAGAATATTTTAAATCACTTTCACACACACTTCTGCTTTTACACTTTCATACCACTCTTTCATGGGAGTGATAGCCGCGAGCCGTAGCAGGTATCTGTTGAATCAGATAGAGATAAGCTGCGTTCTCGTAGGTCCTGTTTGTAACGGTGACCGATTAGATTGGCCAGCAAAAAAGACATTGTTTTCTGCTGTAAAATCACTCCGGTGGTTCGGAACCCACCTAAAACTGTAGGTCCAACTCATCAATCATTATCATCCAACTCATTACCCACGCACAGGTCTCAGACCTATGTGAGCTTCATCTTCGGAAAAAAATCATACACACTTATGCTTTTAACTTTCGCACATTAAAAAAACTCTGCAATTTTGGACTAGTGACAGTGATTGCTTAGTTTATTATTGAGGTATTAAACATTATTAATTGTCATTGATCGGCCTATTTGATTATTCATTAGTTTTGGACAGTGATTAATGTTGTTAATGTAATATTCTTTGTTGGTTGAATGTTTTTGAATTGTTTTTCTGATTTATTAATGTCTTAAGTGATAATTACTAATTACTGTCTGCTGTTTCGTTAATTGTGTAAATAAACATTTGTTTAAATACTCTGTTTAAATACACTGGAGCAATATGAAATATTCAAACACCATAAACAAGATAGAACCAACATACTCAATGACCAAATACAATTCAAATCAAACGCAATTTTTAACTACATAATGGCTGCTCATCCTAATCTCAACAAAGCATGACCCCTGGTGGCAGGCTGACGAAGCTTCTTTTCAGAAGTGAAATGCATTCCTCAAGCATCTCCAATATATGTGAGTAAAACATTATTTAAAAGTGAAATACAGTGTCAGTTTTAATATTAGAAAAATTTGTTATTTTCAAGTGATGCCAGAATTATTTTAGTGCTAGAACCCATAGCAGTAGTATATTCTCTGTAGTTCGTTCGTATGCGACAAGTAGGTGAGTGATTTGTGCTTCATGCTTACAGATACGAGTAGTGACTACATCGATATTCCAGTACTGTCCTTCAACAGCAATCAAAACGTCTTTAACATTCGGCATGTTTCAAAATGTAATCTTGGGATTAGGAACTAATAGGCACTTCCATGTGTTTGAAGAGGCTTCAAAACCAGATGCAGAGGTAAGTGCTATTACTTTTGCCATTTTATCATCTTGACCCAAATCAATTCAAATTGATAGAATTTCAGTATGAAATTATTGTATTATAACCTTGAAGTTATGCTGAAAGCTTTTAATCGTGAGGTTTTAATTGGAATGGAACGTTATATAGAATTTTTTATTGAAGGATGAAGCCCACATAGGTCTGAGACCTGTGCGTGAGTAATGAGTTGGATGATGATGATTGATGAGTTGGGTCCACAGTTTTAGGTGGGTTCCGAACGTTTTTACAGTAGAAGGAAGTGATTTTACAGCAGGGATCAGAGTCATTTTTGTTGGCCAATCCAATCGGCCACCCTTACAGAGAGGGCCCAAGAGAGCGTTGCTTATATAATCTGATTGAACAGATTCCAGCTACGGCTCAAGGCTATCACTTCCACGAAGTTGTTTTTTTTTAATTGTGATTCATATCAACTACAATAATTGTAAAATATATGGGAGAAAAATTATCATATTCCGTCAAAACTGAAATGATTACAACTCAAATTACAATTAAAAATTATTGTAGCCCCCTAATTAATAATTAATATCTTGATTCAGTAATTGCTGTTTTTGCTTTATAACAAACTGTTAATATTTTAATACTTTTTATAACCGAGTCGGTGGGTATAAAATTGTTTAATTTATTCAGTACAGTATAGTGCATACTTCGTACTTTGAAAGAGTATCGTCAGGCATACAACTGTACTTAATGCATAAAAGTTGATAGTACATAACTAGTACTTTGTCAACAAATTGAATGAACATGGACATCACATAGATAATCATGATCAATTCTTCAATCTAACACGAATTCGTTTACTAATATGAATAAATTTCCAGTGAAAAAGCATAGACATATCCTGAGACTGGGATTCTTCAGTTGAATGTTGTGAAAAAACCAGTTTTAGGCTTGTTATATATCTTCTTCTTCATATTGATATTATCATATGATTGCCTTTATACTATCTTGTTTACTACTTATAAATAAACAGTTCAGTTCAATTTTACAACTCATAATGTCTACATCCACCTTATTTCTATCATATTAGAGAAACATAATAAGGCATAAAGTCTGTTGTATCTTATAATTGAATGTACTTTTCTTGATAAATAAATTTGACTATTTTAATACTCTTAAGTATTTATCAATTAGTGGTGAGTATTCTTATTCCGCTCACACAAGAGCTGGGTGCATTGGATAGATGTTGACCAAATCGATCTAATTGTTGAAGCTGGACTGTACCAAGGTTATTAGATAGATTATCTATCTAATAACCTTTGGGACTTGACAGCTGCATTTAGTTTCAGTGGAATTATTTTCTGGCCAGATCACACTCAATAATGATAATTTTAATAATTCAATAATGTTCAAGGAATTAATACTGTTTGCTTGAGAATTAAGCTGATTGTTTTTCTCAGATAGCAGGTTGTTTTGCTCTGACTGAAATAGCCCATGGAACAAATACCAAAGGGATGCGCACAATTGCTGTTTACATCCCAGAAACGGAACAGTTCGAACTCCACACTCCCGACTTTGAAGCAGCCAAATGCTGGGTTGGTAGTTTGGGTATGTTCAATAAAAAATAGTTTTAAGACTGTGATTTTCTGCATTGGGTGGAGGAACTACGCATCTTGAGGTTTTATTCACACTTGGATGCGGTAAATAATAGCATGGTAGCATGAAGCAGAAATTACACTATAAAGTTTCCTCATGCTTAAAGTTAGTGGAATTTGCTAGAAAATTCAAGAATCTTCCTATAATTTTCTGAAATACGAGCAATTCTTAGGAACATGAAACAAATTAATTTTTTTAATGAAGTTTTCAGTGATTCTAAATTTGTCTTTGTAAACTAAATGATGCGGCTAAATAATGAGTAAATAATAGCATGGTAGCATGAAGCAGAAATACAGTATTACACTATAAAGTTTCCTCATGCTTAAAGTTAGTGGAATTTGCTAGAAAATCTAAGAATCTTCCTATAATTTCTGAAATAAGAACAATTCTTAGGAACATGAAACAAATTAATTTTTGTAGAGTGAAGTTCTCAGTGTTTCTAAATTTGTCTTTGTAAACTATCCTCAAAGTTTTGGAAAACATAATCGACAAAATTTCCGAAGAGAGCACTTTTAGACTCTGTTGAATTTTTGCATTCATTTTATTTTCATCTAAATAAAAAAACATGAATTAAATAGTTATTGAAAGCATTACGTTTAGTGGAGATATCTACATTTATTTTCAGATTAAATGTAAGAAAAGACTAATATTCAGCAAAATGACAGCAATGGTTAAGTTCATGGGAGCCTCAATTTTTCAACGTCTATAAATTTTAATACACCAATCAGACTTCACCAGTAACATTTACCGGTTACTGGCAAGGCTCCCATGAACTCGACCAATGCTACAATTGCATGATTGTATGGTGGAAGAGTCCATTCAAAGGTACTGCGGACTTGGGGACAATATCTGTCACGAATTCAAAGATGCATTAAGATTAATTAATTTTTATAATGAAACTGACAATAATTGGGAATCATGATGATCATAGCTTGGGTATCCTTCATAGCTATGATTGCAATCTACTATTATTATGTCTCAATTTTCAGGTAAAAATGCAACTCATGCTGTTGTGTATGCTAAGCTTATCACACCTGATGGAATGGATCATGGACTACATGCTTTCTTGACCCCAATTCGTAGCACGAAAACAATGGAACCTTTTCCGGGTGTTATTGTCGGCGATCTTGGTGAAAAAGCTGGGTTGAATGGTGTTGACAATGGGTAACTCTTATTTAAGTATCTCTCCAGATAGTTTGTTATAAATGACTATTTGTATAGACCCTCAAGTCGATTTCTGGCTTGGCTGGATCTTCAGACCTAAAAAGTTTGTTTTGATCTGAAGAGCGGACTAAGCAAATGAGGAGTGAAGTAGGTTGCAACCTAACCTAACCTAACTGAGCCAACAAATTTATGTTAGTATGGCAAGCCCACTGAAACAAACGCAAAAGCTCTATGCTCAACAATCTACTTTGTTCATGTTATGGTCATGTTCTAGGTTTACTCACAAAATATTATATTATGAATAAATACATTTAAATTCTTTTGACCTTTGTTTACCATGTGAATTAAAGAAAATTTCCTGTTGCAGTATCTTGAAGTTTCTACTCCTTTTTTTGTGATAGTCAACTATAGATTTCTATTATTTAGTTTTAGTTTTAGATTTTCTATTATTTTGGTTTAAATATAGAATGGAATAATAGAATATAAGGCTCATATCCTCCTTCCTTATTCCCCATTCTACATATTCATAGTATTTTTTTATTCTGACTATCAACTACTACTCTTCTCTTAATAATTAACCGGCTCTCTTCTTGGCTACTCATCTTAAAACTGCCATAACACTCAGGTTCATATTTATGAACCTTCCTTGAGGCTTCCTTATTACAAGAGGTACTTAACCTTAGGTACCTAACCTAACCTAACTTAACCTAACCTGAACCTTCCTTGAGGCTTCCTTATTACAAGAGGTACTTGAAAAGCCCTTTCTCTAAAGGCTAAAATAAGGAAACCTCAAGAAAGGCTCATAAATACGGACTGTAGCCTTCTATACTCTTATCCCTATCCCGAATGAGCAATCCCACTATTCCTGCTTCCTCCTTTTTGTTATTCGCATCCATTCGTTTTTGAAATTTAACAAAAAATCTTGAATATATTTCAATTTTGATATTGAGATTCTTTAACCAAAATAACATGGCACAGGTTTGATGGAAACCTCACACATCTTCGACTCCTATAGTTAATCTAGTGGAATTGACAGCATAATGTTACAGGTTCTATCACTAAAATAACTCTGGCAAAATGTAAGAATAACACTAGAACTTTATTCATACAATAACACACACATTTATTACAGAAATAACACAAATACGTACAAAATTATTCAATAAAACCGTCCAATACACAGTCTTATTATACCAAAATATTTGTCACTGTCTATTGTTGCTGTGTTCAATCACAAACTAGTACTGCCACTGTGCACTCTACGCTCTCTAAGCTTCTTGCTGTCACGACGCCATTCCAAACTCAAATAAAGACTGAACTGACTGGCCATGGCCAAGCGATATTTAAATATCCCATAGAAATTTTTTATCTTTTCCACCACTTTCTACCATTTACTATTCCTTCTTTGTTCTATAGCCTTCTATCAATCATTAAGTCATTCCATGGAAATATTATGCTGCTAGATGTGATTGATATCACATTCTTAAGGGTCGATTACATTGGGATAGTTACTCATGAAGCGAGTAGCGAGTAGGTCGTTACTAACCGACCGTGCTACAGCAGCTCAGCATACCAAGCCGAATTATATTAAAAATTTATCTTCCAGAATCACCCCCATACTATGGAATTTCTTAGACAATAAATAATATTGCAACACAAAATTAAAATATGAAGTTTACCAACAATTATTCAATAAAATTTCATCAAAACAATATACAATATATCTCATCTGAAGTATTATGCTGGCAGCCTGCGTGATTAAGTGTCGGATTCGGCCACAATAATATTGTATTTTGGTGTTGGCTACTCTGCCAGCGAGTATAAATGTGACCAAATTCAAAGTAGACAGGCTCTCAACTTTGAATTTGGTCACATTTATACTCGCTGGCAGAGTAGCCAACACCAAAATACAATATTATTGTGGCCAAAGCCGACACTGAATCACGCAGGCTGCCAGCATAACACTTCAGATGAGATATATTGTATATTGTTTTGATTAAATTTGATTGAATAATTGTTGGTAAACTTCATAATTTAATTTTGTGTTGCAATATTATTTATTGTCTTAGAAATTCCATAGTATGGGGGTGATTCTGGAAGATAAAGTTTTAATATAATTCGGCTTGGTATGCTGAGCTGCTGTAGCACGGTCGGTCAGTAACGTCCTACTCGCTACTCGCTTAGCGAGTAACTATCCCAATGTAATCAACCCTTTAGCCTCAATGTTTAACCTTATCAATGACAGTCTCTGTGCTGTTCTAGAACAATCTGGTGAGTTCATAATAATTTCTTTCCATCATGGAAAGGTTCCACCACTGATTAGAGATATCTACAGATAATAGATCGTCTGTGTTTCAAAAATAATTTATCAAAAAATGTTTTTTATAAACTACTTCACAAGTTTTTTCAGTTGTTTAGCTAATCCGATGATTAATTATTGTATTCATACCATTTTTGTTTGGTTTTTTCTTGTTATTTGTTACAATCCACATTTTTGTTTGTTTCAGTTTTGTCATGTTCCAACAATATCGGATACCTAGAGAGAATCTACTCAACCGTACCGGTGATGTGTTACCGGATGGAACCTACACCAGTCCCTACAAAGATCCTAATAAACGTTTCGGTGAGTTTGTTTTATTAAACAAATGATGGATTTCTCTCAATAGCCTTTTGTATACATCTGTTTTAAATTTATAATACTGTAATAATAAGCCTAACTTATGGCTTTAAGTGGTGGGAGGGACCTACACTTTTTGGTGGGTTCTGAACCATTAGGTAAGTAATAGCCGTGGAAGTGATAACTTCGGTAAGTAACCTCAGGGAATTGCGTTCTCCTGGGCACTCTTTTTAAGGGTGACCGATTAGATTGGCCAGCAAAAAAGACCCTGTTCTCTGCTGTAAAATCTTTCCCGGTGGTTCGGGACCCACCTAAAACTGTAGGTCCAGCTCATCAATCACCATCATCCAACTCATTACCCACGCACAGGTCTCAGACCTATGTGGGCTTCTTCCTCAAAAATAAAATGTTTAATAACATCAAGTCATAGCAGCTTGGTCATCTATCCAAGCCCAGTCTTAGCGCTCGCGACTGAGCATCAAATTTATGTTGAAAAATCATCCGGTTTCTGTTAATCATTGTTGAATTAGCTCTTGATTGTAAAATTTCAGTGGAAGTAATATTGTGTACACATACTTTTGTATTCCATTCTATTATTATTTTACATTGAAGAATTTACTATTTTGAAAACATTTAAGGAATATTAGAAATATATCCGCTTTTTAAAACTAGCCGGCTGGACTAGCTTGGAAGGGTGACCGAGCTGCTTTATTATCAATAAAAAGTGGATTGGTTCGGAACACACCTAAAATAAATTGTAGGTAGACCTTGTTCCTCATAACATGGCTTAAATGACGAGGTGGAACTATCCGTGAGGGTTGTCCAACAAAAGACAAGGAATAATAAATAAGACGAAGTTGTTACATTCACATTTATTAAAAAAATATAGAGATACTAGTTTCGGATATTACTCCATTATCAATCTCAAACAAACTCAGTTGTTTGATTGAGGTTGTGACAACTTCGTCTTATTATTCATTATGGATAACTTCCAATAACATCACCTTCACCACTACAAAGCAAGTAAAAGACATAAGCTTATTATTATTATTACTTTACAAGCAATTGAACTGGCAGGCCTCTTAGCGCAGTTGGTTGGGGCGTCGCAACTTCAGCTTGCTGTCGTTTAAGCGGTCGTGGGTTCGAATCCCGCTCCACTGTCAGGCATTTATGTGTAATCATTCACCTCATTACCCACGCACAAGTCACGGATTCATGTGGGTATCATCAGCAATAAAAAAATTGTAACCTACTTAGAGTCATCCAATGATGACTGTTACTTCATTACAATCCATCTCCTTTAAAACTAAGATTTCATTTTCTAATACTTGAGGCTTCCAATGGTGACTCAATCTAATAATTGATAATTGGCTTATCTCTTTAAGTGGGGAATGGACCAATAATTTCAAATTAGAAATGTTTTCTATAATATAATATTTATATATCTATATATTTATCGTACATTCAGGCTTGAGTTATATATTCCCATTTTGCAGCAATGGAGACTTTTATAACAAAATGTTTTATCTCTCTACTCACTATTTTTTACATTTTTCTCCTCTGTATACATTCATTCATTCCACTTCTCACTTTCCCGTCACCAACCTTGTTCCAAGGGCATTAGCATAGATAGCTTTTTTTATCCTTTTACCACAATTTGTTTGAAATTATCAATTTCACTGATGAAAATGAATTGTTTTTTGCAGGAGCTTCCTTAGGTATGCTATCAGCAGGACGTGTGAGCATAGTGACCATTTGCGTGGCCTATTTAACAAAAGCCGTTGTGATAGCGGTACGTTATTCAGCTGTAAGAAAACAGTTTGGACCCACTGATAAACCAGAAGATGAATTGCCCGTTATTGAATACCAGTTACAGGTAATTAGTGGTACAGTATAATATTAGGAAGAATTTTTCAATACCCCCAAGCTGGAAGTTTTTACATTTTTGAGGAGATATCTGCCTCTTCTCTTACATTTACCCCCCTGTTATATATAATATATATATTGTCATGTATAATCTAATGCAATCTAGTCAGCAAGGTGGAAATAATAGATTCTGGAGAAGAATTTAGAGTGAAAAATGTACTTATTAATCGTTCTACAAGTAGTTTAATAAGTGGAAATTAAAAAATATTTATTAAGTCATAGCTTTTACTCAGTGAATGAGTATATCGAATACACGTAAAACTCAAATTTAAAGTTGATGATTATTTATTCAATTGAAGACTACATCATGTAAGCCTAATTTATTGTAATATTGTGCTGTTTTAATGTAAGTGAGAATTACAAACACACATTAGGACTTTGTAATGATATTTTCATCTTTTACAACATATTTACTGTATGTATAACGTTATTTGTTGACTTTTGTTGTGTTAGTTTTAGCTATTTTAATTTTTGATGATTGCCATAATTGTAATGTTCAATTTCAATGCAAAAATAAAGCAATTTCAAAATTTCAATTTCAAGTTTATACAGAATGTCCCGAATAAAGTGTAAACTCCGTTAACCCAAGGATTTGCATCAGATTTCCAAAAAAATATTTCCAGTAAACAAGCATTAACTTTATCGAACTTTATTATCAAGAAATATCAATGAATCAAAGTTTTCAAAATATGCTCTTTTCCTGCCAATAAATGCTAAATAACTCAAAAAAATTTTTTTGGATTAGAATTCAGAAGCTATTGGGCGTTTTCACACACACCGACACGGCGCCGGCACGACACCGGCACCGGGCGCCGATATCGTCATGACATCGTTGAAGCATTTCACACTTACCGACACGGCATCTGGCTGTTGGTGAAGAACTAACCTTATTTTGCAGTGGGCGGCACAGTTCAAAACGGTACGATGGCTGATTACAACAGGAGGTTGCATTTGTTATATTTATTATATCTACGACGTAAAAGGCGCAGTCGTAATAGACAACTTTGGATTGACCCAATAATAAAAGTTCGCTATTTGGATGGCTTGTATTACACCTTATTTGATAAGCTAGTGACAAACCCAACAAATTTTTTTAATTTTTATCGTATGAGTACTGTGAGGAAACTTTCGACTATATATTAGTGAATTTAAGTGATGAAATCAAAAAACAAGACACTTGGATGAGATTGGCTCCTGTCTCTAAAGATTTTGTTCTTATTTTCTTCTATAGTTTTGTCCCATAAACAGGGCTCGGATTCAACTAATTCAATTAGGGTGACAACATCATACCTATCATACATCGTACTGTACCAGACGTTTTTTTTTCAGTACCTAACCTCAAATTGTTGACAAAATGACCAAATTCTGTTCAAAACTATGGACGACACACAAGTGTCGGCGCCGGCACCGGCGGGAGCGATGCTGCCAACGACATGCCGGCGCCGGCAGCCGGCTGCCGGTGCCGTGTCGGTGAATGTGAAAGCTGTTCCATTTGACAGCATTGTATCTCAACCCCCACGACACCGGGACGACATCTTGCCGGTGTCGTGCCGGCGCCGTGTCGGTGTGTGTGAAAACGGCCATTGTTGGAAAGATAAGACAATTTTGAAAAATATCAATTCACTCACATTGCCAAACCACTTCATTTGCAATTTTTATCAGAGTTCAATGTTCAAAAAAGTTGATTTTACTATTTTCTGCTAGAATTTTAAACATATTTTTCTTGAATATTTTTTCCGGGGATTGCAACTAACTTATTACATGAAAAACAACTTCATACGCTTTCATGTGAGTCAAAACATGTACATTACTACATGGCGTGAGGTCGAAAAGTGTGATCAGGTGTGGAAAAATAAGAGGATTTTCTTCGTTCCAGTTTCATTGTTCAAGTGAGGAAAGTGTCATCCTGTTTGTAGAGATGTATCCATCCTCATCGCATCTTTTCCTGCATTCAAGCAGGCTGTTTTACAGTCAGGCTTAGGTCTACAATCTAATTATTCTACTAGAGTTCATTCTAAATACTAATAGAATAGTTCAAAATTATAACAAGGGTTAATTTTTTCAGCAATGGAGACTGTTCCCGTACTTAGCTGCTGCTTATATGCTGAAAGTTTTCGGTGACATATTCAGTAACAGATTTGCAGATTTTCAATTAAAACTTATTACTGGGCAGATGAATGAAGATTTGGTAAGTTATAACATATTTCCTAAAAAGTATAATAATTCAAATTATAAAATGATGCAATAATATTATTGTGACATTGTAGCTATTGTCAGTGATAATAAGTTATCTGAAAGAGAATTATTGTTATATGCTATAATTATTGTTATAGCAGTACGCCTCGGGCAGTTGAAGAGGAAACATCTATTGTTGTCTGCTCCGTATTAATCATTCGTTTTAACTAGTTTTAATCAGTATGCATTGCGTGAAATGTGATTGTGATGTTCACGAACAGGACCTACTTCTGTGCAGTGTATGTAAAAATAAATTCCATTTTTTGTGTCAGCTTATAAACGAAAAAAACTTTCGAAAAATGTCCACTGACAGTAAGGGTAAGTGGAAGTGCAACGAGTGCAAGTCGGTGCCGGTAGCTGGAAAAAAGATAAGCGATACGCTGCCCGGCGCCAGAGTGGGTGACAGTGCTTCTTCGTCAACTGCCACTGTGGTGGAGGCGGGGGTCGGGGTGTCTACTCCCGGCGCTCTCTCTTCAGCTGACCTTCAAGCGATCGGCCTTGTTGTCAAACAGCTCATTCAAGCTGAATTGCCGCCTTCATTCAAAAGTGACTTCAAAGACATTAAGCATTCGATTGATTTTATTTCCGATGAATTCGACAGTTTTAAAAATGAACTCATAGCTATCAAGGAGGATAATAGGAAAATGAAACAGGACATTGAAAATTTGAAGGATGAAAATGGAAAACTGAAAAGTGAAGTTGCAGCCCTACAGGCCTACAGTCGTAGGGAAAACATTGTTATTACCGGTATCACGGAGACAAAAAATGAATGTATAAATGAGGTATTCAATTCAGTTTCAAAGGCGATTGGGAGTGCGATAACTGCAAAAGACATTAGTGTAGCCCATCGGCTTCCTAGTAGGAGGGAAAGTATTAAACCCATTGTTATCAAATTCGTGCGTCGGCAGGACAAGGTGTCGTGGCTGGGAAATTTTAGAAGAGCTTCCTCGCAAGACACTAGTGGACCTGGTATCTCTGCGAAAGTAATTTCGACTGATCTACCTAATAGTAGGGTAATGGCTCACGAACACTTGATCCCCTCTACACTTGAACTGTTGAACACAACTAGAAAAATAGCTCGGGAAAAAGGATATCGCTTTGTGTGGGTACGCGATGGAAACATTCTCATCAAGAAGGACGAAAATAAAGCGGTAATCCAGATAAAAAGTGATGTCGACCTCTCTAAGATTTAAAGTACTGAGTGATTTGTTCGCTGATGATTATTGATTGCTACTTATTATGGACATTTTTGAAAATTTAGACGAATATAATGAAGTTGAAACATTATGTTTAAAAAACCCTATTGATTATTACAATATTATTTCTCACCAACCTAGTGAAAATTTCGATATAATTCATAGTAATATTAGGTTTATTGGGAAAAATTTTGACGAATTTTATTTGGAATTTGCTAATGTATTGCCTCTCATTGACATGATAGTTTTATCTGAGACGGGTCACCAAAGTATTAGGCCATCTGGGTGTGACATACCTGGTTTCAATCAATACTATTCCATGAACCAGACAAATAGAAATGGGGGTGTAGTAGTTTATTTGAAAAATAATTATGACAATGTTACTGTGCGGGAATGTACATTATCTGGGGCTAGTTGTCTTATTGTAAAGTTGAAAGCTTTTGAGGAGGAGTGGGTAATTGTTTGTGCCTACAGATCTCCAAATGAAAATTGTCATGATTTTGTAAATTCTTTGGCTGAGTTGCTTTTGGAAATAAGTTTGGGGAAAAATGTTATATTGGTAGGAGATATAAATATCGATATTTTTAATAATAGTTATAACCCTCACACTGAATCATATTTGAATTTATTAAATGAAAACGGGCTTATATCTTATGTGAACTGTTGCACAAGGGTCCCATTTCAGGGAACACCCTCGTGTTTGGATCATTTTTTTGGTAATGTTCACAATAATAAGCACATTGAACCCATGGTGTTGGAGACCTGTCTAACTGATCATTATGTTACATCTCTCCGGGTTCGCTGTGCCATAGACCCGGCCCACACTGCTGCCCAACGTGAGGTGCCGCTTGTTGTCACCAGGCTCAATTATGATAGGCTTTTGACTCTTATCCAATCTGAGGAATGGCATTCTGTCTTGTCTAATGGGAATGTTAATGATTCAGCAGACAATTTTGTTAAAACTTTGCAAAGCTATATTGAAAAATCTACTGTAAGTACAGCTAAAGCTAATTCTAGGTTTAAAAAAATTAAGCCATGGATTACTCAAGGTTTGGTAGTATCCATCAGAAAAAAACAGATGTTATTTAATAAATGTAAAAAAGAGCCTTTTAATTTAAACCTTAGAAACTATTTTAGAAATTATCGAAACAGACTGACAGTTCTTATTAGAGAAGCTCATCATCATCATCATCTATCATGGACTAGGCATCTGCAGCCTGTTCCGGTGTCCAGCGTTTTCTTGGCCTTCCAACATCTCGCCTTCCATCCTGCTTCAATTTCCATGCCTGAAGTGGGAGACGGCTTGATGACATTCGGAGTAGGTGATTTGTCCATTTTATTCTGTACTGCTTGATCACATCTGCCAGTGGTTGTACATTGCACTCTCTTCGTATTATTTCATTTCTTATGTGATCACGCTTAGAATATCCTTGGACGCTGCGCAGAAATCTCATTTCAGAAGCTTGAATCCTTGAATCATCTTTCTTGGTCTTTGTCCATACCTCACTTCCATATGTCATCAAAGGTATAGCCATCGTCTTATAAAATTTTATTTCTGTGTTTTTTCTGGCCTTACCCCTCAAAGTCCGATGGATAGTTCCACAGATCATGTTGAACTTGGCTATTTTCTGAGGTATGTCAAGTTCTCTATCGAAGGATATATCGCAGCCAAGATATTTGAAATTATTCACCTGCTCCATAATCACATTGTTTATGACTATTTTGGAACGTAAGGGCCACTTTCCCACAAATGCCATTACTTTTGACTTCTGGCCTGAAATAATCATATTAAATTCCTTGCTCACAACTTGGAGTTTATGAATGGCCCTCTGCAAACAATCCTCACTTTTCTGGATTATCACTGTATCGTCAGCAAACATCAGAGAGTTGAGAAAAACTCCTTGCCCTAGTTTAACACCTGAGTCCACTTTTTTTTGCCAAGTATTCATCAGCTCGTCAATATAAATATTAAATAACGTTGGTGAAAGTGGGCATCCTTGTCTGACTCCTTTGTTGGTGGTCAACTCTCTCTCTGTTTCACCCTTGACACTTATTACTACTGATGTTTTCTGATACAATCCAGCAATGGCAGTTACAAGATGTCTTGGGTATCCTTTTTTAAGCATTATTTCCCAGAGCAGAGATCTATTAACGTTGTCAAACGCCTTCTCCCAGTCAATAAAAGCCAGATGAGTTGGGCAGTTGAATTCCCGTCTCTTCTCTATTAACATTTTAATAGTGAAAACTGCGTCAATACAAGAACGGCCTTTTCTGAAACCCATTTGGCTCTCTGCAATCAAGGCATTAGAGAAGCTAAACAAACATATTATAGCAGAAAGATTGAGGAGGCAGGTAATGATATTAAACGGACTTGGAACGTAATTAAGGAGGTAGCTGGTTGTAATAATAGGAAGGAATGTGTCGAAGAAATTGAAATTAATGGTGATGTCTATAGTGCTAGAGATAATCCTAATATTTGTGCAAATGCTTTCAATGATTTTTTCATTTCTATTGGAGAGAATATGGTACAGCAGATTCAACAAGAGCCTGGTGGTGATTTGAGGCCTTTAAATGTTCACAATCCCGACTGGCAACCGCAGGATAATTTTTCTTTTCGGTTGGTTTCTGAGGCTGAGTTTGTGGAGGCGATTGAGAGCCTTAGGGGTGCATCTGGGCCTGGTCATGATGGCATTACTGTATCCGTTTTAAAATCTGTTAAAAATTGTGTAGCCTCACCACTTAAACACATTATTAATACTAGTTTTCAACAAGGAATTTTTCCGGATGCCTTCAAAATGACAGTAATACAACCAATTTTTAAATCGCAAGATAAAAGAAAAATCACTAATTATAGGCCTATAAGCTTACTTTCAAATCTGGCAAAAATAATAGAAAAATGTGTTAAGAAGCAGCTCCATACATTTCTGAGCATTAACAATATATTATCAGATAATCAATTTGGCTTTAGGGAGGGGATGGGAACTCAAGAAGCAATTGCCACTTTTGTCAAAGAAACAATTCTAAACTTGGACTCAGGAAAGAGACAAATTGCCGTTTTCCTGGATCTGGCAAAGGCCTTTGATACAGTGTGCCATAATCATCTAATTGATTGCCTCCATTGCCTCGGTCTTGGGGATGCGGCTTTGGGATGGTTTGGCAGTTATTTGAGGAACAGGCGGCAGTGTGTGAGAGTCAACAACGTTTTTAGTGATTATAAATATGTTAAAATGGGAATTCCACAGGGAACAGTGATTGGACCTTGTCTCTTCCTGATCTATATTAATGAGTTTTGTAACCTTAATTTAGTCAATGGGAAAATTTTATCTTTTGCGGACGATGCGGTTTTAATTTTTCAAGAGGAGGACTGGGCTAGCGCATATGACACAGCTGCAAGTGGACTTAAAAAAGTAAAAAAGTGGCTGGATATGAGAAAATTAACCCTTAATCTCACTAAAACAAAATACATTACTTTTTCTTTAAATATGCATAATCAGCCAGAAAATATGTCACTTGCTTTGCATTCTTCAGAGTGTTCTGAATGGCTAGGGTGTTCAACTAGCTGTAATAGAATAGAGAAAGTTGAAAGTATTCGATATCTTGGTGTGATGGTGGATCAGCATTTAAAGTGGGACGTACATTTGTCACAACTTGCTACGCGATCCAGAAAACTAATTTACCTATTCGTAAAGTTGCGTTCAGTATTGCCTGTTAAAGTCATGAGAATAGTGTATTATGCGCTGGCACAGTCCTTGCTTCAATATGGTATTGTGGGTTGGGGGAGTTCATATAAAAATGTTTTTAAACCAGTCCAAACTATACAGAACTCAATAATAAAAGTCATACTAAAAAAGAATAGAATGTTTTCAACTAAAGCGGTTTTTTCAGAATTTTCAGTTTTACCCATCCGACAGATATACTTGAAACACATCATATTATATTACAAGAAGTTTTCACTATTTCAATTCATAAATAGAACGGACTGTTCAATAACAAGACGGGAAGAGTCAGGTCTGGTTACTGTGCCTCGGTTTTTGACTACAGCCGGTCAGCGTAGCTTCCTCTACCTATCTCCATTATTTTTTAATACCCTCCCTAGCAATGTCAGAGGTGTAATCGCCCAAAAGAATTTTAGTTTGCATTTAAAAAAGTATCTTGTTGACTCTCATGGCTGGGATGGGGCCGAGCGATTCTGGAGTTCGATAGGATAAGATTTTAGTTATATTCTCTCTATTATCTATGTATCAGTTCTACACAACTTATGTATGTCATTTTACACTCTTCATGTATAAACTTATTAATGACTCACCACATTTAAATTTTGTACTACTCTGTAAATATTCATTCAAGTCTAAATTTTTTTCTCATCTGCACAATATTATATCTTACTCTCACATATTATAAATTACTTGCACAAGAATTTTATCTTGTTACTGATTTTTTTTATGTTAGAAGGATTTAGTTTTTAGTTAAGCCCAAGCACGGCTGCTCCTTCCCCAAGCTCGAGCTTGCTCTTTTGGGGAAGTAGTTCCTTATGTTTTAATTTGTATAATTGTGATTATTTCATTTTTGCTGTGTATTTTTAAAATGTATTTTATATTTTGTAATGTGTTAAAGGAATAAATAAATAAATAAATAAATAAAAAAAATGCTTCTACCAGGAGCGAACCGACGGAAAGGATAAAGGAGATGTACTTTTAAACACCATTTGTATAACAGAAAAAAGCAAAACGTTTTCCAAACACAATTTTTAAAAATTTGTTTTCAATACATTTTTTATTTTGTTTTCAGTACAATTTTTATTTTGTTTTCTATACAATTTGTAATTTGTATTCGATAAAAAAAAAATATTTTGTTTTCAATAAAAAATTTTCATTTTCTCAGAACATTGTTTTTGTGCAGAACTGACTTTGAGTTGTGAACGCATTTCGAGTTTGTTTGTGTTTTGGCACTTGAAACATACTCAATGACTCAATAAGATCAGTTTTGTAAAGTGAGTATCAGTCAAAGTTTTATATAACAATAATTCACATAGTATGAACGTTTATTCGAATATTTAAAATAATTAAAAATATTATTAGTGAATGCTACCTTTTTCTATGAATGATGTTTGTTGACTACTTGAGAGCCTAGTACCTGGTTCAGCATTACTGCAGGTGCTTGCACAGTGGAGCATCCTACACGCGAGGATAATCGTTATCATAAAATCAAACACAAGTAACAAAGATTCATATCATATATAGATTCCTTATTATATAATTTATGTAAGATTGTTTATTGTACATGTCTTTATCATTTTTTTTGCGTTCTTCCTTATTTTGGTTGCAAAAATAACAATAACAAAAATAATAAAAAGAATAATAATAAAAATATATAAAAAAAATTGGGCACTGAAATCTGCTATTGACATAATAAAAATAATAATAATAACAATAAAGAAAACAATAATAATGATGTTAAAAATTAGGATAATAAAAATGATTGGTCACAAAAATCTGATATTGCAAGTATTCCTGATTAGAGGGAAACAAATGAGTTTCTTATTTTACAATAATTTAGGTCATCATAAGTTCGGTATTGATAGATTAGTATAAGTGTAAAAAAAAATATTCAGCTCACTGCTAGAGCACAAGCTTTATGCTTATGCTAGCTTTTACTAAATTTTTCTCCCAATCATGGATTGCACAATTTGTTCACGGGGTAGGAAGGACAGTATTTTATGTAGGAAATATAATTAGCAAAACAAAAAACGCAATTTTCGGAATATCTTATTTCATGTATTCAAATACATTCTAATGTATTTCTAGTGAACAAATAAATTTGTTGATTTGTAACACTTATTGTGAAATAGTGTATTGGTGTATGACAGATAGTAGCAGCGTGAATACCACCATTCCACAGCATGTGTTTGATTTTGCGATGATGATTATCCTCGAGTATTGGATGCTCCAGTGTACAAACACCCACTTTAGCCACCGGTAGGCCGACGGTGATTTTTTAGCAAGGGTAACGATCGTAATGGGGCTTTCAAATACGATTCCAATAATTCAACTTGAAACTTCATTTGGAAAAATTGAAATGTAAAATATTATTGTCGCCATTATTAAATGGAAACCCCAATACAGAAACATAATATGAATATTTCAGGCTTCGATGGGTCCTGAGATCCATGCATTGTCAAGCGCCGCCAAGCCACTTGCCGGCTGGACTGCCAGGGACGGAATTCAGGAGTGCAGGGAAGCTTGCGGAGGCCATGGCTTCCTTAAAAGTATGTTCCTATTCATTAATAGTTATTTATGTATTATTATTAATGAATTTGAAATTAATAGTAGTCAAGCATGAAGTTTAAGTATGTTTTAAAATAATAAGCACAAAACACCAGGAGGCCACGTTAAAATAAATTTCATCTAAGAGCGTGAAGCGCGACTTTATCGCTCAAGCCTAAACATTTACTGCGCAACACATAGCAGAGCGCAGTAATTTTGCGAGAGCGATAAAGAAGAATTCACGCACGAATTGCATACAATATTTTTCCTACAACTGCAGTTCTGGATTCAAACACAATAAAAGCTTGTAGTCTGTAACATCACAGACCGTGCGCGGATTTGGTTAGCGTTCGTCATTGTTGAGGTTATGTGAATTTCACGGATTCCGTGATCCACCAATGAGAAGACATCAAAATCAAAACAGAAGCGTAAAGAAAACAGCTGGTGAGCGTAAAGTACTTTACCGCTTGCGGAGCAGTAAAAAGGTATTTTACAATTAGTTTTCAGTACGTAAAGAACTACTTTATGAGCTGTAGGAATTTTTTTTTATTCTTAAATACTGAAATTGATGTTGGCGATCCATCTTGTTTCCACTAATATATAATAACAACTTAAAAAACACTTTTAATTGGAAATTAACTCACATTATGTCATGACGGCCGTTTCACACTATTGTCAAGAGCATCGTCAGACGACCCACAGTACACTGTTTTAAGGCATGAGTTTGAGTGTTATGGATCGATAACCGTCAATAGCCATAACCTACAAACTCATGCCTTAAATCAGTGTACTGTGGGTCATCTGACGATGCTCTTGACAACAGAGTGAAACGGCCGTCACGCCATAACGTGAGTGAATTTCCCTCTTAAAAGTGTTTTTCAAGTTTTTATTGCTGTAAATTGAATTAGGAAAAAAATATCTTGGAAAATCATTGAAATAGAAATTCTTATCCAACCGCATTTTATTGTTCCTCTAGTACTCTAGTACATGGCATGCCATAGTGGGGTAGAATGATTTCCAAAGTATATGTTTCATTTATAATATGTATCTTATTACCTGAATATAATTATTGAACCGCTTGGTTAAAATTCTTTGTATTGTATATTGAAAAATGGAAATAAAATTATTATTTATTTATTTATTTTAATATTGTTACCCTTTTTCATTATGATTATGTAATGAGAACCTTTCATGAATATTGAATGTGTAATATGAATTATGTATTCGAATTACTAACATTTTATTTTTAAAATTTAATCTGCTGGCCGTAGTAGCTTAGTTGGTTGGAGCACTGATCTCTGATTAGTCAAGACTCTGGCTGGCTGCTGCTCTTCTAACTGGCAGTCTGAAGTTCTAATCTCGTTCAGGCTTAGATATTTTCTGTTATAATTTATCCACACACAAGTCTCAAGACTTATGTATGCATAAAAAATCTGCAAATTTCATTGGAAAGAAATATTGATTGATAACCAAGTTAATCGACTTGTTTTTATAGCCATTCTTGCGTATTTTGTAAAATAACGCAATATTTCCGGTAGTTGCAACTTGTAACATTTAATTTTTTAGCTCCTTTGCACAAATTTATTCAATTTACCACTTGAATGAAGGCACTAGAGATTAGTTACATATTTGTAACATTTTTTATTCTATTTTTCAGCTCCTCTTACGTAAGCATATTCAATTTATCGCCTCAATGAAGGCCCTAGAGATTTCCAAATGAGTGAATTGATAGATATAGCTGCAATCTTGAGCCATCTCTATTTCTTTAACGAAGTGTTTTTGGACTTGTTTATATGAACTTTTCTCTTTATTTTGATGAGAGAAATACGCTTTAACAGTGTGGTAAATTCCTCCTTAAACCTATGATGTGCTAACTCATCTAAATTCAAAGGTATTCAAAATATTTCTGACTAAAAGTTGTAAATTTTAAATATTTTTTTTCTTGTCTTGATTTTTTCAGTATCTGGAATTGGTGACTTGCGTAACGACAATGATCCAAACTGTACTTATGAAGGCGACAATAACGTTCTTGTACAGCAAACTAGCAACTGGCTACTAGGCTTGTATCAAGCTGGCAGAAAAGGCAAAGCAGTTTTCAAAACGCCTTTCAATTCTGTCCATTTCATTAGTAATATAGATGAGATTCTTCGATCAAAGTTTTCAACTTCGAATCCTACTTCAACGGAAAGTAAGTTCGAAGTATTACAGAACAGTAGTATTACATATTTACATACATGACTAAAAAGTTGAATTGAGGCACTAATGGTCAGTTGCACAAAAGCCAATTAAAGAAGGAGTTTAATGTTAGTTAACTAACCGTCGTAAGTGTAACGGGTTTATTTCTGTTGCACAAAGATAATTTTCGGTAATCGAAAGGGCACAATCTGGCTACACTGTAATTTGATCAACAGCTGATTTTGAAGTTGAGAAAAAATATGAATTAGAACATGGCCGACTCAACTAGAGTCGGCCATGATTAGAATCATTTAATTGTGCATTATTTGAATATTCAACTATTTAAAAATTATTATATTCTCAATAGATTTTATTCCTTTTTAAACGTACGACCTAACTTGCAGTTCCGTGTTCTGGTACAATAAGCATGAACTATAAAATGTAACTTAACGGGCATTAGTGAGATTTAATCATCGGCGATCGGGCGGTTAAATATCTTTAACGCCGGTCAACCTAATTGGCGTTATCGCTTGTAATTGTCCGTTGTGCAACTAAATTCTCTCCATTAAGTTAATTTTCCGTAGAATGACGTCATTCTACGGGAATTTATTAACTTTTCAAGTGAATTCAACGACTTGTAATCTATTATTGGTTCAATGAAGTTCTAGCATTGGCAGTATTTGTCTATTTCAAATTAACAGTTGTGAAAATCTTAATTAGTATTGGTTATGATGATATTGTGGTAAATATCCTCAATGAATAGTACAGATGCCACAATCACTTGAATTATTAACACACGAGATACTATGGTCTCGACTATCACGTCATTAGCAATATTAATCAACGTAGTTTAGCAATATTAATCAACAAATGACAATCGAGACTAGTATTTTGATCATTTATGTCGTAGTGAAAAAAAATTCAAATAGTGGTGAGGCTGTGGTAGTTATAACCATGAACTTTATCAAAATCAGAATCAATGCGATTTATTCAAAGTCGAGTGAATTTTATTAGCTGTGGAGAGTTTTTTGGGAGGGAAGTGTTAGCCGACTGCCGTAGCAGATGAACAGCATGGCTTTCAGAAAGGGAGATCAACAAAGACAGCCATAGTTTCTCTAGTTGAAAAACTAATAGATATAATAGATTCAGGTGTTAAAGCTACTGCAATCTTCTTAGATCTGTCAAAGGCATTTGATTGTGTTAATCATAGAACTTTATTGGAAATACTGCAAAATGTAGGTGTAAATGGGGTTGAACTGAAATGGTTTGAATCATATCTTATTGGGAGAAAACAATGTGTAGAACTAACTACAGTAGTTGGTAATAGTATAGTAAAGAATAAATCTAATAAATTAGAGGTGCAAGCTGGAGTGCCTCAGGGGTCAATACTAGGTCCATTGCTTTTTTTGTTATATGTCAACCGTTTACCTAAAGAATTAATTAGTGGTAGAGCCCTCTTATTTGCTGATGATACATCACTCATTTTCAGCAATTCCATTCTAGATAATTTAGAAATAAGTGCCCATATAGGTGTGCAGTCCATTGTCCAATTTTTAAATCAGTTGAAATTAACTATAAATAGTAAAAAATGCCAATACCTTCAATTCAAAAACAAACATAATTTAAATGAAGATAGGGCTATAAACGTGTTTGTAAACGATAATCAATTAGACCAGGAAGAAAAAATTGCATTTCTAGGAGTTATGTTGGATAGACGATTGACCTGGACTCCATACATTGAGAAAATATGTAGTAAAATTTCATCTGGGGTATTTGTCCTGCGACAGCTCGCTAGATTGAATGACAAAAAGTTACTTTTTACAGCTTACCATGGGCTCTTACTGTCACATATTAGGTATGCTATCTTAGTATGGGGTAATTCATCAAAACAAAATCTTGATAGGGTGTTTAAGATCCAAAAGAAAGCGGTTAGGTGTATAGAAAGAGTAAATAGATTAGATTCATGTAGGCCGTTGTTCAAGAGACTTGGTCTCCTAACTGTACCCTGCTTATATGTGTATGAAGCTACTTTATATGTAAAAACGAATGATATTAACCAAAATCTTGATGTACATGATTATAATACAAGAAGCCGAGGAGATTATCACTTGGTGAGTCACAATAGTAGCTTATTCAAACAAAAACCTAGTTATATTGGTAGGAAATTCTACAACAAGCTACCGCAGTTTTTGAAGAGTCTTGAAAATATAGAAATATTTAAAAAACAATTGAAGAAATATTTAGTTGATAAAGCTTTTTATAGTGTACAAGAGTTCCTTTCACATCAAAATTAAGCCTCACCTCAACTAATTGAAGTAATTATGGTATCTAGTGTATAATATTGTTGATCTGACTTGTCTTATACTCCTTAACTGGAGTCTCCAAGACGTAATCTACAAAAAAAAAAAAAAAAAAAAAAAAAAAAAGCAGGTATCTGTTCAATCAGAGATAAGCTACGAAACTCCTGGGCCATCTTTGTAACGGTGACCGATTGGTTTTGGCCAGAAAAAAACTCTGTTTTCTGCTGTAAAATCATTTCCCGGTGGTTCGGAACCCACCTAAAACTGTAGGTCTAACTCATCAATCACCATCATCCAATTCATTACCCACGCACAGGTATCAGACCTATGTTGGCTTCATCCTCCCAAAAAAAAAGTTGGCGGAATTAAGGAAATAGTACTTTTTTCAGAAATATTTCTTTAACATATTCTTATTTACGATTTCTGTATTATATATTTCTTATTTACGATTTCTATATTATATACAGTATTTCTTATTTACGATTTTGCAGGCTTGCTGAATGCATACCGTTGGCTTGTATGTTATTTGCTGGTTTCTACTGAAAGCAGAATGGAGGAAAACAGGAGCATTGGCAAGGACCCTTTCACAGCTAGGAATGATTCGCAAGTGTTTTATGCACGAACACTCTCAATTGCTTATATTGAGGTTATTAATTTCTTCTTATTCTTCTTTTTGAATGACCACGTATAACAATCCCATTTTCGATTGTTACTTTTCCTCACTCCCGACTTTACATCTTCCCAGTATTTCTTCATTCTGACTCTAGCTGCATCCCTTCTCTCTTTAACAAATACCGGCCATCTTTTCGGTTCCTTCTCTTGTAAACCCTTGACAGTCTAATGTTTTACTTCTACCTGCTCCTATACTCCCAACAATTTCCCTGTCCAGAATGAGCGCCTCAGAAATTCCTTACCTCCTGCATATCTTCTGTTGTTTCTCATGTAGAAATAAATTAATGGGCGCTTTTGTGAGTCTGCTTTCATCCATTCTGCGAAGATGACTAAAGTGAGTATTTTTTATGACATCCTCTATCTTTTCCACTCTTTCTGGCACATATAGGTCATTGGTAGGTCTCAATCTAAATTCAAATTTATCGGTATCCATTTTCCATATTCTTTATCCACTTCTGGGCTTTAGTATCTCAAAGCTTTAGTACATTATTCAATCATAAACAAGACTCCAGGCCTTACAACAGTGTCGTTATTAATGATTTATTTATAATATATTTTCAATAATAAGAAGCATATTGTCTCATCGAAAGTTTCAATCAAAATTTTATATTTTGAATTCTTTTCAGTTGTTTTAGTGTTTTTTCGAGTGAACTTTTAAAATCAGTAGTCTAAGTTGAAGAAACAAGTCATATTTCGAATGTTTTTTAGTGAATCTAAATTTTTCGTGTGGACTAACCTAAAGGTTTTGGATGAAATAGCTCTATCTTTATTTGTAAAGAGAGCAGTTTTGGACTCTGGTCCGTTGCATCTTTGCATTTATTGTTAATTTGTCTTTATAAATAAATAAATCTTCATCTCTAATGTTACATCATGTAATTTTCAGTTTTCCTGAATATTTTCAATGTTTCACTTGATAATATATTTTGATTGGCTTCTACTTTTACTGAATACGGTAATCTTATATATATATATATATATTTTTTTTTTAATTTCTGGTGATGCCCACATGATTCTGAAGACTTGTGCGTGGGTAATGAGGTAAAATGTTCAATGATGAGAAACTTCCATGGCTGAATGAGATTTGAACCCAAGGCTGCAGTAAACGAACTCAGACAAGCTTATCACAGACTAGCGCTCCAACCAACTGCGCTACCAGTATATATTATCAGCCGCCAATATTATCAGTAGAACAATCTTGACTTGAACAAACTAGATGAGTGAGTGACTTTATTATACATAAATACAGTTATTATACACAATACAGTTATTCAATAACTCAAATTAAACGAATTCGTATTTGTTTCTTATTTGAGAATACAACTTTATAATGTGACTTCTTGTTTTCCAGCATTATGTTCTTCAGACATTTCTAAACTTTATAGAAAATGATTGCACAGATCCAAACCAAAAAGCTGTTCTCACACTCTTGGCTAGATTGTATGGTGCATGGAGCCTAGAAAAACACTTAGCTACTTTGTATCAAGGTACAGTAATAACACGTGTTATCTACTAATTTATTTTTTGGAGGATAAAGCCCACATAGGTCTGAGACCTGTGCGTGGGTAATGAATTGGGTGATGGTGATTGATGAGTTGGACCTACAGTTTTAGGTGGGTTCCGAACCACCGGGAAGTGATTTTACAGCAGAGAACAGAGTCTTTTTTGCTGGCCAATCCAATCGGTTTCGTAGCTTATCTCTTATTGAACAGATACCTGTCATGGCACTCGGCTATCACATCCCTAATCTACATTTTCTTCTGCTTTATCAATCCTTATAAATTGTATCAACAGTGGTAATAGTATATTTCGCACCTAGGGCCGAAAATGTGTGTTTGCCGGCTCGAGATCGCGGTTTTCAAGTTCGAGACGAAGTCGAGAACTTGAAGCGTTTGAGAGCCGGCAAAACATTTTTGCCCGTGTTGCGAACGCTATTTTTCGCCACACCACAAAAAAAACAAAACAACAATGTTAAGTTGGAAATTTTGAAAGCGAAATTTTAAGGCTATGGTACTTGCAAGAATACAAGGAACGGCTATCACCTCTTTATCAAACCTACAGTGCTCTGGGTGGGCATTTTGTCAACTACTACAACTGTACGCCAAAAGGTTAGTTGGTTAGGTTTTTTGTTGTTATTCCTGTTCCTGATTCGAAAACTGCATAAAACAACCAAAAACCTAACCAACTAACCTTTCTATACCAACAGTAACCTTTACCAACAGTTGCAGTAGTAGAAAAAATTCCTAAAAACAAAAAACCTAACCAACCAACCTTTTGGTGAGAGGTTACCAACAGTTGTAGTAGTTCACAAAATTCTCACCCAGAGCTCTGTAGGTTGAATAAAAAGGCTCTATTGTTTGATATCAAAACTACAAAATATTACATATTAAGTTATAAAAAGTGATCATTTTTGACATTTTAAAT
The DNA here is from genome assembly GCA_948455865.1 of Conomelus anceps. NCBI lineage: Eukaryota > Metazoa > Arthropoda > Insecta > Hemiptera > Delphacidae > Conomelus > Conomelus anceps. The sequence continues at coordinate 60,496,388 of OX418221.1, forward strand.
ACTACGTACATATTAAATTATAAAAAATAAACCTCTGAAGATGGATCTCATAGATTCGAAAGTACTCGACCAGATTAAGTGAGTTATTATACTTATTCTTAACAAATATTTGACTGCAAGTCGTTAAATTTCACATGAAAAGTTAATATTAACAACGCAGTTCGTCATGGAACAAGAAATCCAGAAAAAATAAACATTTATTGATGGTTTAAATCTTTTTGTTTTACATAAAAGTTGGAAGGATTCATTTTTACAATCATGACTGCTGTATCCAGACACGATCAGCTGTCATTCAAGGTCATTTTCTTTTCCGCCCTAGGGCGGTAAACGTTTACAGACCTCGTCGGAAACCAAACACTTTCGGCCTCCATATGACGCACGAAATACAGCTCATTACGTCCTAGTGTGGCGAAAAAGCATTTGAGGTCATTGAATAGTTTAAAATCAAAGCAAATATTGATAAACAGCTGATTAGTCAGGAAGTATGTAAATTCATTTTATCTACATCTTGTATTATTAAGTAATTATTAGAGTTTGAGAATTTATGGCATAATAGCTGACTTTATCCGTGTCTAATCAAAACCGTTGAATAATGCCGCTACTATGTCACGTGAGTCACTTTTTTATACAGGCTCTAGACCAATAAGAATTCAGCATTCGTGTCATAATGAAAATTATTTTATTAAATCCATCTCACTTCAGCTGATATCCTCTCGTTGAGTCACGCGGCAACGTCTTTCGATTAAAAAGAAATATTGTCACAGAAACTTTTACAAGATTGAAATAAGATAATTCAATATAAATTTGAATTAAGTGAGTCTTCTCTTCACGATGGAGTGTCAGAAGCCGTACTGGGAATATAGACAGTTTCCATGAAACTAGCTGATCTAGCTGCTGAGCACGGATATAATCAGGATGTAATTTAAATAAACTTGTAAAATTATTTGTTGTGTTACTTACAGCAAATCGCTGATCCTCTTCATACTTTCTGTCACACTGACTTACCTGGAAATCTCTTGAACTCCCCTTTGGTCAGTCCGACCCTGGATAGAAAAGGTCAAACAATAACATATGTAGCTAAAGCTAGATCAACGCTGATCAGCCCAGGAAATCTTAGTTAATCGCTGTGACATCAATTTTGAGTTTTTTATATTGACATTCATATATTCATCTAATTGATGAATTGTTTTACTGCAGGTAGCTATGCACAAACAACTACAGCAAAGAGTTTGCGCGATGGCATTCTGGATCTTTGTTCACAAGTGAAGTCACAAGCTGTGTCATTGGCTGATGCTCTGGCGCCTCCAGATTTCATCCTCAACTCTGCACTAGGAATGTCAGATGGACAGGTAAATTACTCTTCGTCGATTTTCAATGATTGAAAATTTCACCTAAAGTTATAAAATAAGGCCCCAACCCCACATGCAATCTGTTGCTAAAGCGCTTTTATTACAGATGCAAATACCATTCTTGCATATTGCATACGGGTTTCGCCCGAGCCGTCACTGTGTGGTTGGCTGGCGGTGGCGGTCGCTGGTCGGCGATAGGGGTGCCCATCATACTTTATACCATTAACAAATATTGTCATAAATAAAATTATTTATTCAAGCATTCATGTTTATCTAAATCATTTATTCATTTCTACATTCGTACAGTTTTTTTTCCTTTTTCTTGTCAGGAATGATCAAATCTACTCATTATTATTTTTACAATATTGCAGCTGCGCAATAAGCGTGAATGTGTATCACTTTTTTTTGTCTTTCTACTAGTATTGTTGAACTTAACCATTATTATTTTTATCTTTTTTTTTGTTTGTATTACTGTATAATATTCATTATAATTCATGGACGTGGTTAAGTGGGAGAGTAGACTTTTCAGTCTAAACTTTGCCATGTCAAGGAAAAATAAATAAACTATTCTATTCTACAGCCCCCGTGCCTGTTGTAAAACAGTATGAAATGAACTTTATTTCCTCAGAAAAAAACAAATACAAAAATGTTTGATTAGATACAAAAAATAAAATAGTGGAATATCCCACAAAGACTTGAGTCTGAGCGTGGGATAGAGTTACAATAAAAATAAAATAGAACAAGACTTCCAGCTTCCTTGCCTAACGTTTTAAAAAAGCTGTTAAGGATAAGGATAATGAAAAGATAGAGAGATTGAACGGAAAAAAGGAATAAAGTAGATAAGGGAAAAATGACTTAAATTTATGAGATTAAAGAATTGAATCTATTGAAATAGATTTAATGAATAAGTATTACACGCATTTTATTAGTACTTGTATTTGTGGTTACTGAAAACTCTTATGGAAGTTTTCACTTGTAAATTGTGATTGTGATTTGTATATTGTTTCGCAACAGGCTTTCGCTTTGTTGATACATGTATAGTATTTGCACTCGCGATAGGCATTCAGCTGATTGCTTGTGGAGTTGGGGCACAGAACCGATACTAAAGATTTTCTAAAATCTTCAGTGTTTATTCTGTGATTGGGGCCAAAGAACTTATTCATTTATTTATCCATTCATTCCTTTGTTTATTTTTTAATAAAAATAAATTACTGAAATACAATAATTGATGTGAAGATATCAGGCTCTATTGCACACAATTCTATGTTATGTCTAATTGCCTGCCACTAGATATTTCACCTTGAAGGACTATCGCAGATTTTTTCAAATCGAAAATATTAATTTCGACGTCCATTCTAAAAAATAAGTACCAAAATAGTGTCAAATCTTCGTGGTTGTGTTGAATGGCAAATTGAAGTTCTGCAAACGATTTTGATAACCAGTTATCTTATTCAAACAGGAATAGACTTATTTACTTGTATGATTTACTGATTAGCACAATTTTAATTTTCAAGCCGTTTGAACTTTCAATAGTTTCTTCAACTCATTTAAAACCTAATCATTAACATATCTTTTCAACTTTTAGATTTACAAGAACCTACAAGCCGCTATCTACAGGAACCCAGACGTATTTCAAAAGGCATCCTGGTGGAATTACGTAGTCGATTCCAGCACCAGATCTAAACTATAAAAGAAAATCTAAAGTGGCTAAGACTTGAGGATGAATCAAAAATATTGAGAGAATAGATATATATAAATTGTTATTTTTATAATCATTTAATTTTACACAAATGTTTATACACTGTTTAAAATAAAGTAATTATAGACTTTTAACTCAGTATTCCACGTTATTGAAATTATGAAGATCCTTGAACAACCTTAAATTTGTTAACTTTCATGTGAAATTTAACGACTTGCAGTCAAATATTTGTTAAGAATAAGTATAATAACTCACTTAATCTGGCCGAGTACTTTCGAATCTATGTGATTCATCTTCAGCCTCTGAAGATGGATCTCATGGGACTTGTCTCCTGACAGTACCCTGCTTATATGTGTATGAAGCTGAAGCTACTCTATATGTAAAGAAGAGTGATATTAACCAAAATCACGAAAATAATACAAGAAGATTAACACTTGGTGAGTCACAATAGTAGCTTATTCAAACAAAAACCAATTTCATGTCTCATGTTTGCTGCCGATAAACAGCCAAGTTCCAACTGGGACTGTACTTCAGCCGCCTCGAGTCTCGAATATAGGCTTCATTTTATAAACAACAAGTTGTCACGTTTTGGTTCGATTAGAAAATTACGAAAATAATGTTTGACACTGATAAATTCATCGCAAACCTATGTTACTCATATTATGTTTTCATTATTGACAATTGAATTTAAAAAAAATAAGCACTAAACTCAATTAAACAGACAATCTGGCCTGGCAAGTTGTTGCCAACTCGTCATTCAAACTTCCTTCCCCTCTGGCGCTGAAATCTACAGTGGCCAAGTTACCAGTGGTGATAGAAGCACGAAAATCAGCCTATCGATTGAAAGTCGCAGGCCAATGGAGGGAAGGCCTGTCTGGAACAGGCCATTGCACAATCACCAAAGCTGTTGCTCATAGCCCTGTGCTTGAAATGACTTCAGATGTCATGAGTACGGAGATGGTTTTCACTAAACCTTTTTCTGTTAAATTCTGCTCTAGAGAGGAGTGGAGGTCTGAGGAAGGGCCCTATATCAGGAGAGGTAGCCTTGTCTGGTACACAGACGGCTCTCTTATTGAAGGGAAATCTGGCTATGGGGTGTACAGTGAATCACCCAGAACAGAAATCTGTGCAAGTCTGGGACAATACTGTACTATCTTTCAAGCAGAAATTTGGGGCATCATGGCTTGTGCCAATATAGGCATTGCCAGACGCTATTGCGACAAGCATATAGTAATCTTGTCAGATTGTCAGGCAGCCCTCAAGGCTCTTGACTCTAATGAAATCAAGTCAAAATTGGTGTGGGAGTGTCACAAAACACTCAGCAAGCTCGCAACACACAACTCTGTGCATCTTGGTTGGGTACCTGGCCATGTAGGCATAGGTGGCAACGAGTGTGCAGATGGGCTTGCTAAGCAAGGTTCTAGTAGGTCATTCTTTGGCCCAGAGCCAAGCTGTGGCATAAGCAAAACTACTGCCTTCCACACTAAACAAATGGTCCAGGGACTTACATCACCAGCAATGGCAAGGTCACTCAGGCCAAGCACTTGGCAAAAGGCTGCTAGCAGACACAAGCTCCTACTTCACCAACTGGCTGGTGAGGCTGGGTAGAGGTCAGGTTAAGCATCTAATTGCTCTGATAATTGGACATGGCCACTTCAGGAAACATCTCCACACAATCGGACTCAGAAATGAAAATCAGATGTGTAGGCTTTGCAATCAGTCTGAAGAGACTGCCAAGCATATCATACTGGATTGCGAGAGACTCGGGGCAAGGAGAATGGCTCTGTTTGGCTTTAAGCAACCAGGTGATGAATGGGACGTTAGCATAGGGAAGAAACTCCTGGATCTTGTAAAGGGCACAGGTATTGATTTGCCTAACTAACGTACTAGGGACACACAATAAGCTTCGGTTGACGTGTGAGGATCTTTGAATCTTCTGGATCTTTGAATCCGTCCCTTCAAACATAACATAACATAACATACCAGTGGTGGTGGTATGTTGCTAGCGGGTCATTCTTGAAGTGGTAGGAGGAGAAGAGCGAGTCGGTAGCGCAATCTGGTTTGACCGGACACCAACTACCTGCAATGTATGGCGAGCTACAGCAAAAAGTTGGACTAAGCCGGGCCATTACCGTGACTAGTCTCCTTGATGGTTCGTCTATGATAGAACGTTTCCCTCTCTTCCTCTTTTCTAGGAAAAAACCTTGTGACCTCCTGCTTATTATTGTGGACTTCTTGTTCTATTATTTTTATGAAGGTATATGATCCAGTCAATATGTATTGGTGTTATTCAGTAATGTTTAAATACATGGACATATTTATAATTATTATGCTTGTGTGTGTGTTTTCTGTTTTTTTTCTCCAACTCCTGCTCACGTACAAAGGCTTCTTGCTTTTTTGTGAGTAGTAAAATTGTTTACTTCATTTCTCTATTATTTGTGTATGTCCATCTTCATCACCCTAGTTATCAGTCATTGTCATTTTGATCTAATTTATTAGACTATTTCACGGTGTCTTTTATTTTTTTTGTCAAATGTTATTAATACAAAGAAACCGCTGATTATTATTTTACTACTGAATTTGTATAATTTGATGGATGTATCAACTTTTCTGTTACTTATGCAATGTAAATAAAAAATTTGATATATTGTATCAACCGATAAGGTTTGATGCTGGTTTGCAGGTCGTCCTCTCACACTCCCAGGTGAGAACACTCCGACCTGTTGTATACGGGTGCTTACACAGTGAAGCATCCAATACTAGATGATGGTATTGCAAAATCAAGCACCAGACAAAATTTTAGATTGAAACAGCGTGAATACGACTATCCCACATCATGTGACTGATTTTGCGATCGTCTTCGAGTACTGGATACTCTATTGTGCAAGTACCAAGCACCATAATTCAGAAAAAAACGCATTGTCGGGACCCCCCCCCCCCCTTTAAAATAAGAAATGGTACACTGCATACAAAAACGCATTTAAAATGCATGTATGAAACGAATTCTTACCCATAAAGACAGAAAATCAAAATTATCGCTGATTTCAAGTATCGAAATATCTATTTTCTACTACCGATGTGTAGTCGACATATCGTCTCGATTAGTCGAATTCACGCTTCGATATCTAATTTTTATACTAATTATAAAATGTCCAATTTATCACACTGCATTTTTTCGAAAATTAAATTTTAAGTAATCGGAGAATAAAAAAATGTACATGATTCTACACAAAAAGTACGGATAGGAAAATTGATGAACTAGTGTCCGGAAATGCACCTTTATTTTGTTAACTCCCTAAAAGACGGAAAAAATGTTAATTTTATTTTTTCCAGTCATGATTAGGATGTTTCAAATGCAAGTTTTTACTTGCAGAATATGCTGTTGAATCGATTTAGACCTGATCCAAGAACATGAGCATTATTTTTTGAGGTATCATCAAAAACCCTCGATATGTATCTTGAAAAAAATGTTATTTTGGCGGCTGCGCAACGAATTCCCAAAAAACTACTGTGGAAACGCACTTGGAACTATTTTTATTCGATTCTGCAGTTCATTTTTCAGGTTTGATGACATTTTCAGAACTTGAATCGTTATACGACGTTCTAAGTAATTAAGAAACTTTGGAGATGCGCAGCAATGAAAAATTTGTAATTTGATTATCCTGGAAATTGTAATGAATTCAAAGTGTTTAAAGTGGTCATTTATTGTGGAGAATGTAATAGGTGATCGAATTTCTAGAACATAACTAATAAGGTTTTCGAGATGAAAACCTAAAACTTGAAATATTTTTTCAATTTCATATGAATATCTTTGAGAATAATCTTTATCAAAATCTAAGATGGGAACATTTGATGAACCAATGTCCGGAAATGATCCGTTACAAAGTTACAACCCCTCAATGATACATACATTAATATATATTTTAGTTTTTTTCTGAAGCTATTAGGAAAAGCTAAGGTAGAAAATATGTTGTTGAATGCAAAGTAAGATAAAGAATTGTTTTAGTGTTACTGTTACTACAGTATTCTTTGAAGTATTGCCAAAATACTGCAGAAATCAGTCATTTTTTGAATAATAACTTCGTACCTTAGAAAAATTCCTTATTAGACCCCTTAGATCGATTTGAAGAATAATTTCAATACAATTTGGATACATGTAACCATGATTCTGTTGTACCATTACCATACCATTACCATGTTGGCTGCTTACCATTTAGATTTTCGCCAAGATAATATTCAGCAAGATATCATGTCACCAATATTATTATTGCTCTTTCAATCAATTATGGTTCATTTTCAACAAAGGTTGATTACCCAGGATGGTTTGGTAACAATGAAATAATTGCACAATATGTTGTAAATAATACAATTTTTATTCATAAAATATTCTACAAGAAGACATAATCATCCAAAAATGAGTGGTAAAATTGTTAATGCAACAATTAAATGTTAATACTCTCCTTACATCGTAGGGCTAGGAAAGTAATACAGTAATATAATACTATGTAGATGGATTTACATAACCTTAATTGTGATGGCCAACTAACATGCCATCTGATGTAATCACAGTTCATACAGAAGTATAACCCCACGAGTGAATTAAAACAAAATAATCATAATTAATACAGTGATCATATTTCGTACAAATAAATTACCCTATCACCAGTGTCTGAAGCTCCATTATAATAATAAATATTTAAGCAAATTTAATTTAGTAAGGAATGCAGAGAGCTAGTTGTCTGAAGGGTAAGGGGTTTTCATCAGCGTCTGTTGTGGGAAAATTTGAACATAAATTTTTAAAATTACTACCATTATATTGTGAAACTACGAAAAAATACTCTCCATAGGAATTACAATATCTTTTGAGTACCTTAACTAGAAATCGAGGTGAGATCTAGTATTACGATATTCTAGATTCTCCTTATTTTTGTATTGGTTTTACATGTAAACTGGTTTACAACATTAACCTATAATCATTAGAATTTTTAATGAGATAATGTAATGAATTAGTGAAGCTGCAAAATATAAAACTGTTGAAGCAAGACCTATGCCCCAGACAAAACCCATTCACTAACTTTCTAGCAAAAATTAAATGTAGAAAATTCTAAAAAAATTAAAATATAATTTCAACAGTTTCATTCTTATTCGACAAGATGTTGTCAGTGTATACGTGTGCACGAGTGGTGTGATACAGATCAGCCTACAGAATTTAACTGCAGCAGCTCTGAGGCTTCGGGTCCAGACCGCTACGTTTTGTAATCCAAATTCTAGTCAATTCTTCAGCCAGGGTGGGATGAATTCCTACTGTATTTTGTAAGTGTTCCATTGTCATACCACACCTGAAATTAAAAACAACACAATTTTTAAAAAACCAATTGAGGACGGAATTCATAATAGTTGACACTGACTGCCTATACAATAATAGTAAGTATTAGTCATGAGTAATAAAAATCATGACTAATAAAAATAACAATGATTCCTATGAAAGCTTAACACTGCAACCTCCCAAAAATTGTAGGTCCCCATGTTCCACATAACACGGCTCAAATGGCGAGATGGAACTAGCTGTAAGGGTCTCCCCACCAATAAAAGTCATACGCTTATGCCCGGTTTCTGAGTTGTTCATCAACTTAATGGACCATTAACTCAATGCTAGAGCAATGGGTTAATGATCCATTCAACTTAATGAACAACTCAGAAACCGGGCATTAGACTATTGCTACTTTATTATTACGGGTTCTATATCTAAAATAACGCTGGCAACACTTAAATTCATCATTTGCACTTTATTTACACAAATAATCCACAACACGCACTGATCAGTAATGTCTTACACAAAATAATGTAATCGGAAGCAGATAAATCGATATTGTTCAACTGATAAAGAGTTTTCAATATTACTGTACAAAAATCAATCACTGAATGTCATAAGGCCGATCTAATATTAAATAATAACTGTCTAATAAACTGTTCAATAATTCAAAAGGAACGTCGAAAAATAACAATTAATTTACGTAACACAAGTCCGTAATACAATAATAGGTAAAAGAATTATGACTGTAGAACTGTCAAAAGAATTATCACTACAGACAACGAAAGTTCATTACATGGTTTGTAATAGCGCCAACGGGTTTGCACTGTCCGTATTAACGGGAAACGGGAACTGAACTGATTTTACAAAAGTCTCTCTCTTTTATACATTTTTCCGTAATCTAGATATCTCTCCATTTTTCTATCAACTTCTTCCGAATTCTAAAATAAACAATCAAGGACCCTCGCACCTTCCACAATATTCGATAAGATTCCATTAAATTCTAATTAAACATCTAAAATATTCTACAAAGTTCAAAGCAAACACCATAAAAGTGTCAAAAGAAGAGTAATTAATTGCTTTGTCCAGAGACTTGTTGACACAAGCGATAACGCTGTAAATCCTTCTTTCCGTTCACAACATTATTTACAGCTGCATTATCACTCAAGAGGAATGAAATTCAATTCATTCTAGTTAAACCCGTTAGAGCACCCGGCTTAATTGGTTTTGATAGAACCAATCATTCGACGCCACCCAGCACGGCATCACAATTGGTGACCGGCCGTTTATTGCAAACTATTGGTTCGGTTTAAGAACTGTCCCAGCACAACAAAGTTTTCGTGACTGGGCGCCCTTGGGTTGAGTCTAAGCTTCACTGCAAATTTCACTCTGAAGCACAATTAACTTTTTTTCCAATATTGAATAATATAATTTAAAAGTTTACTTTAAACAAGACTATTTTAGTAGTTTTTTTTTTTTTGAGGATGAAGCCCACATAGGTCTGAGACCTGTACGTGGGTAATGAGTTGGATGATGGTGATTGATGAGTTGGACCTACAGTTTTAGGTGGGTTCCGAACCACCGGGAAGTGATTTTACAGCAGAGAACAGTGTCTTTTTTGCTGGCCAATCTAATCGGTCACCGTTACAAACCGGACCTACAAGAACGCAGCTTATCTCTCTGATTGAACAGATACCTGCTACGGCTCGCGGCTATCACTTCCAGTCTAAAGAAAGTTGGCATAATTTTAAAATTACTGTATTACTATACAACTAGAATTGATTATTATGAATAATTATCATATTTAATGATTTTGGCATATTAATACGATACTTAATGCTATAAAATTAGACGGTTGGAAAAATTACGTTGATGCAAAAAACAACTGACTGCGGTGACAAACCAACTGACAGCTAGTGAGACTTGTAAACTAGGCAACACGGCACAGTATTGCCAATTCGTGCGTCAAGGTTGATGAACATCTACTAACCAGCTGCTGAAATGGTCCTATACCTAGCAACATCGCAATTTTTCCCAGTCATTTAATTTGATGGCTTGAAATATATTTCATGGAGAATGATAAGAGGGTGGTCCACTTTGCATACACCCCTACAACTTGACTAGACAATTCTATAATGTCTAGAAGATTTAGAAATATGTTTAAGAAAATCAAGTCCATCAAGTATCATAAGTTTAGAACTTACTTGACAGCGGCAGCGAAGCCTTGGATAACTTCACCGGCATTCCAGCCTACAAAGTGCAGACCTAGCACCTTCTGTGGCGATTCTCTCATGGCGATCACCTTCACGTAGCAGTGCTTCGGGTCTCGCTGAGGAATGAACCATTCTGTCGGCTTGTAGAAGGCATGATACACCTGCAACAGCATTTATTACAATTGAAAGTTTGAAATTACATTTAAATTTGTAGGTTATGATGCTAATACTCCATAATGAATGACGTCATTGTCTCAACCACTTTATTACACAAGAGGTAGTATAGTTTCGACTATCATGTCATTTTCAAACTCAACTAAAATTAAAAAACAGAGTAGCTTTTGTCACGGAACATTTTAAATAAGATCGAAAGGTAGGCCTGTTTTGAATTTTTCCCGACCAAGGAGACCAATCAGGAGTCAGATAAGGCTGAGCTTCTAAATGCTGATACGATTATCACTAATCAAATATGAAAAATTATTGTCCAACTGTGCTTGAAACATAGGGAACAGTAAAGAGTTGCAGTAAGTGTCCGGTCAGAATCTGGATACATACTGCAGTTTGCAGATTGTTCAGCAAGCAGTACTGTATTTAGTGGCTCATTTACGTTTCAGATGTTTGTATTGTTGAGAATTTTTTGATTAATGTGATAAACAATTATTTTTACAACTTGTGAGATACGAGCCGATATGGCCAAGTTGAAATGAATGCTGCTGTGCAGAAAAGTCTCCATGGTCTAGTGGTTAAGGGCGCTCAACCGGCAATTGAGAGGTCCGTGGTTCGATTCCCGGTGGTGACTGATATTTTTGTACAGTAGCATTCATCGATTCCCATCAGCTGTTCAATGCTGTTGTCAATATCCGCCATTGCGGAAGTCTTCAGTATAAAAGTAATAGCAATTAAAGGAATTCGAAATAAATAAATTCTGTTCAATTATTTTTATTCTCTTCATTTAATGTATGCATTGAAAAATATCGATTCAATATTCCTAACCATACGTAATGGAACTGCAATACATACATATGGAATGAAAATCCATAATGCATTTCCATAATATAGGAGTTTCTCACTTTGAAAGAAAACTCTGCTAATTTATTGATTAATATTATCCATGTATCCATGTATAAAATTCAATTTTTGAATTTTTACTGTTTAGAACGTTCTAACACATAAACTAATGCAATTATATTAATTTATAATTTTAAATATTTTATTTCCAATAAAGCGGACAATTAATATAAGCTACCGTAGTAAGCTTTGCAAACTTACAGATATCAAGTTTGACCATTTAAAGGCGAGAGGTCGCATTTTTCATTTAATATATTCACATTTTAATTAATCAATCAATCAATTTATTTACAGTATCATTACAAACTTTGGTCCTCCTAAACCAGTAGGTTTTTCAGGAGGTGCCATACAGATATATTGATTTAATACAAGTAAATACTATTCTTGAACAGACTAGTCAGAATTTCCAAATAACATAACCTCCTTATATCCACATGACACAGTAGGCTACAACACTTTAGTACATTAAACTAACAATTTCACTTTAAAAAAGATTATTTGATTATAAAAACTATAAATGAATATAATTGCTTTAGTTTAGCAATTCACGCAAAAATATTAGACAAGTGTCCTTTGGAGGAAACTGATTTTTAACTTTCTATTTATTGCAAGCAGAACTTAAATTCCAATAAAAATTTAAATAAATAGATTTAGCCTGTGAGCGAGAAGCCATAATCTTAATTGGTGTTAGAAAGAACAAATGTCTTTATTGTCGTATTTATTATTTCAATCTATTCCAAGATAACATACTTGAATTATAATTAGAAAATTATAATTCCTCTGAAAACGGATCTCAAAGATTCGAAAGCGCTCGGCCTAGAGTAAGTAAATTATACTTATTCTTATTGAATATTTGACTGCAAGTCGTTAAATTTCACATAAAAAGTTAATATAATTAGAAATTTTCTTGGAAACTGGACTCCCACTTACGATAAATGTGTTTAAGACTAAGCCATTTTACTTTGCATTTTCTATATTTCAATTTATTTATATGAAGACAGCTTGCCTTTAATTTTATAAAATAGCATTTTTTGCAGCTAATGCTTCACCAAAGCAAACGAAAGATAGTAGAATCTGTCAACTCATTCTTGGTAGTGAGCAGAGACACATTTGGTTTCGTCTACGCAGCACACACAGCGTTCCAAGCGGCTATGCTAAGAACTAGTAATTCACAAAGTATGTGAGAATATCTCACAGGTTAGAGTAAAGCTGGGCATTCACGTTCCGATTTGCAGTACCACTTGCAGTCCAACCTCCAAGGTTGGATCCGAAAACGGAACGTGAATGGGATGTTGGATGGTTGGAATTGTAGATGGACGACTTCCGAATGTCGACGGTGTTGGAGCGTGTGTGGGGGTGTCGGATCAAAGTCGTCCAACTTATCTCAGTCAGTGCTTGACCTTCGGGTAAGTTCGGGCAGCATCGGGCAACTTCGGTTACATTTTTCGGCTCGAGAGCGATGCTCACAGCTGACTAGGAATAAAGTTGGACTGCAAGTAGGAGCGTGAGTGGAGTCGACTATCCATCTAGCAGTACTACTAGCAGTACTGCAAGTGGTACTGCAAGTTGGAACGTGAATGCCCAGCTTAATAGTAAAATTAAAGTAAATTCGTATGGCTTTTCGTGGTGGGGAGACCCTTACGGGTAGTTCCACCTCGCCGTTTTTTTTTTAACGACTGCTTTTTTTTATATGCAACCGGGACCGACGGCTTAACGTGTCCTCCGAAACACGGGAGTGGCTCGAGAAAAATATCTTGTACTCAACTGGGATCGAACCCAGGACCTTTGGCTTATCAGACCAGCGATAAGCCAACTCGGCTACGCCGACTCCAGCTTAATAGTTATTAGTAGAGTTCCGACATAATATATGGGGCAAATTCAAAATGACAAAAATGAGTTGACAAGCTATGTGCACTATAGAGATATAGGAAACAGAAGGAATAGACATAAAAACTCTATGATGAACAATGAATTTACCTCAATTTCATCTTCGCCAAAACGCTGAATTGCTTTCTCTTCACTAAGCCCAACACAGCCGTACTCGAGGGGCGTGAAAATGGTAGTGGCAACATTGTCGTAGTCCATGTTCTGCGTACTACCTCCATACATTCGTCTAGCAAGAAGTTTCCCGGCATGAATAGCAACTGGGGTCAGTTCTGGTTTATTCTGTAAGTAATAAGAAATATGTAAATGTAAAGTTGTGTACAAATACACAAATTAATTATTTATTCACAAAAACAACAAACACTCAAACTGTCCCGATAAACCTTATAAGGGTTTACAGCAGGTGCCTGCTTGCAAAACATCTCAAATACGTGAAATACAAAATTAAAAAATACAAAATACGTGAAATACAACAATCCAAAATAGAACAAAAATAGGTACGCAAAAAGAGAAAATTCTGGATTTATGGCAGAATCAGATAATTAGGAATATAAAATTAATGGGAAGAACGGAAATAGGGAATGTTAGGAAATAAAAAGGAAGCAAGTCAAATAAAGAAATGGTGAGAAATTGGATCTGGAATTATCCAGGAATGTTAATGGTTAATCACATACAATACTGACTAGATTACTTAAAAAGCTAGATGAGATGGTATACACCAGTGGCTTTGCGCCATGGGATGCTTAAAAGCCAGACATTTTCAGATTTCAAAGAGAAATATTTAATCCAATACATCAATAAATTAGTGATAATTATGAAAATATCAGTAATAATCGCATTGACGAACTACTTGTTTGGTGATTGAAGGTTCAAACATTGGAATCACAACGAATGAAGAGCTTGCTGCGTTCCGATTTTAATGGAAGATTTTCCCTGGAACGGACTTCCTACTGTTACTCTAATGGATAAAACATCGTTTCAAATAATATTGTTCTTTTTTGAATTTTGATTGTTTACCCAAATAAATGAAGAGACTTGTTTTCAAAAGAAACTGATATAATTTTTATTTGAATTTTCTTAATGAGATTAATAAATAAATTTTTATGAAATTGTATGTGTTTTCATTTCTTATAAAATAGAAATTGTTTGAAGAGTTTGATAATCTCTATATATAAAAATGAATGTCTGTCTGTATGTATGTATGTATGTGTGTTCCCTATAGACTCCAAAACTACTTGACAGATCGGCATGAAACTTTGGGAATATGTTGAGTTAATATTGGGGATGGTTTCTGACCATAAATTTCAATAGGGGAGCTAATAATTATTATTAATTAAACCATTTTATAGACCTAACCTACTGAACTTGCCAGCCAAACAGCTTAAAGGAACAGCTGATATAAGTCAACAGTTTTTAATCATATGGCAGGCCCCTTAGTGGCGTTATTTACGCTGTCTTTGAACAGCAAAAGACTTTGCACTTTGCATGTAGGCTACCGTGCAGTTGGAGCATTGCAATATGTAGGAAACATACGACTGGGTATGATGAAATGTAATTATGCCAGGTTGATGAAATCTGTTAACCAATGCAGCTAGAAATTTGAAATGCAGCCTCAGCGGGAGGTGGCGAATAATAAAATCAAAAACCTAGCTTCTACCCTTATAGTCATAGGAGGTTTAAATTTGAAATGCTTCTTCATTCAGAGGTGGTGATTAAGAAAACAACGAAGCCTCTATGATCAGCTGGAAGAGCCCTAGGACTAACTTCTTTCCTAATTTGAAATGTATAACCTCAGCGGGAGGTGGCGAATAATAAAATCAGGGAGAATTTTTATGAGAATGCAGCAACGCGCGTTGGGCCAGCTAGTTAATTATAAATCAAAAAGAATACTCATCCTTCCCATGGAATATTTTCATTGTTGTAAAATTTTTATCAAAGACTCGATTCTTTTATTCATTCTTCTTTTAATGAATACTTCATAAGTTGGATAATTTTGCACTTCCGACGTTAATTTACATAGCAGTTATGTAGATTTCAACAAAATTTTAATCTTGAAATCATATCACTTAATTTTTCTGAATCTACGAAAATCCTTTTTTACATTTTGATGTTTTCACCATGAAGAACAAAAATCAACTACTAGTTTTAGATATTTGATTTCAGATGTTTATCTGAAATCAAAAGAATCAGTTTATCATCTGGAGATTTGAAGGGAGACCAAGATGAATATTCCATTTCGTCTTTTACAAATTTAGTAATTTAAATGTAATTAATATTAACAGAATTAATTATGATTATAAATATATTAAATATTAAGTGGAAATTGGTTCAATACAAAAATTATTTGAAAGTTCTTCAAAGTAGATTTGGCGGCAAATTTGTAATATTACAAGCTAAAGCCGCGTCTCAACCAACCGAACATAATTTAAGATGATACACATATTTCAGAGGGTGGGTGTTTTTCGGCTTTTGTTGAAAAAATGAAACATTATCAACAAAACAGCAATAATAAAAAAGCTAGCCATTATTGAGACAAATGAATATTTCCAACTAACCAAAAGAACATCACCAACAGCAAAGATGTGAGGAACATTGGTTACTTCATTGACAGCATCGATCTTGCCCGATGCTTTGTCGTAAATAATTCCGGCACTTTCTAGATTAAGAACGTCAGTCTGAGGTCTTCTTCCCGTTGCACATAACACCGTATCATATAAATCTTCGTGCGTTGATCCCTGGAAAACAAAGAAGGAATATTTAACGTGATATAATTCTTCAGCAAAATGAATATTAAATTAATTCTTGAGCTTGATTCCTTCTTGAGTTAAATAATTAATTGAGAAAGTACTAGCGTACAATCAAGTTTTTTAATTAGGAGAACGTTTGCTTGAAACTATTTATTTCAGTGTGCTTTTGTTCTGTGCTGTGATGAATATATAAAATATTATTATTATTATTATTATTCACAATGGAAAGAACAGAATTTAAAAAAACACTTTCAATTCAAGCCGAATCACTATTTTTATTATTCAAATCTAATAAATTCTATAGAATCACATCAATGAGTTTATTCAAATAAATCCATCGTATTTTACTTCTTCAACTCATTTTTTTCACTTTTCGTGGGCTGTCGCATTTATATTTATATATTTTCATATTTAGAGTCCCGACTATATGGGTTGCCCGTTTACGCACATTGATTTTTCTAACAATGTGTTTGATAAAAAACAGAATAGTAGTAAAATGGTCATCCATTGATGAAAGCTGGACAAGTTATGATAGTATAACCGCACTAGGCGTCAAATCTGCAAGTAAGTAGAAACAAAACAATTCAATTCAAGATAAACTGTATCGTCCATGTAGTGAGAGCCTAACAAGTTTATTTTCATAGGTTGATTTAGGAACCTCACTCATACTATTAAAAACAAATGAAAGCATTGTATTTCACAGCATTCACACAAGAAATATGGAATAGACTATTATTACTGATAAGCCAACACTAAAAATACTTTAGCAAAACACTACAAATTGTTCAACTGAGGCCCATATTCTTGAACTTACCTTGAGGTTTCGAGGTTTTCTCAACTCAGGGGTATTTGAATGACCTTTCAATAAATGCTTTCAAATTTCGAGTTAAGGAAACCTCAACGTAGGTTCATGAATACAAAATAGTTTCTCAACTTGAAATAGTTTCGCAGAAACATCTAATTTTTGGCATTATTCAATAACCGGAATGGGACAAATCGCCACTATACCTACTCGCCACGGGCCATCTCGCCGCGAAAACAAAAATTAACACTCCGGTAGACGTAACCG
This sequence comes from Conomelus anceps, assembly GCA_948455865.1. Taxonomy (NCBI): domain Eukaryota; kingdom Metazoa; phylum Arthropoda; class Insecta; order Hemiptera; family Delphacidae; genus Conomelus; species Conomelus anceps. Next base: position 60,513,728 of record OX418221.1, read on the forward strand.
TCTCCGTGTCATGAGTGGTCAAATATGTACATCATTTTTGTTTTGTGATTGAGGCGTGTGATGATGAACTACAGCTGTGATTCAATGTTATATCGCCATAGCAACGAACGTTTATTTTTTTTTTTTTTTGAGGATGAAGCCCACATAGGTCTGAGACCTGTGCGTGGGTAATGAGTTGGATGATGGTGATTGATGAGTTATTTAGTTATTAATCAGTAATGATGACTACCGTAGTGATGATGTATGTTGAATAAAACTCCTTTTAAGAGTTCACTATTTCATAACAAGGCGTTTATACAAGATCAGATTTTTCATCGAATTCAATAAAATAAAAGACCTTCAAACTGCTTAATCCCTTAAAAGCCCATCAAATTGCTTCAAATCTTGTCTAAGATTTTACAAGACTTTTAAAGTCTTGTCAAAGATTGGACATGATTATTTGATGAAAAATTTTATTGAGTACTAATGCATTTATTCGTCAATTTTGTCCAATTAAACTATTGTTCGGCTTTTTTAGGTTCAAATAATTGTTACAAACATGTTTCAATGTACAATGTAACATGTATTATGCTAAGTGAGGTCAAATCATATTTGTAATAATTGTAGCCTAACCTACAAATTTGAAGATTATTGTTTGCTTTTAACATTCCGAATGTTTTTTTCATTTAAAGTCCTTTTTGTTTTTTAATTGACAAGAGTTTTCTAGTTTTTTCAGTTATGTCCTTTCAAAATCACTTCCCAGCGGTTCGGAATCGGAACCCACTTGAAACTGTAGGGCCATTCATAATATGAATATGATATTATTATATGGTATTATCTCATCTTCACCATCATCGATGTACAAGTTTTCGTTGTGTTTTTTGTATACAGTAGTATTGTATGTAAAAATTCATTTATTTATCATGTCGAATCATTAGCTACAGTACATCTAAATATCGCCGAAAAGCGGTAACAATGAAATATAGGGGAAATCAGTCCTTCTTGTATGAGATGACCGCGGCGAGTTGGTACCCGGCGGCGAGGGAATTGATAGCCGAGTGCCGTAGCAAGTATCTGTTAAATCAGAGATAAGCTACGAAACTACTGGGCGCTCTTTGTAAGTGTGACCGATTGGATTGGCCAGCAAAAATGACTCTGTACTCTGCTGTAAAATTACTTCCCGGTGGTTCGGAACCCACCTAAAGCTGGGCATTCACGTTCCAACTTGCAGTACCACTTGCAGTACTGCTAGATGGATAGTCGACTCCACTCACGCTCCTACTTACAATCCAACTTTATTCCTAATCAGCTGTGAACGTCGCTCTTGAGCCGAAAAATGTAACCGAAGTTGCCCGATGTTGCCCGAACTTACCCGAAGGTCATGCACTGACTGAGATACGATGGACGACTTTGATCCGACTGCCCCACACACGTTCCAACACCGTCGACATTCGTAAGTCGTCCCTCTAGTGGTCCATCTAGTCGTCCATCTACAATTCCAACCATCCAACAAGCCCATTCACGTTCCGTTTTCGCATCCAACCTTGGAGGTTGGACTGCAAGTGGTACTGCAAATCGGAACGTGAATGCCCAGCTTAAAACTGTAGGTCCAACTCATCAATCACCATCATCATCCAATTCTTTACCCATGCACAGGTTTCAAACCTATGTGGGCTTCATCCTCCGAGAAAAAAAAAGATCGCGGCGAGTTGTCCTAGACCCTTCAATAACTACCTCAAAAATATCAACTGATTCTTCAGCTGTCAAAAATTAAAATAATTCCTGTTAATAGATAAACATAGAACGAAAGAAACTTACATTAGTGTTGTCAACGTATGTCACAACATACTTCCCATCTGGTCTCTGTACAACTTTTCGCGGCTCACACTTGAGGAGGAACTTGATACCTTTCTCGGCCATGTAATCGTGAATAAGTCCTGCCATACCTTGGTCGAACTCCCTCAGTACAACAGAACGTACCATGACTGTGGCTTTGTAGCCAAGTCCCTTCAAGAAACCAGCACACTCCAAACCAATGTCTAAGACAATGTTAAGGAAAACACTACCGTTAGTTGAGCAGTATCAGCTAATAAATTCGATAAATATTAGACAGCAATTTGGCTCTACAGTTTATCGACAGATTTGTAGTGTTCGATTAGATAGATTTATTTAGAAACGAAATCATCATGTTTATGGGATTCAGTAAAGTTATTGAACTGATAAACGTTTATTGAACGACGGGTATGAAGCATGTACGTTTATGAAATAATCCGTGCTACTTATTCAGCTAGTCTCTGTTTCGTTACTAAATGAATGAATAATTCTAATTATTCTGAAAAAGATGTACGTTTATAAAATAATCAGTAATGAATAATAAGACAAAATTGTCACTACATTTTTTTAAATATTTTGAGAAACTAGTTCCGGTTGTTATATCATTATCAATCTCAATCCCTATAGGGAAGTGATAGCCGCGAGCCGTAGCAGGTATCTGTTCAATCAGAGAGATAAGCTGCGTTCTCGTAGGTCCTGTTCGTAACGGTGACCGATTAGATTGGCCAGCAAAAAATACACTGTTCTCTGCCGTAAAATCACTTCCCGGTGGTTCGGAACCCACCTAAAACTGTAGGTCCAACTCATCAATCACCATCATCCAACTCATTACCCACGCACAGGTCTCAGACCTATGTGGGCTTCATCCTCCAAAAAAAAAAAATCAAACTAAAACTAAAGTACAGAGAAGCTTCTTTAGTTCATTAAAAAATATTCTCTGTACTTCAGTTTTAGTTTGATTGAGATTGATAATGATATAACAACCGAAACTAGTTTCTCAATATTTTTTAATAATTGTGGTTGTGATAATTTCGTCTTATTATTCATTATGGATACCTTCCACAATATCACCTTCGCCACTACAAGAAAAAATAATTAGTGTTACTTATTCAGTGAGTCTCCGTTTCACTAAATGAATATATAATTTTATTAATTCTGAAAAGGATACATCCAGCGCCAATGACCAGCGTGTCACCAGGTGGGTTTTCAAAGCTGAAAATGTCATCGCTGGTGATGCAGTGTTCTTGAGCACCTTCAAACTGTGGCGGATAGTTAGGTCGACCTCCAATTGCAATCACAATTTGATCTCCTTTCACCAGCATCTCTTTGTTCTGTTTCGTTACGCCTTTCACTGTGTGCTCATCCACAAATGAGGCCAAGGCATTCAAATACTGCACTTTCCTGGAATAAGTGATTAAAAAATTATTCTTCTATAAAAAATGACAAAATTCTACTTCATAGAGGCTGATGCTACTTATTATTATCAGGAATACATCCTAAGGAGGAACTTCATAAGCTTTGTTGTTTCCTCTTTGTTTGATTGTATATGAGTGAATGAATAAATGAATAACAGAAACAAAATAATAGCAACTTGGGTACTTTGGTCACAGCTGATGAGCTAAACGCACAACTAAGGCCAATTGTAGAAAGGCATAATAAATCATTTATTAATATCATAATTTACACTCATATACCCTAACTATAATATTATAATTTATAATATCTTAATATTATGATAATTAGTTTGATCACAATTTTAATAATTTATAATATCTTAATATTATGATAATTAGTTTGATCACAATTTTAATTCAGCAATCAAAACTCATTCACAAAAAAAAAACTAATTTGTCGGAGAGCAACAGTTCCGTTGGTAGTGCAAATCTACTAGAACAGATTCTAGCCAGACGAACTGCAAGAGCGATAAAGATACAGATTATCAAAAACTTGGAGCTATCAGTGTAGATTCAGGCTAGACGAGCAGCGAGAGCAACAGAGACATTATTAGAGGTCGAATGAGAGCTTAATCGCTCTAGCTTGAATCTACAATCTACACCCATAGATGCAGTCGTTAAAAAAGCGGCGAGGTGGAACTACCCGTAAGGGTCTCCCCACCACGAAAAGCCATACGAATTTACTTACTTTACCCATAGATCTTCTCTCAGCTGTTCTCTCAGCACAAATGCCCATTTGGACTACATTGGACTATAACAATATAGTATGATTAAATAAAAAATACTCGACACTGTTCTCTGCTGTAAAATCACTTCCCGGTCGTTCGGAACCCACCTAAAACTGTAGGTCCAACTCATCAATCACCATCATCCAACTCATTACCCACGCACAGGTCTCAGACCTATGTGGGCTTCATCCTCAAAAAAAAAACCATTGGGTACACGTTTTGACGAAGTAACGAAACAATAACTGTGAAATTATTTCATTAATTTCAAATGCCAGCATGTAAATTATGAAAAAATAATCCATCTTTTACAAAGTCGATTATTTATAAAGACGATCATTTATTAATAAGAAATCTGTAGCCACCATTTGTGAGCAATTGTTATCTTTTTTCTTTACTTTCCTCATCGATAACTTTTTGAAATTGAAACCGCAACACAATTGATATGGTACGAACTTTCATTCACTCACTTAAGTCTGATATTTTACAGTAATTAATTTGATCGACAAGCAAAAGTCGTTTATTTATGAGATTGCTATAGATTGATTTATTCATATTTTGAAGAAAGTGCTATAGTAGACTGATGACCCTGGGTGAAACACTACAACTGTGTTGAATCATGTCTTAAGTTTTTGCGAAGAAAACCAACATTGTTGACTATATCTAAAATAATGGGTTTCATACCGTTTTTTTAGCTTCTGAAGAGATGATGGTATGAAAAGGGTCAAAATATCTAACAAAAATGTAATATCCAAAGATAACTACGGAAATTAGGCTACAAGCATTTCAAAAACAAGAATTAAGATTAACTTAAAATTGAGCTTTTACAAAAAAATATAGATTGAAATTGATCATGAGAAATAGAAAATAATACTACTTCTTGATCAATAATTGAGATAAATCATAATATTCAAATTTATTTAATTCGAGTATTTGTAAATTAGGAGTATTTAAAGAAGAGACTCACTTATCCCTGAGCTCCACTCTGGTGACCCAATTGACAGATTTGATGTGATCGCTTACAGCACTCTTCAGTGTTTCCCAATTGTGCTGAGGTTTCTCGTTATGCACCCATCCATAGTACTTTGAATCCTATGAGAAAAGTATGAAACATAAACATTTCAGAGTTAATTTGAATTATTAAAGAATTCAATTTATAATTCAAAATGGAGATATTTCTTGAACAAAGCAAACATGTAGAGCAAAAAAAGCTCAGTTTACAATGTGATTGATAAAGTTTATATCTTGAAAAATACACTGCCAAAGGTCGCAATAGAAATGTTTCTTATGAATTCCAGTATTTTAGATGAACTTTCAACTTTGCTTTTCAATCGGGATAAGACACACTACGATTCTAGGTAAACATTTAATAGTATATTACATTACAAGTACGGGAAATGGTGTTTATCATACGAGTATGGTAAACATCTTCCCGGACGAGTTACGTACGACATTTTTCGTCATACTGGTCTAAAATAGCAGATAAGTTGAAATAAGAAACTATAAATCATTGTTATACAAACATAACCTCAAACACCAAATCACAGCAAATCACGGTGAAATGGGCAAGAATGGTCCTAGATCAGCTGATCTAGCTTTTGGCCAAATGGTTTTTCAGTGAAATGGTAGCCAGTAGCCACCCATAAAGCTGGGCATTCACGTTCCGATTTGCAGTACCACTTGCAGTCCAACCTTCAAGGTTGGATCCGAAAACGGAACGTGAATGGGCTTGTTGGATGGTTGGAATTGTAGATGGACGACTAGATGGACCACTAGAGGGACGACTTACGAATGTCGACGGTGTTGGAACGTGTGTGGGGCAGTCGGATCAAAGTCGTCCATCTTATCTCAGTCAGTGCATGACCTTCGGGTAAGTTCGGGCAACTTCGGTTACATTTTTCGGCTCAAGAGCCACGTTCACAGCTGATTAGTAATAAAGTTGGATTGTAAGTAGGAGCGTGAGTGGAGTCGACTATCCATCTAGCAGTACTACTAGCAGTATTGCAAGTGGTACTGCAAGTTGGAACGTGAATGCCCAGCTTAAGCGTGCGGTAATAATCACCAAATGACATCAGCTGTTTTTTATTTCTGTAAACAGCTGTTTACCACAGATTCCTTGACTGGTAAACTGTCTATAACCTACTAGTATGAACGAAAAGATCCTTAGAAGCATGTTCATTACAGATTGTGTAGTTTAAGGATTCCCTGGCTAAAATCACGATATAAAATTACAGAAACTTCACATTCTGAAAAAATTCAACTTGAACTAGATGGGAATGAGCAATAAGATAAATTGCTACTCATTAAAGTACAGTAGTATCTTATAAGGGCAATATGTTGTAAATTATTATGTGTGTATTATTATAACTCTGACGAGCCACCTGACGAATAGGGAAGATACCAGAACATTATTATTATTATTATTGAAAAAAAAAAAAACTATGATTAACAGAGATGATGACGATCTCAATTTTGAATTCTTTAAACGAAAAACTCTCATTTTTCACTCATCTATATCATACCGCTTTCATTTCCAGGAAGTTTCTAATAAAGAAAGAACTGGATGACTTCCCGGTGGTTCGGAACTCACCTAAAACTGTAGGTCCAACTCAACAATCACCACCATCCAATTCATTACCCACGCACAAGTCTCAGACCTATGTGGGCTTCATCCTCCGAAAAAAATATATACTAATAGCTAATTGCATCATCTCATGAAATAACGTGTCTAAAAGATAATTTGTTGAAAAAATCCTTAAAGGGCATAATAATCCTGTGTTAAACTTGATCAGGTGAATAATTTTTCATTTCAATGAATAATATATTCTTCAAATTTATGTCTTAATAAGTTTGAAATGTTTGAGGGAAAAATCAAGACAGTAAAATCTTTCAATTCTATTACATAGCAAAATTATTTCCATCCTTAAAACACTTACTCAATATTAATTCCTCAAACATTTCAAACTGATTGAGATTAAGATTTGAATATTTCAAGAATATTTTTTCCCTTGAAACACTTTCTCAAGATTAATTCCTAAAACATTTCAAACTGATTGATATTAAGATTTTGCAGCGTATGACTCAAAATATTCAACTGACAAGAGTCCTAAAATACATAATAATCATGTGACAACCTTCATCGGGTGAATAATCTTTTATTCTAATAAATTACGTTTTGCATGTCTCCATCTTAATTAGTTTAAAATGTTTGAGAAAAGTATCTAGAAAGAAAAAAATCTTCGAGTTGGCAATCTATGCCTCAATTTCTATTCTACTCTACTTTGAATTTCAGGATCAAGTACCTCAATAGCTTCTCCAAGGAGTGCAGCTTGATGGAATAGTTTCTTGGGAATACATCCGACGTTAACGCATGTGCCCCCAAGACCCCATGTGGTGCCCTTGAGTGAGGGCACAACATAATCGAAAACAGCTACTTTCTTATTGTACTTTGTGGCTGCTTCCTTAGCGCATGCTAAGCCACCGGAGCCTCCACCTATTACAACTAGGTCAAAGTTTTGTTCTTCTGTAACAATAACAAACGAAAAAAGCTTATTAGTACAGTGGAAATGCAATAATAAAAATATTATCAACAAAATTCATAAAAAATAAACACATCAAAACTTTGAAACACTGAAAAAACAAAAAAGCAAGCAGTAAGTTTGCTACTCGACCACTGTAATGATGTGCACCAATTCTAAGTCATTGACTGTTATAAAAATGCTCAAATTCAAATTTATGTATTAAACATGCAGAACAATTTGGAACAGAACAAAATAGCAAAAAATAGTTACAAACAGGTGACTCCGTAGTGAGATGTGCTGGAAAAAATAAATGGGTATGAAGAAATTAAGGGTGTGGGAAACTACCCCAATAAGATAAGTTAATTAACTTAAAAACCAATATTATTGTAATTCTGTACTTTATTATTATTATTAATATTATTATTTATTTCAATCTTATAATTTATTGTACATTTAACCAGGGCATTCCAATCTTGAATCAATGCTATGATTTCTTCTAATTTGTACTCGTTATATAATTTTTAATTTCAAATATTCAATTATTGTACTGCTTGGATGTTTTGTATTTGCTTTTTTGTGAAGGAACAATATATATTTAATTTCAATTTCAGTTACCGAATACGAGAAAAAATAAGAAATAAAATTAAAACTATAAAAAATTAAGAGATTTTACTTCAATTTACAATAGAAAAAGGGGGAGAAACCATCCCCTAGGTTTCCCATGTAGGCCTTCTGAATTAGGATAAGTAGTTATGAAAGGGGGGGGGGGGAAGAAGAAAAATATTATTTATTTATTTATTATAACTAACTATTAACAATTAAGAGATTTTTATATTAGTTGAAATTAAAAAAAATTGTAGATAATATTTTTTTCAACAATTATGAGCTAATAAATGGAAGTAGTTTCTCAATTTACTATTGAGCTATTTTTTGCTGTACATCTTTCAAATTTCTTTATTTTAGAATTGATTTGTTCATATTTATTTCAGAATTGTGAAACTTGCTAACTTAAATATGGGTAAAGAAAGATTCTTGAAATTTGAATAGTTTTCAGTTGTTGATTGGATCTCGCTGTGAGCGGACGCTTCGTTCTAGTGCTCGTCTTATCTTTTGAATGAAATAGTTTTCGTCGGTTTCTTCGCCGTGCCTCTCTTTGATTGTTCTATTCTGTTTCTGAACTGTAAAATTACGGACGTATTTTACAAATAATTTTCAAGTTTTTCTAGTAAGGTGAAGAATGAGTGTCTGTGATATTTGCAGATTATCAGTTAATCGACAGGCTAAGGACAAATTAATCTGCTCTATTTGCAGGTCTACGTTTCATGCACAGTGTATTGGTGGCAAAAAAATAACCGAATCGGAATTAGAAATTTTGTTGTCAAGTTCCTGGTCGTGTAAACAATGTTTGAATAAATTACGTAGCCAGCGTGCAGATTCAACACCGGTTAAAACATCCACTTCCAGTGCACAGTCTGAAATAACAATGGACTGTTTCAAGTCGGCTATGTCGGAACTTAAAAACAATATTAGTGAGTGCCAGTCTAAGTTGGAAAGTTCACTTCAATCATGTCTGGAGAAACTTGGTTCAAATTCTGATACTTTGGTCAGGCTAGAAGAAGTAATCAAGAAGCAACAGACTATAATATTGAACTTGCAATCCGAAAACGTGAATTTAAAAAAAAGTGTAGAGGTATTAAATGATAGGGTGGACTCTTTAGAGCAATATGGAAGAAAAACCACTCTCGAGATACACGGTATTCCTAGTGTGCGTGAGGAGAACACCAGAGACTTGGTGCTGGCTACATGTAAAGCGGTCGGAGTTGAACTGGGTCCGGAGGCGATAGACACCTGCCACCGCTTGCCCAAGGGAGCAAATCAGCATTCGCCCGGAATCATTGTAAAATTTGTCCGACATGATGACGCGCACAGGGTACTCGAAAATAGAAAACGCAAGAGGAATCTTTCTACTCGAGACGTCGGAGTTCAAGCTGAAGAGCGCCCGGTGTTCATAAATCTGTCACTGACGGCAGTACGCAGGAAAATATTATCCCAAGTGAAAAAACTCCAAAAGGAGAAGGGGTTTAAATATGTGTGGGTTGATAGAGCCGGCAATGTGAAAGTGAGACCAGTGGATAAGGGGAAAGTTTCATTGATTAATACTAATAAGGAGCTGGAAGCGTTCATTGCTTCTTTAACATAAGTTAAAATTTCAATCTGATCCGTGAATTTCAAACAGATTGGTGAATTATATCTATTTATCTCACCTCTAAAAATGTTTAAGTAAATGCATTCGCCCTGTCTACATATTAGGAGCGGTCAAATATTTAGCTACTAGATTACCTTTGTAATAATATCATTTTACGGATTGTATATTAATTATCAATTTCTTACACATTTAGATAAGAAGTCACTTTGTCAAAGTTTGGAGTTTGAAAAGTATTGATAGGACATGAATCGGTTTTACGTGGTTGATGGCTACGTATTGAAATGTTTACAATCGACAGATTTATCAATCATCCTCTTTCTGGGAATGTAGCTTATCGATTGTTATTCTCTTCCACAGTCCACGTTGTTGTCATCTATTCCCTCTTTCTTTCGTTTGTGGGAGAAAGATTATGAAGTGGTGTTTTAAGTATTTATATTGAATTGAGCGTTACTCTGATAAGGCTTTGATTAGATGATCAAACACCTGTAACTGATACCGAAAATAGGAAAAATAAAATACTTGAAGTTACCGGTATTCTCGTAATCTATAGAAAGGAAAATCTAGCCTGCCAGTCTCACTCCAGAGCAAGGGAGTTAATTTATCTAATTATAATATCATAATTATATATTATACAATCATAATTCTTGTATGATCAATTACATTCTTCATCATATTATGTAAAAGGCTCTTATGTGAAGGGCGAATGCAAAAGGTTTGTTTTTTTCAATGTTGTTTTATTTAACTGTGGAGATGGATTTTATTTTCTGTAATTTCCGCATAATTCAGTGAGATTATTATTTTGAATTGCTCAAGTTTTATTAACTTTAGCTTAGATCTAATGTTTCTCCATGGAACACTTATTTGATTTGTTTATTCTTTCCAATGTTAAATATTTCAAATACCTCAATTGAGATGTTGAGGATTACATTTCTTACATTTTTCTACAAGTGAGAGGCGCGGCGTAGAGCCTCAAAATGTAACTTACCTGTTTTTTTGTTTTTTTTTTCCTTCTAGTACCTAAGTAGTTTTATCTTATTATTTCTTTCCATATTTTTCTCGCTAATTCTTTTCGTTTTTTTCATTGAGATTCAACGTTTACGAACTTAAAAGAAATATATAATATATATATATATATATATATATATATATATATATATGTCAGTATTTGAAAGTGATGATCTCATAGGCTATCATAATACAAGTGAAATAGATGATCTGTTCTCATTTGAACCTCAGATATTTGGCTTTACCAATAAAAGCTCATTAAATATTTTTCACACTAATATTAGGAGTCTAAATAAAAATTTTGAGCAATTGGTACACTATTTGAGTAATATAAACTTTAAATTCCATGTGATCGCTTTATCCGAGACATGGATCACGGATGATGCTCATTTCACCTACAACCTTGAGGGGTATAACGTTATACAGAAAAAAAGTAAGCATTCAAAGTGTGATGGAATATGTTTATTTGTTGACAAAGATTTTGATTATGAGCTTATAGATTTAGATATCAATGAAGCAAATTCCATCTGCATTTCATGTTCAATCAATAATGTTCAATACACAATTATTGCAATTTACCGCTCACCAGCTCTCAACATAAACAATTTCATTGAAAGCCTAGATGCAGGCCTGAATAAAATAAAAGACACTTCTAATGTAATTTTAATGGGTGATATCAATCTCAATATTCTAGCCAATAATAACCTAACAAATGAGTATTTGAATACATTGCACATCAATGGATTCAAATCCTATATTAATAAACAGACTAGGGTGTTCGACGGGGATGGTTCCTGTATTGACCACATCTTTTTTAAAGAGGGTAGGAAAAATAGAGATCTGAAGCGGGGAGTAATATTCAAAACCAACATAACAGACCACTACAGTGTTTCACTGCACTTGAGTGAATCGGTAAATACTAAAACTGAACCGGGGGAAGTATGGACCAAAACCATAACTGACTTTGATGGATTGTTAGCTGATTTACAGGTTGAAAACTGGAATGAAGTTTACAATGAAGACAATATTGACACAATGGTTAATAATTTTATAGCAATCTTAACGCAACTTACAAATAAAAGAACGAAGACAATCAGATTGAGTAAAAAAAGTAAACCGCTTAAAAAATGGATAACACCCAGTCTAGTCAATTCAATACGTGAAAGGGACAAATTACACAGGAAAGTAGCTCGTCAGCCAAACAATATGGAACTAAAAACGCGTTACAAGAACTACCGGAATACACTTAATAATTTGATTAAAAAAGCTAAAATAGTTTATTTTAATGAAAAATTCGAGGAATATGATAAAAATCCCAAGAAAACTTGGGAATATATTAATGAGCTTCTTGAGACGAAAAAAAACACAAAAGAAATAAGTTTAAATGCAAATATACTTAACGAATATTTTGCTAATGTAGGGGTATCGTTTGCCAAAAAAATATCAAGAAATGTGAATAACATCCCGGTTCCTCAATCACTATCTAACACATGCCCGCACAGCATCTTCCTCAATCCAACAAACCCTAATGAAATACTAACAATAATAAATAAACTAAAAAACAAATCTTCACCAGGACCTGACAATTGCACAGGACATTTCTTTAAAAAAATATCACGTTTTATAATTGATCCCTTAGTTTATATCTTTAACAATTGCATGAATAGAGGGTACTTCCCGAATAAATTTAAAGAAGCTAAAATTATTCCACTACCAAAAACTGGAGATCTAAAAAAGCCGGAAAATTATAGACCAATAAGCTTAATAAGCAATCTGTCTAAAATATTGGAAAAAATTATAAAAATAAGAGTTATGAATTTTTTGGATAAGGAAAATATAATTAGTAACAAACAATATGGCTTCCAACAAAACAAGTCCACTAAAGATGCAGTTATCCACTTAAACAAAATAATCTTTGATAACTTCAACAATAATAGAAAAACCCTTGCAGTATTTATGGATTTATCAAAAGCTTTTGATACGATACCCCACAACATATTATTGGATAAATTAGAAAGATCTGGAATAAGAGGTACGGTGAATAACTTATTCTCAACATATTTGTCAGAAAGGAAACAATATCTCTCCATTCAAGGACAAACTGACAGCAGATGTACATCAGGATTCGGTGTACCGCAAGGATCAGTTTTATCTCCAATTCTTTTCTTGATTTATGTAAATGACCTTCTGAAACTGAACCTCATAAATTGTACCACCCTGTCTTTTGCAGATGATACTGTATTGATTTTTAGTGGCAATAACTGGGAAGAAACCTTCAATACGGCGAACACCAACATAAAAATTGTTCAAAAATGGCTGCAAGAACACATTCTAACATTAAATGCAGACAAAACAAAATATATTACCTTCTCACCCAATATAACCGGACAACCATCAACAGCTTTAAAACTTAAAATAGGGACGAGAAATGATAATAATGAAGATAGCACAGAAAATACAGTAGTACTAAAATCATTGGAAAGAGTGCAAACAATAAAATACCTCGGTATATTACTAGATCAGCATCTAAAATGGAATAAACATATCGAATACTTATGCTCAAAATCTAAATACCTAATTTACATTTTCTATAAAATAAATAAACTGAAAAAACTTGATATTATAAGAAAAATATATTTTGCATATGCGCACTCACTATTTCAATATATTATTGAAGTTTGGGGAGCCGCATATGACACACATCTGAAAAAACTGTTTATTCTTCAAAAACATATTATAAGAGCTGCATTAGGAAGACCACGACTATATCCCAGTAGGGAAATATTCCTGGAATTCAAGGTTCCAACCCTGAGGCAGAATTATTTGAAAAATGTCATTTTCTACATTAATAAAAATAGGTTTCAATTTGAATTACACAATACACCATACAATACACGCCCAAACAATAGATATAATACCGATCTTATTAAACTAACCACCTGCAGGCATCAATTCCCATATTACTGTAATTACATTATAAATAAAATTCCAAATGATTTCATAAACAAGAAAATTTCACCCAGAATACACAGCAATATAGAAAGATGGATTGAACAATATGTTTTTTTCAAGCTGACTGTATAAGGAGTTGTCTGGTTTTCTATTTGGTTTTTGATAAAATAGAATATTATAATAGCCAAAAAAAAAAAAAATCATCACCTTAAACGTTTCACTTTACTTTTGTTGGGTTTCTTTCTTTCGTAGTGTTAACAAATGTATATTTTTAATTTTCTAATCCATGTGAAAATTCTTAATTATTGTCAATTCTAAATGTTTTGTAATTGATGAGAAGTGAATATGAATATGTACTACAACTCACTGCCAACACACACGGTTTCTTATGTTGGCAGTGCCAAAAAGAGAAAAGAAAAAGAGAAAAAATTTTTGTATTTGATAATGATGTTAAGAAACGTGATTTTATTTATTTTTATTGTATTTGTGTATTATTATCTATACTGTTATTTCATTTTGCACATGTATTTTGTTTTTGGCAATAAATTCAATTCAATTCAATTCAATTTTTAAATAGTACCGTAGATGTTTTTAACTTAGGGTTCTATGGTTCCATGTACTATTCGAAAGTATCTTATTAGTAAATTGAATGCAATAATTAAAATAAATATTATGATACAGCTGCGTAATTTTGTATGAATAGTTAAATATTTGTATGAATAGTACGAATGATGGGAGTGTTGTGTTTTCAGTGATAGCGAGTGATAGTGGAAATTCAATCATGTTCTAAATTAAATATAGTTGTTATATGCAACAATCTTACTTTAGACTTTAAACCATGACGCTTAAATACTTATAGTGGGTTATTTTCATTCAAAGAAACTGAGCTTTGCAGATATGAAAAATGATCACTGCATCAACATAATAAATATTCCAAAATGAGTTTTAGTTCCAGAATTCAGAAGGAGAAGGGATGGAATCTGATGAATTAATAATTCAATAACTGTATATCGATTTGGAATGTTTGTAAGCTCTCCTGCATTATGCAACTGTATCTCTTCAATATTTCATTATTTTTATTAGAGTTCAAGGTGAAAAGAAATAACTACAATGGTTATGATTTTGAACTCAAGTTCATGATAATAATAAATCATGAATTAAAAATACGAAATAAAATTATTTTCATCATTTTTTTACTCTAGAGAAGGATTGAAATGAAAGAACATATTTTTATTATTATGTATTAATTCTTTACGAGGTTAAAGCCAAGAAAAAACAAATGCTGATTTGAAAATTACACTTCAATCAGAAATTGGGGACAAATTTCTGTGATGAATAGCATGGTGATAATTTTACTGATGAATGACTAATAGAAAACTTCATTTGACTAAGTTAACAATAAAATCAGGCAACTACAATGTTGGGTAATCGGAAAAAATCAACAGAATAGTTTATTATATCTGCCATGTACACTTAACAGTTTAACAATGATTGCTTATAATTAAGTTATTACTGATGCAATAGCAGAGCTTGGCACTTCAACTAGAATATTGCTCTGTTAAATAGAACGGCATTCATTGAAACTGAAAACGGTTGTATAAGACTATTTTTATTCTCTCCTACCTTTCCAAGATTCGTTTTTTATCCTTGAATTTTGATGGGAATTGAAGAACATAGAGTATTATTTATAAGATAAGGTACAAAACCAAAACGTTTGTTAATATCAATGTTTAAGTTAATTATTGTAGCCTATATATTTGTAGGCTATTATATTTCTCTTGTTCTTAGCTTAATTGTGATAGGCTTTGATAGTCAAGATTTGGATATTGGATTATTAGTCATAGGCTTGTTCAAAAGCCCCTATTCATGAACTTACCTGGAGGCTTCCTCGACTCAAGGGAGGCTTCAATACGGTAGATTTTTACATGGAGGTAGAAGGGAGCTACCTCCTACCTTCATGGTCTTATGAATGAACGCTTTCCAAGGTTCCCTTGAGTTAGGAAATCTCAAGGTAGGTTCATTAATATGGGCCCAAGTTTATACGGGTCACTTTTAAAAGTCTGGTTTCAAGCTACATCTAATAAGTAGATGGAAATCCGTTCTCTGTTCAATTTTAATAGGCCTACCATTGAAATTGATGTCATTTAAACAGTGTAACTTAAGATTACATGTTCTCTTTAGAAGACTAAAAGAATTACCATAGCACATGATTAAATGGGGATCAAGTAGCCTAGAGCTATGTTATCTCAGAATATTGGTTTTTCAAGAGAGGCTCTTGTAGGTGATAAGTTAGTAATAATCAAAAGCTCTCAACAAACATTGTAGTATCTACAAAATTGTGGAAAACGCATCATAAATGTTGCAGTAATCGGATTGAATGACGTGAAACTCATCCGTATTCAATTGGGAGTTTTAGAACCAGGGGAAAACAACTTTGTTTTTCGTACCTCAAACATTCAAGTGCCTACAAACCTCCCTCAGAAGAATCTATCAATGAATTCACACACAAAAAATCCACCATTCATATAGAGCCCCTAAATTTTGAAAATCACTTTTTCAACTATGCAATAGATTCAACGGAGATATTGCAGTTCCGTATGTAGTGGAATATTCGACTGAGAGAGATAGTCGATCAATCTGTACCAAACCCAAAGCTAAACCTAACCTTTGACTATCGATTCTCTTAGTCGACTACTCCATTGGACTACAAACGGAACTGAAGCCTATAACTTTTTTTACACGGGCTGATTCAGTTTTTTCGGCTAACCAATAATTTTCAATAGATTTCGTCATGCAACTGAGATCTAACAGAGGTTAAGAGGAAGGTTGCCAGTTGGGTTAGATTATAAGTAAATTAATCACGAAAATTAATTTTTAATAAATAAAGTATCAAGAGTACTCACTTGAGGTAGATGCAAAACGTTTCAACACTTTATAATCATAGAATGTCCTAAATAGAGGCTCTCTAAAGATTTTAAAAACATGACTGTGCATTTCACTGACCGTATAGATCACTATAAAAAAGACGAGATTAAATTGGATTGAGATTCAATTATTTTATTCCAATCGTGAAGAACAATTGGTCACATCACAAAGTACAAAATATGTTACGTAAACAAAAAAACCCGAACCACATAGCAAGGGTGGGATTCATTGCACATCTATTCATTCACTGAAACTCGAAACGAAATAACCTCCTAGGTTTAAGGTTAACTTTTGGACAGTTTGTAAAACATAAGCATCAAGATTTTCTATCAGAAAGGATTGATTGAGGATATAGGGAGTGGAACAGACCATTAGCACTGTACCAAAATCTGAAAGGTTTGATGTCGCAATCCCCGACCAACTAGATTTTTAGTTAATAATCAACAAACTAAAATGTTAGATTGTTTCTGCTTACCTACTCCTACGGGAGCCATACCGGGGGGTGGAGAATCGAGAATGAGGTTTCAAAATAATCACAACGTAGATAAGATAAGATTAACAACAAGATGCTTCACGTTTAAAACTCAACTGAATTGAAATGACTTGAAAGAAAGGAAAGTAACCAAGAAACTACCGTCCTTGTGCCGGCTCAGCATTGAACAAAGTAAAGGAATGTGAACGGCATCGGTTTTCCTTTTTGGATCCGGTAAGGTGGTAATGGTGTTGGTGTTGCATGACTGTATTTCAATGAAAATAAAAGGGCTTTCCTTATACCAGCTTTCATAACATGACGTAAAGACTACTCCCTCCTTTAAAAACAATTAATAAGAAAAATCAATTGAATAAAACTACGCGCCTGTAGAGAAAAGTAGTTCTAACAAACTAATTCTAACATCCTGGCGCCAAACTTGAATACATTCAATTTGTATGAGATTTTAGTCCTGCCCAGCTAAGCACAGTCCACAGCAGTGTTGTGGTAACTAACATCTTGGTCAATTTCAGAAAATCGCAAAAGCATATTATTTTTAAATGATGCCCTACAGCCAAAATACCACATAAAAGGCCCATTTTATTATATCTTACTAGCTGGCTCGACGCGCGTTGCTGCGTTCTCATAAAAATTCTCCTTGATTTTATTATTCGCCACCTCCCGCTGAGGTTACATTTCAAATTAGGAAAGAAGTTAGTCCTAGGGCTCTTCCAGCTGAACATAGAGGCTTCGTTGTTTTCTTAATCACCACCTCTGAATAAAGAAACATTTCAAATTTAAACCTCCTACGACTATAAGGGTAGAAGCTAGGTTTTTTATTTTATTATTCGAATCGCCACCCCCGCTAAGGATACATTTGAAATTTCTAGCTGCATTGGTTAACAGATGTCATCAACCTGGCATAATTACATTTCATCATACCTAGTCGTATGTTTCCTACATATTGCAAGGCTCCGACTGTACGGTAGCCTACATGCAAAGTGCAAAGTCTTTTGCTGTTTAAAGACAGCGTAAATAACGCCGCTAAGGGGTTGCCATATGATTAAAAACTGTTAACTTCTATCAGCTGTTCCTTTAAGCTGTTTGGCCGGCAAGTTCAGTAGGTTAGGTCTATAAAATGGATTAATTAATAATAATAACTATTAGCTCCCCTATTAAAATTTATGGTCAGAAACCATCCCCAATATTCACACAACATATCCCCAGTTTCATGCCGATCTGTCAAGTAGTTTTGAAGTCTATAGGGAACATATACATACAGACAGACATTCATTTTTATATATATAGATATATTTTTTGCGCTGAATCTGTTTTTAAAACTTTTGTGACATCAAAACATTGTAAATAACCAATGGCATTAGATAAAGCGTTTTTGCTTATTGAATTTACGGTACTTGGCCTTTTTGTGGCAACTACATTTTCCTACGCCAATAGGTGGTGGTACCAAAAATTGATTTAGCATATTCATGGATAGGTAGAAAAAACCTAATTCCTTTTTTCTAGAAAATACAACAAATTAAAAGTAAAAAACAAACAAGTTTAATATGGGGAATATTGAGAGTGTTATATTATTAATATATCCATTAGTGCTTGTGTTTTTTTTTTCAGGCTCATTGAACTGATTAGAATTAAGCTGACAATTTTTTAAAATACGGGCTCAAGTAAACTTTGGATTGCTATGTTGTAATTGTGAAAGAGTTAATTTTTTAAAGAAATGGCTGTCTTACAATTATCTATTTTTTAGTAAAAACTTTAAAAAAAACACTACTCACACTCAGTACACAGTAAACTCAGTGTACTGCGGGTCGTCTGACGATGCTCTTGACAACAGAGTGAAACGGCAGTCACGCCATAACGTGAATCATAATTTTCACTTAAAAGTGTTTTTTAAGTTTTTATTATATTAGTGGAAACAAGATGGATCTCCAACATCATATTTTTTAGTGTTAAGGTTTCGCTAACTTGCATCTAAGTAGTCAAAATTATTGCAGGTCTCAATTCTTTGTTGAAATTAATTTTAGGATGTGTAATAAATATCGGTTAAATAGCACCAACTCTTTTATTTCCAAAAAATTAGTTCCTTGCTCTAGCTAATTCAGTTGCTAGACCGGTGTTAGACAGGAAATATATCTAAAAAAGCATATTCTATCTCTTGACAAGAAATACTTAAACTGTGCGTTCAACAAAGGTACTTTAACCTTCTTTTTTCATTACAAACTGTTGATGTGCGTCTGCTTTCATTGTGCAGATACTATCTTCTCAGTTGTTCAGCAGAAAGCTTTTGCTTTTATCTCGACACTAAAAACTTTTTCCGAAGGATGAAGCCCACATATAAGTGACCATTGTGTGGGTAATGAGGTGGGTGTTAATGATGATTGATGAGTTGGATCTACAGATTTGAGTGGGTTCGAAACCACCTTAGATTGAGTAAGTAAAGATATACATGATCTGAGACTGAACGAAACATTTTCGGTAAAAACCTGGTATAATACCCTCTCACATGAGCTGGTAGTTTACATTATACTGTATAGGACCTATTGGCACATGACTTTCAAAGCTTTCATTCAGGAACAGGAAGTGATGATGAATAGACTTTGAATAGACATAAATATTATTTGGACAAATATAATTCAGAATATTTTGTATAAGAATATACATATTATAGTTCATAAGAAAAACATTCAGGACTAAATACAATGCATGAAATTCGACACCATAATTATGTTTCCAGACATATGAGGAATTCAGAAGCCTTTTTCTCAGCGGCGGATTCTCCGAGCATGCTTAGCATGTCTAACAAATAAAAGAGAAAATATTGTTGACAAAACTATCCTAAAAAGTTAAGATATTAAAGAAAAAATATCAAATATTCCAGTATTTATGTTTGCAATCACAATCGTTCACCGTTGAAGGAATGTGAGGCCTCTCTTGAGTATCTGTCCAATGCATGCTCTCAAGAGCCCGTATGCCTTGTTAGACAATTTTTAGCGAAAAACTTATGCATGAGCAGATATCCATCTAAATAAAGACCAGGCCTTTTACGTACAATCTGCTTGCGGTGTATAGATCGCTTGCCATGGCATGTAATTCGTTCTCGTTGAATACGATATCACCCCCATGAAGCCGTTGTTGCTGTTTGCGAGAGGACTGACTATATGACTTGATTCTAATGTTATTGAAATCTTTAAAAACCTTCATAGTGAACTTTTCAGATAGGGACAACGAAACTGTAATAAACGCTCAAGTTTTTCTTTCTTTCCTAGAAAGAAGTCAGACCCGTTTTTTGATTAAGTTAGTGTATTTTTTGAAATATTTTTATTCACAGACGATCTCTTCAACATTCTTCAGAAAAAGTATTAAGATATAGCATACTGTGCTAAAAGGGTGGCTGATATAATCGAGAGAAAAGAAATAAGAGAACATGGTTTTATGAAGCATTTTGAGGAATTCGAAGAAAATGTTGAAAGTTATTTGCCATTTGAAAAACCCAGAATGAAGCTGAATAGTACAGAAAATGAATCACATAACGAACTGTTAGTTGAGATTTTAGACATTTCAATTCAATTGAGGAAAATATTCCAGTCCAAGGGAAAACTTGATTTTTTCTGCTTATTTGAACAGTAAAATATGACGAGTATAACAGAGAATTTCCAGACAACGATTTGAAGTCACTGGAGATACAATATGGTTCATTTTTTAGATAAACCGCTAGAAAAACGCATTGTCTGTTCTGTATTCGTCGCAGATAGGCTATAAGTATCCTTAATTAGTATGCATGCATGTTTTATAATTTTATTTTACACACATTTACTTATTAATAATTTTAGACACATTTTTAGAAGAAATGTAATATAATATTCATTGTCAGCGCATGCCCAAAGGTTTTAGTCAGCATCCACTACTGCTTTGTATAAGAACAAATTTCATAGATCATTGGCAAAATATTTAGAACTGAATAAAATGTCACTTCACTGCCTAATATCCCTAGTTCAGGAATTGCAGGGCATTTCAAGCGGCATGTTGGATTCCAGTCCATAAAAATTTCAAGTTTGGAGACAGCACTTAATGTTCCAAATTCAAAATTTGAACCCTTGGTTTCGCTTCCAAATATTTATTCCTGTAACACGTTCATCATCTCGATGATTTGCAACATATACGGTATTTAAATTTTATAAAAATGTATTACTTTGAAGTAATGTTAATAACATATTTTCATACATTTATTAATTTCTATCCGAATATGAAATAAAAAAGCCATTGAATCTAAAAATCTAATCTAATTCACGTAACATGAATAGATAAATGCTCTGTCTCACCCAGATTCTGTCCATTTTGCACAGTAAAATGCAAAAGTAGATAAGAATTATTGTTTTATGAAGAGATGATTTTGCGTGAGCTCTCGTTTCCACACATGGAAAGAAAAACAAAAAATAATGATATTTGATAACTTGCGTTTTAATCAATATTTACAAGTTTACACGTTTCCGTTTGAAAGTAAAATATCTCTCATTTCAACCATTCACTTTTATAGAAACAATATATTGATTAATTCAACAATGATTACAATATTCAAAATCAATAGACTACTAATCAACTGTCAAATGGGATGATTGCACAGTCTCCAATATAATCAATTAAGTACAAATTCATAGGAAACAAATTCACAATGCAGAATCAGAATTGTATTAGATCGTCTAACCAAATCTGGTAAGAATTTACAAATAATTTGAAATTCGTGTAATATGATGAAGTTACCACATAAATAATTTATCCACGGTTTGAAACCATTCAACATTATTGACACAAAAATAATTATAGTAATAATTACCGTATTATTCTATAACAATTCATAAGATATTTATACATAATATATATCCAATCATACACTGGCTAAAAACATTAGAATAACATATAAATTTATAATCATTTATCATTCACACAAAAAATAGTTATCAAGCATGTATATACAAAAATGATAGTTATATTTCTCAACATTATGTTTAGAAATTCATGTTTACCTAATGATTTCCTATCGATTTATGTGAAATTACTAAGTTATGAAAAAAATTACATAAAAGATGGGGAAGTCTTAGAAATAGTCGTTTTTGTTTGAAGTTAATGCGTTAAAAGTTTGTTGATAGTTGAGGCTGAATGGATCACAAATGATCAAATAAATTTATTTAACAAATAAAGTTAAAATGAAGAAATGAAATAAAGATCAAATGAATTTATTCAACAAATAAAGTTAAAATGCCTTCCTAACTCTTCTCTATAACAAATTAATGATGGGAAACTTTAAACAAGGGATTTGTGGATTTACAAAGGGATTACCAAACTACAATACAAAAACTATAAATTTTGTAGTAGTCTCATTTCTCTAGACCACGTATCACTAACATCAATTGCAAAGAGATTTATAATATGATCAATATAATTGTTTTGAACAAAGACAAAACACAATAAAAATTATTTATACAACACAAATGATGTTCTTCTCAATTTGTAAATCTAACAATAATAATGAGCTTTTAACAATAAATAATTATCTATAAGTAGAAGTGTTAAAATGTTCAGCTTGAAGCAGAACAAGCTCAATTTTATATCATTTAAAACATAAATAAAGTATTTCGTCGATATATAATAAATGAAAAATTTAATACTGTCCTCAACACTGTCAACAATACTTATGAATCACAGCTACACAAGAATTTTCATAAAATAAAACATAATTTTCATTGAACCGCAGGATTACTAATATTAAAACAGGAAAATAGTGTTCCCAACATTCAAGAATGAGTATGGTATCTAATAAAATGAAACACAATTAATAATCTCCATTTTTTTTATTGCTGATGATGCCCACATGAGTCCGAGACTTGTGCGTGGGTGATGAGGTGAATGATAACACATATATGCCAGACGGAGGAGCGGGATTCGAACCCACGACCGCTGAAACGACAGCAAGTTGAAGTTGCGACGCCCCAACCAACTGCGCTAAGCGGCCAATCCAATTAAATTTGTATTGGGCATTTTCTGAATATTCATTTACTTGAAGTTTTCAATTTCAATTTTTTCTTTGTCCAAAACATTTGTCCAATATTCAGAGGAGTTTATTCGTGTTAAATACAAGAAACATACAATTACAATTAGTAAAATGGAGGAGAATTCTCTGATACAATTCTGCAAAAACCAAAAAAGCCCACTATAAAAAAATTTCATTTCATTGTATTGAATACTGATCCTCCATGTATAAGAAAAGCAGCACTATAAGTGGATTCGAATGGAATGTTGAGCTCAATAAATTAGAAAAATGAAAAATCCAAAAAATTTAGAAGTTATTTCAAGAAATTGTATGGCTCTTCTTATCTGATTTTGTATGTATTAAAAAAAATTATTTAAAAAATTGAAACAAGTTTCTTTCCAGAAGAATATTTTGTGTTGAGTTTCCGTACAGTATATTGCAATGTAATATTTCGTTGAGTTTGGATCAATCGTATGATTAATTGTGATGTAGTTTTAAATGTGATTTGATTTCAAATAATGACAGCTATGTATTTTCACCATTTTTGAGAGATATTGTTTGTTCAGCAATTTTGAGGAATTGGGAATGATTTACATACTATAATAATTGTTCTATATTACTTAAGGTGAGTTATTCAATACGTATGAGACAGAATTTGTTTCAAAGAGGAAGTCTGATAAAATTAAGGGTTGAAGGGGGATGAGAAGGGGGTGCTTTTGAAAAGTTGTTGCCCCACACTGTGGAAGTCACAATAGTAGCTTATTCAAACAAAAACATAGTTATAGAAAAACCTAGTTTTATAAAAAACCTAGACAGAATAGTTCTTGGTTTAAAAGAGTGAAGAAATTAATATTTTCGAAATAAATTAGGGTATTACTCATAAAAAATAAAACATCAATTTAAATAATAAAAATACTTTTTCGAAAGAACCAGCACGAACTATTACTAAATAACAATGAAAGATAAAATATTTCATTCTGAAATAAATATATCTTACACTCTATGATTTTATACAACAATGAATTTGATTTCCATAATTACTATCTATTTTCAACTATTTAATAATGTAGTATCTATCAGGAGCGCCACAAAAAAAACAAAAAAACATTAGGAATCGTGACACATGCTCCCGACATAACCTGTACGATTTATTATTAAAACACTAACAGATCGACAAATTGGTCTCAATATTTCTGTTAAGGGACTGTTTCCTAAAACGATAAATTTTCGAGTATAGCTATCGCATCAATTCATGTAATGAGAGAATGGAAGTTTTATAAAGTTATAACTGCCTGAATAAGAAAATGAGAGTTTACGGCAAGAAAATGAGAGCATGACCGTCTGGTTTATAAATCTTTCTTGAAGATAATTAACAAAAATTTCAGATTTTTCAAAAACGTGACTGAAATTTCATAGAAGGGAGAAAACGGAATTGAAGACTTCTAATCATATGCAAAAAACGTAAATATAAAAAGTACAGTATATTACTGGCTACAATAGTATTCAAAAGAAGAAAATATTATTTAAATTTATGATTATTAATGCAAAGAATGCAAATTCCGTCCGGCCGCTTTCAAATTAAAAAACTTTGACTTTTGTCTTGAATAATAATTGAAATTTCTCTTCATTAACTCCAAAAACTTCCACCATTAAAATACTGAATCAGATTCACAAAAAATTAAAATTAAAATACAGGATATTCTATTTCCTCTAGCTAGAAATTCACATATCAACATTCATTTGTAAAAGGGATAAGTTGCTTTCGAAATAATATGCCGAAGTTTATAATAATTTTCCCAGCATCAAAATTAGTTGAAATATATTCTGCTGCATTATCCAAATAGTATAATTTCTCGCTATATACATTTAAATATTAATTTATGAGTAAGATATCATCGATAAATTCTTTTTAATAGGATATTTGGCAATTAATTGCTCAAACTTCATTAAATCACCTCGTGTAGTCTTTTGAAACGAGTTCCTAATATTGAGTTCATACCAGAAATAAGAATATCTCAAAAACATAATATTAGAGAATAATATTGTTCAGAATGTAGTTTCGCATTGGTGAAGACAATGGCCAATGGTGAAAGACCAAAGATTCTCTTAAGAATTTGTAGAATGATATGAAAGGTTAGTGCCCATTGTCGTTAAGTTAGAAGATTTTATTTAGTCATTGATAAAGTCAAAATAGAACTTGTAAGAAACCTAAAACTTCCTCTATTGCTGCATTTTAATAAGATTTCAAATGTTTGTCAACTTCGGTTATCTTTGTATTTTCTAGTAGACCTTAAATTAATAAAATAAAAAATTAATTTATTCAATAAATTATGATCATAGATATAGTGCGACCTGAAATCTTTAACACCATACCTGAGCCTTTCACGATATTATTATTAATTGTGGTGAATCAACGAGGTACCTGCCTCATCATGAATTAGTTATTACTTTGTAGGATTTTTTCGAGGAAAATAAGCTTTTTCAGTGGAATTATGTGGCTTAATATTTTCCCAAGTACAGAAGTGGTTCCGCTTTCAATAAAAAAGTTAGGATAGCCTACCAGTTTCAACAGTAGATTTGAAAAAGAGATCAGATTCAGCGATATCCTTATTTCGTTCAATTCTCATCTAAATCATTTTTCTTCATGATATTATAAAATATTATTCACCATTCAATAGATCTTTAATGAAACTGTGTATAAACCCCCAAATGCCCTTGTACCTGATCCAATAGGGTACAGCGATTAAAATTCTGATTTTTCCAACTTTGTTGCTGGCACTTAAAAATGTACCACAAATCCCTAATACCTAAAACTCTCGCCTTACTTTAATACTACAACCAAGAGGCAATAAAGGATCTCAACGGAAGATAAAATAACATTTCTAATGTTTTACAAATAATTTCGAAATTACTTTGTAATGCGGTGCTATAAAAGCTAAGAATTATCTTGTATAAATTTAGAAATTGAATAAAATTGTAACACATTCCAAAATAACTGGAGGTTATTTATTTGAATCGACATGGCAAAATTTGGTTCAATAGGTTCCCCCTGCCACTCATCCATAATTTCAATGACATTTGAGGGTGTCATTCGCATATAGTTTTTTTTTAATAATCATTAAAAGTATAAACTGAATATTATAACCGGATTTGTAAATAATCCGAGGTAATATGTTCACATTTATCATACATGAAAATTTTTTTGAATACCTGTCCTAACGTTCATTATTTTCATCAAAATTGCAAATTTACAGCTGATGCAAATTATTGCATTATTATTACACAACCGTATAGACAGAATGTACATCGACCAACCAGACATACAATAGAGTATCGATGATTTCATTATCAACAAAAAGGCTCTTGTTTAAACATCAGTAAGACAGTTAACAAAACTTCAAATAACCAAAAAGGTGGTTATAGTTAGCATGCTAACAGTAAAGAAACAGCAGACCTTCAGTTGACTGATACATTGGGTGTGTTCATGGGAGCCTGAACCGTTTGCACAGCTAGGCGTCTGATTGGTATATTCAAATTAATCGAAGTCCATCGACCAATCAGAGACGCCTAGCGATGCAACCGGTGCA
Organism: Conomelus anceps; assembly: GCA_948455865.1. Taxonomy (NCBI): domain Eukaryota; kingdom Metazoa; phylum Arthropoda; class Insecta; order Hemiptera; family Delphacidae; genus Conomelus; species Conomelus anceps. The sequence goes on from OX418221.1 coordinate 60,540,427, forward strand.
AGCTGCTATTATAGTTGACACATCTTCGTAGTTAACCAGAAATAAACACTTGGAACATCTTCAGTTAGGGGTACTTAGCCACTTTAAGGCTGTGCATTAGGGCTTTGATCTTGTTTTTCGAAGATTATATGTATTGGATGTTATTAAGGTTATAAAATGCTATATATTTACGTGAGAACTTTTTATCAGTTCACTTCTTGAAACATGTTTGCTCATAGTTGAAATTTTTCTTTTTTGGGGGTCAAATAATCTTTTCTACAAGTTATTTTAAACGTTTAATATTTTTTTGAAAAGAAACCATACCTTAGGAAATGGAATGACATTTTTATAACAATTAAAATATAATATTATAATAATTTTTCAAAAAACTCACTGAATTTTTTTGGGTAAAACCTAAATGTTCTATTTTAATACAAATATGTAATTTATCCCCCAAAATTTGTTCAAGTTGTAAAGAACCATTAAAAGTTAAAAATAATTCGTAGAAAAGGTTAATTTTGTTCCTCAAAACCAAGAAATTTCAAATTTGAGCCCCCATACTTTACAAAATAGTTGATGAAAAACTATTTTCCTCACAGCAATAGTTTACATTTCAATACCTTATTAGCATCAAACACAAGAAACTTTGAGAAAAATTATGACCAGAACGCTAGTGCACATGTTGAATCTTCAATTAATCATGATATTAATAACAAATAAACAGTTAACACATTGAGTTAACCAAGGTTAACGTTCTACTAAAAAGAAACAGTTAACCCACCTTCAACCATAGGAGTACGAGCTAATTTCTTCACTTTAATTAGTCACTGTTCTACGATTGATATATTTTAAGAAAAACAATTGACGCTCATCATAAAAAAATAACTTTGATGTTTCTAGGATAGTTTTAGCGGAGGTCCAGGTAGCGCAGAGATCGAGGAGGCTGTTGTCATTGGGCCGGATCGGTGGGGAAATTGTTCACCTCAGCCTGATCCTGTATCGATGTGCCCTCACTGGTACGATACGATACTCTGATTCGCATCCTCAACGCCGACTAAAACAAAAAAAAAACCAACATCAAAGCATTAATATCGTAAATCTATCGAAAAAAAAAAATACATAAAAAGTTTCTTTCAAATGCAATAAGTAACAAAATACAAGAATAATAAAACACTTTTATGGAATAATGACAGCTGAGACAACTTTCAACAATTAATTCACTTAAAAATTAGTTCAGTCCCCCAGCAAGTGATAATTCAAAAAACTGTTTTCCAGATTTTGAAAATATAGCGGACCATTAGCTGATTTAAATATAACTAGCTATTGTGCCCGTCCTTCGTACGGATTATGTTTAGAAATAAGACTAAATATGTTTCGGCTTTTTTGATAGCAACGATCATGAAGTTGTTAGCAGCTTAGTAAACAACTTAGAACGTAAACAATTCAGTGACAGTTATCAGAGAGAATATTTGAGAACAGCTGATTGATAAATCATCATAAATTACGACGTGATTTGTTCTTATGTGGTAATAAAACTTAGAAGAAATGTATCCAAAATCGCACAATACTTGTTTTTTAAACGTTTATTCTGTTAAAAAAAAGGTAATTTAATTTTTTATAGCTAAAGACATTGTCAAAAAGGTTTTCAATACTGATAAAGAACTTAAATCCCGATCGATGCTCTCGTTTTTCAGGAGAAGGCCGCGTAAAATGTATCCAAAATAGCACAACACTTGGTTTTTAAACGTTTATTATTCTGTTAAAAAAAAAAAGTTAATTTAGTTTTTTATAGCTAAAGACATTGTCAAAAAGGTTTTCAATACTGATAAATAACTTAAATCCCGATCGATGCTCTCGTTTTTCAGGAGAAGGGCGCGTAAAATGCCTTCGGGGCCGTGACAGACCGACAGAAATTGAGATAAGACTTGTTTCGGCTTCTTTAATGTATAAAACGTTAAAATAACCAAAAAATATATAATTCTGATAAATGTACTCTAATTTTATTTATATAGATGGTTATACATTATAAATATTACGGCTTAAATTCAATGATTAAATATAGGTCTTAGTAAAATTTGACTTGATTTCTTCCATAAAGTAATTTATTAAGGAGAAACTTATAATGGTTCCAAGTTGTTTAGAATTTAGAGAGAGATTTGTAGACTCCCGAACAATGATCAGAGTTTTAAACTACAATCTAAGTTATTTTCTCTATTTGCATTACAAAACTTAATAAATTTATGTGAATGTCATCGTTGAATTTTGATGAATGTCATCGTTGACATCGTTGTTGCACGGTCTTTGCTTCAGTTTTACTGAGCTAATGACTGTTATAATGTACTGATCTAACATTAGATATGTTGAAGAACACGCCTTTAAAATAGAACTGGAGTAGCGGTATAGTGCCATAACCGATTTAGGTGACTCAACAGCCTCAATGCTATGTTTTGCTCCATACTACGCAAGCGAGGGGTGAGGTAGGTTGCGATTAATTTCCTCACTGAGCTGACATTGTATCTATGTTAAGCTGACCTAAACAGATTCTGAAGCTCTGTGCTCAACAGAGCTTTACTCCCACCTCACTTCACAACTCCCACCTTTACTAGACTAGCTCTTGTGGATGCAAATTGATGTACTGTATAATTCTTTTTAGAAGTCTCTGAATTATCTTTATAGTTCATTCAAATTCGTGATAGCTGCTCAAGAATTCGATTTGAAGCATCAATGGAATAAATAATATTATGGATCGTAGAAAAGCCAAGTACAATATTTTCCAGATATGAATCAAAGGAAGGCTAATTAAGTAATTGAAATACTTTCTGAAATACATAGTTTAAAGTTTGAAAACTATCTAACAGTATACATATTTTCTTAAATGGTTTGCTATTGTGAATAGACAGAGTGAACACTTACATTGGTTGAATTGGTCACTCTTAGTACTTGCGTGAGGCATCCGTTGGGAGGTATAACAGTTCCAGAAGGAGGCATCATTTGAAGTTGGAATGTCTGCAAGAAAAAGGGAATTTTTGAAACATGATACATTTCAAAGCAGTTCTATACAATACTGATTCTGTATTAGTTATAATCCTTAATAATAACTAAAGCTATACTTAGTCAAATATATTTTTTACAAATACTAGTAATTACAACATTCAACAATAACTGAGAATAATTTTTGCAAAAAAAACATAGTCTGCTACATTCCTTGTTGACACTAGTAGACAGGAAAGACCTTGCAGAGAAGACAGGGAAGAAAGGGTTACGATGATCTGTCCTAAAAATCTTAGATTTTCACCCCCTTCGTATTTCGTATTTTTGCCCCATCAAATAATAATTGGCTCAAATCTGGACAATGAAAACTTCACAGATGAAGATAGACTGAACGTGGGCAGATGAACTTTGATTCGTGTTGTCGTGTCAAGAAAAGTTAGTTATTACCGTCACAGTTTGTCTAACTGTGCGTTCTGGGAGCCAGTAACGCTTACCAGAGCACTGGACACTAAGGCGTCTAATTGGTCTATTAAAATTTGTAGATGTTTATCGACCAATCAGACGCTAATATCCTGTGCACTGTCAACCTGATAAGAGCCAATGACTGTAATTTATTCATGAATGATTAATAAATAAATACAATTTTATTGTCAGCTGGCCAAAAAGCATAAGAAATGTCAAAATATTAAAAAAAAACTACACATCAATGATTGCAGATTAAATTTCTACAGGATACCAGTCAACATTAAACAATAATCACAAATAGTAGGCTATTGCTTAACAATACTAATATTAATTATAATAACTTATAAAGACATACTCTAATGAATTTGATGTCTGTGACATGAAGCCTGTGTTGCTTGGCGAACGCTCCGTATGCGGACTGCGTTGATGTTATGAATTAACTGACACGAGCTATTAAGTAAATCTGCCAAGCATTAACAGGAATCGAACTTTGAATCTTCAGATCAGTTTCTAGTAACTACAACGACTATACTTCAAGTCATTAAATTAAGCGGCTAGAAGAAATTGCGGTGCTGTCAGATTTGGGACTATGCCAGCGGCGGATCATTGAGAACCATCAAAGTCAACGTACGAATTGGCAATAGTACACGTGCCGTGTTGCCTAGTCTACAAGTCTGATGCTAGTAATCAAACAATGTAGACAATACACCACAAAACAATATAAACAATGGTAAAAATACTAAATGCAAATAAATCAAAGATTTAAGCGTAATTTTTTTGTTATGCTTATAAACTCCTCAATGCTGAAAATCACTTCCCGGTGGTTCGGAACCCACCTAAAACTGTAGGTCCAACTCATAAATCACCATCATCCAACTCATTACCCACGCACAGGTCTCAGACCTATGTGGGCTTCATCCTCAAAAAAAAAAAAAAAAAAAACGCGGACGGAAATTTTTTATTTCTTTGCGCGCAGTATTTTTGTCTTTGTTTATATTGTATTGTTGTGTATTGCCTACATTGTTTTGTTTGTCTTAGAATAGCCATGTTTACAATGCATAATAATGATATCTATTTGTGTATATTTTTGTTATTGGCAATATAAAATTCTATTCTAATCAGTTGGTTTGTCACCGCAGTCATATTTTTTGCAACACCAAACGTTTTTCAAGCCGCCTAAATTGATGGCGATAAATATCGTTGAACTTATTAAATTTTGCTATCTTTGTAGTGGGCGAAGGTGATATTGTGGAAGGTATCCATAATGAATAATAAGACGAAATTGTAACAACCACATTTATTAAAAATATTGAGAAACTAGTTTCGGTTCTTATACTGTTATCAATCTCAAACAAACATTTGAGTTTGTTTGAGATTGATAACGGTTTAACAACCGAAACTAGTTTCTCAATATTATTAATAAATGTGGTTGTGACAATTTCGTCTTATTATTTATTATTAAATTTTGAACAATTTCCTTTCAAACCTAATTAGTTTCAATTAAAATTGTTTCAAATATGATCTTTGATGAACTTGGATACTCACTTTGGGCACAGCCGCTTGGAAAACGAATTCTGTGAACGGAGCTGTTGAGTCATTGTTGGCTACAACGCTCACTTCTGTCGTACTTGGCACATCATTTAGTCTTTCCACGTCGAATGTTATCCGTAGTGAATTCTTATTGTACGCCATCATTTCTGCAAAAAAAAATTCAAATTCAAATTCTATTCACCGAATCATGCATAGATAGAATGAACGATAGCTCCGTAGAGAAAATAGAAGAGTATGAGAAAAGCCTATTCGAAACAAATTATGTCAACAACCAATGTAACATTCTAAAAAATCAGACATTGAAAACACTCGAAAATACTTAAACAATTCAATAAATTTCGAACATTAAATTTGCATTTCAACAATGATCGTCATTATAAATTTGCTATTCCAAGTCCATTATATTATAATTATATAGAATTATAGTTCCTTTGGTGCCATCGCCAGTTTAGTACAGTCAAACAGCGGTTGTGTAGCCGTGATTGGATCATTCACCAGGGGTGATTAAAATGCTTTAATTTTCCTCTTTCCATGAATGTTGGAAATATATTTCAGATTTTTGTTTGAAATATGTTTCTTCTTTTTGATTAAACTGGTATGTGCAGAATCAAATATTAATGTAGGTGTAAGATTTCAAATTTTTATTCCACGCAATTTATTTTCAATTAAGCCAACTGATTCATCCTAAACACATGTAAAACATTTTTGTAAAACAAATTGCAGCACTTCCATAACTTTTATCAATTCCTGTAATTTAAAAATTTTGTACAGAATGTTTCGGAACTCTACCAATACTTCTAGGCAGTGTTCCTGGATCACTAACAAAAGCAAATATCATTTTTATAAAATCCCCAGTTACTCATACAGCCGCCATTTTGTTTTTTTCACTCATAACATTTTTATTCAAACACCTCTGAATGAATAATTTTGAGTTTTTGCATACAGCTTTATAACAATTGAAAAAAAAACTTTAAAAAATTAATTAAAATTTTCCGATATAAAAACAAAATGGCGACCATTTAAAATATTTGAACAGGATTAAATTAATAATGGCTGATGATATCAAAATTTTACTAGAATAACTTTTTTTAGATATTTTTATTGCAAATCCAACGATACCTCATTTTCTAAGATTAGCCAACAATTAACAGAGATATGCTATTTTTAGGGTGTGCTGTGGTTGAGAACGGGTTGCAGTTTTTCGCTTCCAACCACCGCGCAACCTAGCATATATCTGTTAATTGTTGGCCAATCTTAAAAAATGAGGTATCGTTAGATTCGCAATAAAAATATCTAAAAAAAGGTTATTCTAGTTAAATTTTGATATCATCAGCCATTATTAATTTAATCATGTTAAAAGATTTTAAATGGTCGCCATTTTGTTTTTGTCGGAAAATTTTTATTAATTTTTTTAAGATTGTTTTAATTGTTATAAAGCTGTATGCAAAATTTCAAAATTATACATTCAGAGGTGTTCGAATAAAAAAATAATGAGTGAAAAAACAAAATGGCGGCTGTGTGAGTAACTGGGGATTTTAGAAATATTTTATTACGATTTTTACTTTTGTTAGTGGTCCAGAAACACTGCCTAGAAGTATTGGTAGAGAGTTCCGAAACACCCTGTACAAAAGTTTTAAATTACAGAAATCAATAAAAGTTATGGAAGTGCTGAAATTTGTTTTACAAAAATGTTCTACATGTTTTTAGGATGAATCCAGTTGGCTTAATTGAAAATAAATTGCGTGGAATACAAATTAAAAATCTTACACCTACATTACTATTTTATTCTTCACACATACCAGTTTAACCAAAAAGAAGAAATATAAATATATATTTTTTTAAAGAAACATATTTCAAACAAAAAATTAGAATATATTTCCAACATTCAAGGAAAGAGGAAAATTAAAAGATTTTAATCACCCCTGGTGAAAGATCCAATCACGGCTACACAACCGCTGTTTGACTGTACTAGAATGGCGATGGCACCACAGGAACTATAATTCTGTGTTTATGAGCTCAAGGAAATCCATATCATGGAAATGAAAGTAGCTTTAATTTCTTCAACCAACAGTAAGACAAGTTCTAAAACATCGTCTGTACAAACTACGTATTTGCTAATAATTTAGGGGAAGTGACAGCCGAGTGCCATAGCAGGTATCTGCACAATCAGAGATAAGCTACGAAACTCCTGGGCGCTCTTTGTAAGGGTGACCGATTGAATTGGCCAGCATAAACGACTGTTCTCTGCTGTAAAATTACTTCCCGGTGGTTCGGAACCCACCTAAAACTGTAGGTCCAACTTCTCAATCACCATCATCTAATTCATTATCCACGACAGGTCTCAGACCTATGTGGGCTTCATCCACCGGAAAAAAAATTGAAATTGCTAAATAGTTTCTGTGGTACTACTGCTATTTTACTGCAAACACCGGCAATGCGGCCGAGATTGGAACTACTAATTAGGATGTTGAAATGTTTCAACATGTTTAACGTTTCCTCTTCTTATGAACGTTACAATTGCTTCAATCCTTTTAATGCTACCAGCACACTATGGCCGAACATAGACGGATCAAGGCGGACACGATAGTGTACTGGGTCACTTCGTGTAGGTCCATGGTAGTCCGATCCGCCATGATCCGGCTCAAGTCGGTACTTAGCACGGATCAAAGGAGGCGGACCTAGACGGAATCAGCCGAACTCCGATAAGTGCAATAAGTACAATGTACAATAAGTATGATATTGTTTATTACAAAGTACAAAAATGTATAAATCGTCACTAGTAGAGCACACATTCAATTTGAATGTACAATAATTTATTGTATGAAAACAATTGTTATGTGTTAAGGTTGTGGTTGTGGGTTTTGGTCGTAATTTTTTCTTAAAGTTTCTTGGTTTGGCAACTACTAATGCTATCTTTCTTACCTTGAGAATTTTTTCTTCATGAATTATTTTGTAAAATATGGGCTTTCAAAGTTAATATTTTCGGGCAACAAATCTTTCCTAAGAGATGATATAGACTCTTGATATTTTTTTATAGCTAGAACTTACATCAGGAATTACAATAAAATATAATTCAATCTAAAGCTTAGTTTTTTCATAATATTTTTTTACTTGAAAAATCTAGGGGTTTTCAAAATATTATTACAAAGAAACTAAACTTTTGATTTAAGTAAAAAATACCGTGAGTTATGTCATTCTAATCTATGATGCAAGTTCTGACTTTAAAAAAATCAATAATTAATTTATATCAACTCGTAGGAAATACGCACCCAAAACCCGAAATTTTCAACTTTTATAGCCCATATTTCACAAAATAATTAATGAAAGAAGATTTTTCTCACGGCAATAGATAGGATTTCAATAGCTTGATAGTTGCCAAACCAGGAAACTTCGAAATACTAGTGTACAGCCTGTGTTTGGATCAATTACAAATTATTTTGATTAAGGTTGTTCTTTTTCGATGCATTTCCTTCACCCACCACCTTCTACGTTTCCAAGGCTTTGTAATTTTCTTCTTGTGATTTGGAATACACTTATATATTATATTCTTGTGATATAAATATACTTATAATAAGCATAACTGTATAACGAAAGTGCCGCAGCAACTTCAACATTAACATCCTTTCTGGTCGATCACTGAATGTCAAATGAGTGCAAATGCTTGGTAGGAATAGTTGGGCCAATGTGTATTTGGGTGCATTCGACAACATTCGTTGTCGCTAGTCATTCACGAACATTGACGGAACATTTGGCGAAATATTCGGGCGAATGTGTGGGCCATATAACACAAGACCTATAAAACACACACAAGTCGTTAATTAATAATTAATTATAAGTTGGAAGAAATGAATGTCGGGAAGCTGTTGCTTCTTTCTGAATAACTCTGTACTATTAACTAAACACTAAGAAGTGTGATGTATGGTAGTGAACTTACGGACTGGCTTGCGAATAGTGGAGCTGATATCGTCTATTAGATAGGTGGGCGTGCTGTTGTTGTACGTATTCAGAAGTATATTGTTATTGTTCTGGATTGGGACGGAGTTTGTCATCATTGTTTGTGGCATCGAATTTGTCGTTGGCGTTGTGTTATCTATTCCACTATCTAATCCACCTATAAAACACACACAAGTCGTTAATAATTAATTATAATAGAGATAAGCTGCGTTCTCGTAGGTCCTGTTTGTAACAGTGACCGATTAGATTGGCCAGCAAAAACGACACTGTTCTCTGCTGTAAAATCACTTCCCGGTGGTTCGGAACCCACCTAAAACTGTAGGTTCAACTCATCAATCACCATCATCCAACTCATTACCCACGCACAGGTCTCATACTTATGTGGGCTTCATCCTCAAAAAAAAATATGATTTTGACAAAATACGATATTTAAAATTTGAAAATTAAATAAAAGAGTATATACTCTCTGCTAGTTCTGAGGATTCGTCTCAGGTCGTGAAACGTGTCCAATACTACTCACAAAAGTAAGATCTGTTGTAAATGAGAGTTCATTAACATCGATAATAGCCAACAATTCATGTAAGGATGAAAACTATTGAAGAATGTTCTTAGCAGCTTTTAGCAGTCGCAGTTTGTCAAAACGTTGAAAAAACTATACAATAAGAATATTTGTCTAAACCAAAATTTAAAGAGATTAAACTGTAAAAATCATGAAAATAAAAAAATAATAAACTAAAAAAAATAAGTAAATTAAAACAAAAATTAATATTAAATCTTAAAAGGGTGAAAAAAAATATTATAATTAATCTTAACATAAATTATAGGTTAGGGAGTTTATCTCTGACCGGATACTACTCCTGCGGTCACGGTTGCGATTCTCATCCAGTCTAGCATATGCGAAGTCATTCACCTAATTACCCATTCGTAAGTCTGACCCATGTAGGGGAGGGGGTTAATTAAAAAAAGACAAAAATTAATATTGAAATCGACAAATGAATATTGTTGTATAGGTTTTTCATTGAAAATGACTAAATAAAATCTAGTATAACACTCTTGATAGATTTTAAAGTGTTTTAGAGAAATGAGAGAGAGTTTCAATAGAATAGCAAGAAAAACATATGAAATTCCTTGGATGAAATTGAAAGAATCGATTAGGTCTACTTTGGACCAGAAGTCAACGAAGAAAGTAGAATACCTTCATAAATAAAGAAAACGATAACTATTCATGGTAAGTATTTGGAATATTTTAAAGGAATAAAAATCGACAATATATGGCAGCAACAGTATAATAAGGTAATGCATTAATTTCATTATTGAAACATAGACGTTAACATGCAATGGCTAAATGTTAAATCAAAATAAAAATGAATGCATGAATTGTCAATTACATACCCAACAAATCGAGTAGATCTTGATTATTTGCTGATGGCTTAATTGCATCTAATGGCCTAACTATGTCTGCATCTCCTCCATCGCCGCCAAGGAGTACTAACAGAGCGTTCTGTAAAATAACAAATTCAAAAATTTAATGTTTAATGTTAAAAATTTGTGGGTTTGAAGAGATTAAACAGAGTTAGACAAGTTGAAACATCTAATTCTGCTTATTCATTGATAATAATTTGATTATGAATTTTCTACTAAGATTTTGCAAGCATTATAACATTTAGCAAAATTGTTTTAAGAAACAAAGAAAGAAATTCATTTACAGGAATAGAAAAACAAAAAATAAACAAAATATTATTAAAAAAACCTATAAAATGACTAAACTTGCGTAGCTTTACATAAAAAATATATATATTTTCCTGTAAAAAGAAAACAAGCCCAACAGATTTAAAAAATCTAATTAATGGGCTTGTTTTACGAACCAACTAGTAATCATAAGCATTATATAGCAAAATTTATCACAATAGTTAATGTAATTGTTCAAACCTCAATGTAAAAATTAGATTGTTTATTTTGAGCGAAAAATGAGCTCATACAGAAATGAGAAAAAATGAGTCTTATGCTGATAACTATATCAATTTAACAGCTTCCTTTAAACTACAAAGATCTGAAATTCCCGTATGAAATTTTTATGATCGTATGCTAACAGACTATAAAGTATTTATTATCTTTATATTTAATGGTGGTATATACATATTACACAAAGTACATACATAATCTACGTAGTATTCATAATATACTCATAACATAACAGATAATAATTATAAAGCTGCGTCCAGAAATGTAACGTCTCACGTAACGTAACTCCACCCCATAACATCAAGACACCATTGCGTAACATCATATTGTTGCTTTTCAGGGTGCTGCTACGGGATGATAATAAGATGATAGAAAAGTGTTTCAATGTTCTGTTATGGGACGAAGTTGTGCTACGGTGTGATGTTGAATGTCTACACGCAACTTATAGGTTCAAACATACATTCTCTACATAGTGAAATCGGAAAGGAGCTTTGCTTTCAACCAACAGATCAGTGGTTCAAATCTTGGCAAGAAATTTGTTTTATCCATAATTTCCAAATTCAATAAATTTTTACAATTTTCCGTCGTTTTATATTGATTTTTTTGTTTGGTACTTCGATACTCCATAGAATTGGTTTATTTAGAGTAAGTCTATCTGAATTAAGCAGTTATTGTTTATTTATAGAATACACATTTACAAGCAACAGAGGGTTGGGCCACCAACATGGGCTTATCCCCAAAACAATCCTCATTTACCTCAAAGACTGGTCTATACAATTTGAGAAATATAAAATTTAGGCTTTAAATTTAATCAATTTTTAATGGTTTTTTATGACATCCATGCCAAATCCTTCAAAACTACGTTGAATCGGTTTATTTAAAGTAAAATCTATTTGGATTTAGCAAAGTTATTGCTACAAATTTAGCCTATAACTGTAAATTGAAGCTGATTAAGTTAGAATTTCTTCTTAGTTCACTCACCGAATCCTGGCCATCAAGACCACCCCCTCCACCACCCCCTCCGCCGCCCCCTCCTCCTACTCCGCCGCCTATTAGTCCGATGCCCCCTCCCAGCATGTCCTCGGGCGACGAGTCCCCTCTTCCTCCGGCGCTGACGTCACCATTGGTTTCGGCTGCATCGCCTCGGCTGCCTGACCGTGCAGCGCTCTCCATCGGCGGCATTCGCTCAAGCAGTGCCCCGCGCAGATGGCCGTACTTGCCGAACAGCTGCGTGAATTCCACACCGCGCTGCTGCAGCTCCATGTGCACGTGGCTTCCGAACGCCTCCACTAGCTCACGAATTTTGCTAGCAACACAAAATCAGAATAAGTATTCAATATTTTTGAAAAAAAAAAAACACTTTTAGAAAAAGTGAGTCACAATGGTTGAGTTCCTGGGAGCTTTACCAGTAACTGGTAAATGGTACCGATGGCGTCTGATTGGTCTACTAAAATTCGTAGACGTTAAACATTTGAAATAAATCAATCAGACGCCACCAGTAACATTTACCAGTTACCAGTAAAGCTTCCAGGAACTCAACCAATTATTCTAAAATACTGCTAAACATTACTGATTGAATATTCTTCATACTGGCAATAATTATGTGGTAGATATGGCGGATCTGGTAGCACAGTTGGTTGAAGAGCTTGCCAGTAATTAGATAAGAATCTGGCTGGCTTCGTTTCCTGCAGCTCAGATATGTATTTACATAAATATAAAATAGAGAATGGAATAGTTCCATTTTCTGTGGCTGCAGCCACAGAGTTTCAGCCATGGGTGTCTATCATCATTCACCCTCCCTTTCACTTCATTACCCACGCACAAGTCTCCATACATATGGGCATCATCCGCAATAAAAAAAAGATTGTAACTGTTTTAATAAAAAAAAAACAGAAATGTTGTTTTTTCGTATTTTGGGAGAGAAACGGCGCTTCCACGACTTGAGAAACTCAAAATTCGAATTCCGAATTCTTAACTACATTATAGAATGGAACAATCAAGAAAACAACTTTTATAAAATAGTTTTGGAATTTAACTGGAATAGTAAAGACTTTCTTATTGGAAATTATTTTTTCATCTATGAATTCATTCTCATCCCATTTTCATACTCGCACCCTTTGGCATGTGATTAACAAACGTACAAAGTATGTATGAAAGACATTTAAACTTTTTTAAAGATGAAATTTTTGAAAAGATTAAAGAATGAATATATTTTTGGGTTTTGATACAAAAATTTCAATCACAACCTATATAGTGTTAAATATAACTGAAAAGCGAAAAGAGCAAGAAGAATGCTGTAAAATGATACCACTCACAGCTCTCTTGCTGCGGGAGAAATTTGAAAAATATCCGTTCTCTGATTTTTGGAAATTTTGAATGACTGTAACTCAAAAAGTGATTGGATTTAAAATCTAATATTATGTATTTTTTAGTCATATCACTCACTATGAGTTTACAAAATTTCATCAAAATCTGAGACGATGAAGCAAAAAGGTGTGTTGAATTAACGTGGAATGACCCCCATACGGTATATTTTTCAAACATGATTGAATATTTATTAATTTGTTCATGAAAATCATGCCCTGTAATGGGCATAGGCTTTTCCGAGGACCCACTTGTTCCTATCTTTTCTACGTCAAAATTAAAATATCTAACACAACAAAATTCAACAAATAACGTAATACATACAGTAAATATGTTGTCAAAGATGAAAATATCATTACAAAGTCCTAATGTGTGTTTGTAATTCTCACTTACATTGAAACAGCCATATTACAATAAATTAGGCTTTACATAAGGTAGTCTTCAATTGAATAAATAATCATCAACTTCAAGTTAATGATAAGCTGCGTTCTCGTAGGTCCTGTTTGTAACGGTGACCGATTAGATTGGCCAGCAAAAAAGACACTGTTCTCTGCTGAAAATCACTTCCCGGTGGTTCGGAACCCACCTAAAACTGTAGGTCCAACTCATCAATCACCATCATCCAACTCATTACCCACGCACAGGTCTAAGACCTATGTGGGCTTCATCCTCAAAAAAAAAAAAAAAAAAAAGTTTAAGCTTTACGTGTATTCGATATACTCTTCACTGAGTAAAAGCTATGACTAAAAAATATTTTTTAATTTCCACTTTCAATTTATTCTTGTTTGTCTTTATAGATTTTATTCTGTCTGGGAGCTTATTAAAAAAGGTAATGTTTTGTAGAAAATTTTTTTCTTGGTTATGGCTAAGTTGACACTAGGTAAATGGTAGTTACTGGCTAATCTGGTTCTATGGTTATGAATATTGTTATTAGTGGGCATAAGGTTATTATCAGTAGTATTGAGAATAGTCAGGTACATTAATCTAAGATTGATGAATTACCTTGTTTCCGTTTGAAATCGGGTGCTAAGTTTAGTTAACGATGTTAGCGCATACTGTTTGGTAACAACTGAATTCTGGGTCGACCAGAGTAGCCTATGGTAGACTTCTATCACATCTGATTCAGTGACCTTGATGGGTGAGTCGGGTGAGTAGAGCAGCAGATCTCCATACTCGCCAATACACCATGTGGCGACTTGAGTGAGAGGCTGCCTGTCGGCATGGTCTTGTTCCAAGGCAGTCCATAGTTGTTGCACCATATACGCCTGTTGCGATGGAGTCTCTGAGATCAACTGAATTGTACTCGACACTACATCGTCACGAACATAGTTTCCAGCCTGTGAAATTAACAAAAAATTGCAGTTTCAATAGAAAATCAAATTTTGAAGTATGTTCCACTATTTGACGTCGGTTCAGAAAAAACAAACTTTAGAAATTGAAACCATGCAGCTTGAAGTTTGAGTTTCTCGCAACAAGGCACATGCAATAGAATTCTTATTAACTTTTCAAGTGAATTCAACGATTTGCAGTCAAATTTTTATTAAGAATAAGTAGTAATATTAACAACGAAGATCGTCATGGAACAAGAAATCCAGGAATAGAATTCTTATTCAATAATTTCCGATAAACGCAAGAATTTCATTTGCAAAAACTGGTTTATCCTTTAAGACGATCGGAATTCTCTCTGTCTGTCTGTCTGTCTAACCAGACAGTCCTGTTCCTTATTTTGTATTGAATAGTTTGTATACGGTTTTTTTTTGTTTATTTTGTATTTTATACAAATATACCTATATTGTATTTGTTGAAGGAGAAGTAAAACCATTTTTGATTTGATTTGAAAACGATTACGGACGAACGCCTAGACCAATTGTTATGATTTTTCATATGGATGTTCCTTATTCCTAGGCACAGCAATGTATATATTTCATTTATTTCTCAAACAAAGCGAAATTGTATCAATATGAGCTTCCTTATGTTCAGTTAATGGAATAGGTACTGAATTTGTATCAATATGAGCTTCCTTCTTATATACAGCACTGTGCTAAATTCAAGCAATATAACATCTGAACATAAATTTATTGAAATTTTCCATTAATTTTGAATTAGTTCAATGGAAGCTGAAAACTCTCAATTTCAGCTGACTTTTTCAAAAGAAATGACCAGTAGGCGTAATAACTGAGGTTATCTTCAAACCGATAATTTTAATATTTTCGCTCTTTTTCGGTCATTCCAAACAGTGCTAAATTTATAATTTATATTTTTTATAATCAAATGATATTTTTTTAAAGTGAAATCTTTAGTGTAATATACTAACGTGTTGTAGCCTACTGTGTCAAGTGGATTGAAGGTTATGTTATTTGGAAATCCTGACTTTCTAGTCTGTTCAAAATTAGTATTTACCTGTATTAAATCAATATATGGCACCTCCTGAAAAACCTACTGGTTTAGGAGGACCTTTGTTGTAATGATACTGTAAATAAATAAAAAAAATTGACTCTGGCTCTGGGAGTGAATTCAACAGAAATAAGCTTAGCCGACACTGATTGCATTCAGGAACTGGAATCGTGATTGTGTTATGGACAATTCTTTTTACTGTTTGCCATAATTTTACGAGTGAGGTCTACTATTCACAGAACTACTAGTAAATGTATTTACAAATAAATTTCTTATTGTTATGAATTATGTAGCCTATTTATAATTAATTTCTAACAATTTTTTCAGTTCAATTTTTTAGAAGCAGAACGAGACCCATGACTCATTGCCACGTTTTGATACTTCTATCAGTTAGTGTATATAACCAATTTATTGAACACATTCTGAACGACTGAATCCGAAATTAATTAAAGAAAAGGAAAGATTAGCCAACGACTGCTACGACAAAAGACCTTAGATCCTTATCTAATTATAATGAAACTCATCGCACTGCTCTCAATGCAAATGGAGTTAGAAATTCAGGAGTTCAACTTTTTTATGTTTTACCGGCCAGGCTTAAGAGACTTCCTCTCAAAAAAATTACAGAGGTTTTCAAGAGAGAGCTAGAGGACTGTGATTTCTCAAGCAAAGAATATAGAGAGTATTATAAAATCCTAAATTAATATAGCCTGAATGGAAATAATAAATTTAACATTGGAAAAATCCAGATGCCCCCATGATGGGAGGCCAGTGGATGCTTAAATATCTATCTATATATAATAAAGTTCTATCTAAAAAAACCTTACATTACTGTAAATTTTTGCAAAAAAAAGGTGAAAAACAATTTTGAAATTAAAAAAATATTAATTTTACATTAAAAAATTTTTACAAATTAAGTTGACTTAAAAATGCTTAATCAGCATCGCTCTCTTTTTCACCACAGTTTCCTTTTTTACAGTCTAAATGAAGAGTCTGTTTTTCTGTGTGTTGTTTGCACACAAAGCGTGAACACAAACCTCACTTCATGGTCACTGATGAGTTTTTCTTCCGTCAACACAACCAGCATGTACTCTTCTTATTTGCAGGCTGCTCAACTGCATCCGCTTCATCTAATAATCTTCTGTATTTTGTCAATAGCATCGATCAATGCCAGGGTGATTTTAAATTTTAACATCAATGGTGAAATTACTCCAAGAAGAAAAGTCTTCCAAAAGAACCTCGCTCACTGGTTGTTTGAACGGAAGAAAAACTCATCAGACTATGAAGTGTAGTTTGTGTTCACGCTTGTGTGCAAACAACACACAGAAAACAGACTCTGCTTACACTGCAAAGAAGAAAACAATGGTGACAAGGAGAGTGATGCTGAGTAGACAAATTTAAACAGTCCGCTTAATTTGTAAAATGTTCTAGATATAAAATTGTTTTTTTTTTTTTTTAATTTCAAAATTGTTTTTTACCTAAAGATTTTTTTTTTCAAAAATATACTATAATGAAGTCATATAATTTTAAAGTATACAATAAATATTAAAGCATTTAAGATGATAAAACTGTTAGAACGTATGTTGTACAAAGTACAACGCCTGAGTACTCGCATTATACAAATGTGCGCGAGTACCGAAAGGTTAAATAATAGGTTAAGTAATAATCAGTGCACTGAATACTGTAGACAGAGCGCATGCGTGACTCTCGACGAATGCAAGCGAATGTGTACAGGCTCAAGTTAGTACCTTTCCTTGCTTGTCATTCGCCCTCCTTTGATCCGTGTCGGAGACCGCTAAAATAGCGAGCGCAGGCGAACACGAATGTTGGCGATACGAACTACCCCGAATGTACACAAGCACACCGGGTACACTATTGCGCTCGCCTTAGTTTGCCTACATTCGGCGATAGTGTACTGCTAGCATAACACTAGTCTAAACACATCCATATTATTATGGATCTGCTTCATATAATAGGCTAACATTATCGTTATCTTAGTTTTCCTCAAACTCTTTATTACTTATATGAAACTCACCGCTATTAGAACTCTCAATAACGTGTCAAGATGCCACCGTTTGTTCGGCGAGTATCTTTCGGCCGAAAGCATAATGTTCGACGAGCACTGTGCCTTGAATTCGGGATCGGCTTTCTCCAAAAAAACTAGAAGTTCTTTCATCATTGTCCGCACATTGTTGCTATTTACTAACGCCAAGCTGAGTTCGAGTGCTCTTCGTCGGATCGATACATCCGGATCCTTCAGGCACTCTAGAATTGTAGTACGATGTCTTTGTACAGCGCTGGTATCAATGTAAACTGTCTTCAATAGCGTATTCAGCGCAACGTATCTTATATTTTTATCATTATTCAACAAAAACCGACCAAGAATGTTGATTGCTAATACCTGAAAAACAAATATAAGATAATAATTTAAAGTTATCTGCAATAAGTAATTCGCTGACAATAAATTTTTAAATTAATAAAACAGTATTTCTTTCTCTTGGCATGTTGGTTGAGGTCAAGGTAACTAAAAAACAACTTTGATCAGTTTTTGATGATTAGAAAAATGGTGGGGATAAGACGTATTTCGGTTCAGTAGCAATGAGTAACCCATATCATTGACGGCTGATCAAGATATAGATTCAATTCTATGATATGCAAAAACTTCACTTTTGTACTGAAAAAGTGTACAAATAGAGCTGAAATTTGCAAGTAAAGAGAAATTCTGAGCAGAGTGACGTCGTGACTTTTCTGTTTTGCTAATTTGAGTACGTTATAGAACAACCTTTCTATTAACCTTGGGTGAGGTCAAGGTAACTAAAAACAAAATTGTTCCGTTTTTTGAGAACTGGAAAAATGGTGGGGTATGCCGTATTTCAGTTCAGTGGCATTGAGTAAGCCCATATTATTGACAGCTGATCAAGATATAGATTCAATTCTGTGATAAGCAAAAAATTTCATTTTTGTACTCAAAAAGTGTCAAATAGAGCTGAAATTCGCAACTTAAGGGTTATTCTAAACAGAATGACGTCATGGCTTTTCTATTTCGCTAATTTGAGCGAGTTATGGAACAACCTTGATTTAATTAACCTTGGGGTGAGGTTACGTTATTCTTCTTATTTTATCTTGCTATAGAGACAACATGAGTCTGACACTTGCACACAAGTTGTATTATAATACAGTAAAAATAATATTGATAATAACATGTGACCTGACTGGCTCAGAGCATCCTGGCATCTGGGTTTTCAGGTCGCACCTGAATAAGGTCAGGGCCTCTGCCGTGACTTAAAGACTATTTTTAGGCCGTCGGGAGCGACAGGCTTAAGTGATGTAATGACCTAAAGTTTTAGCTAAGTGATAATAAGGCACATTATAAGTCATGCTATAGTCACTCTTCCTAGCGCAGCCTCGAGCGCCCTTGTCTAAACATTACAATCACCGTGTTACGCCCTGATCGCGCTCCGCGAGTGACCAATCACTTTTTTGATCAGAATCAATTATGAGAATCTGGTTCATTACTCAGGTGGCCAACTAGAAAGCTAATCTGCCATAAAGAAAATTGGCGAATGGTGATCATAATCCCCTGATTATAATATTTTGGCTCGTATCCTTTAGGACGACCTAACAGTTTGATCGACCTACTGCTAGCGCAGCCATAACTGCATAACCAAACCTAACCTAACCTGGCTAGATGTGACTGAACCACCTTTGTTTACTAGGTCGGTCAAAACGACAGTCGTACAAATGGTGTCCTCCCTAATATTTTAACGTATTTGGTGGTAATTGTCAGTATTATTTTAACCAAGATCAGTAATTGAAATAGATATACCGCTTTGAATGTTTATTAAAATAATCTGAGAACGCTCGCCATATCGTCAGTAATAAACTAGTGTTTTAATGGTAATTTTCACTAAAACTGAGAATGAGTAGTCAATAAAGAGGCTCACTAGAGATTCTAACATTTTCAGGAGAATTCAGCTAATATCGAGCTCGTATGAACAAGTGAATGAATGATGAATCAATATGATACAAAAATAATAATAAAAGTAGAATCAACAATAACATTTTGATGAATGTTACATTTTGATGAATTGAAACTTTAGCTTTAACTGAAGCTAGTACCCAAGACAGTTATTGAATGTATTGAATAAAAGAAAAAAACATCAAATGAATAGTTGAATAATGATATTGAAAGTGATAAATAGTAATTTAACAAAAACGCACCGATAAAATAAAAATTTAATTGATATTCCTAGATAAATATATTGAAAGATATAAAAATAATGATGAAATTGATCCTGAATGAAACCAGAACTATCTGCTACATTTTTTTCTTATTCAGTCTGAAAAGTATACTACATAATCATTTGTTAACCTAATAAAATGGATAGAGCTTACCCTCAGCCCACTTTCCGACTTGATGTCCATTATTGATAATACAGTCTCATACAGAATAGTATTTCCCACATTTTTGCTTGTCTCAGTATTTGTTGCTACTTGGGCCAAAATATCATTCATTGCCTCAGAAGCTTCTGCATCATTCTTTCCCAATATCCTTAGTAGCCTAAGTATTTTCACCTGTAACAATAAATAATTGCTATGAAAAACTTCTAAAGAAATGAAGGTTTTAAATGATGGTGTACTTTTAGAATAAACTACATATCAATGGTGTAAACTTACTTAAAATTAGAACCACTATTATGTGTTTTTTCAAGTGGAAATTGTTAATGATTTTTTCAAGTGTGCAAATAACCTGTCGATTTGGGTGTAAACCAAATTTTCCTCTTGTAATGGTACCTCCTGCAACCTAGGTACCATTGATAAACAACAATATATTAGCTACAGTGGTAATTTTTGGTGGTTAGACAATATAATGGCATTTCCTCAGCATACGCACCCAGCATCAGCATCACCATCAGCATCAACATAAGCGTAGGCTTATCATTTCTCTGAGATTAGCCCGGTAATTCCGGGATTCATGTGTGTCGGGGAAAAATCCGGGATTCATTTATTTCCGGGATTTTCTAGTAGAGATGGGGAAACAGGGAAAATTTTCCTCAATTTTTTATAAAAATGTATTTTTTTTTTTGAGGATGAAGCCCACATAGGTCTGAGACCTGTGCGTGGGTAATGAGTTGGATGATGGTGATTGATGAGTTGGACCTACAGTTTTAGGTGGGTTCCGAACCACCGGGAAGTGATTTACAGCAGAGAACAGTGTTTTTTTTGCTGGCCAATCTAATCGGTCACCGTTACAAACAGGACCCAGGAGAACGCAGCTTATCTATCTGATTGAACAGATACCTGCTACGGCTCGCGGCTATCACTTCCCTAAATGTTAATATATTGATAGCTTGCATTGCTTGACTTTCATTAGTGACTGTACAATAAAGTAAACAAGCTGTGTTTCTGCTGAAGACTAATAATACTAAGACACCTGCCAGCCAGCAGTGAGTGCTTTGTAGTTTGTTGACGACAGTCAAGTGTTCTTTCTTACTTGGTGTTTTAGTTTTTTTTTTGCTTGGTCTTACAATGGGTCCGAACAAATATATACGTGTACGTTTACTGAAAAACTTCAACTTTAGGTTCTGTTTCTTAAATGTTGTGAAAACAACAGTGGTCCTGTTCACTGTTCAAATTGTATCTCGGAGTTTTCGATAGAACACGTTTGATGAGCAAACTTCACATTGACCCTCAATAGTCTTCCATCAGTAAATTGAAGCTTAAATGGGTATCTTTGACTGAAGAAATGAAGCTCAAGAAAGTAGAAAAATGGCAAGAAGTATGTGATACTATGTCTGAATGCAGTAGTATTGAGTACAAAAATATTTTCAAGCTGGTGTAATTTGGGATGTGTTTACCAGGTACATCAGCGCCTGTAGAGCGGGTGTTCTCAGTTATGGGAAACGTTTGGTCAGCTAAAAGGAGAAGGTTGTCCTTAAAAGTTGTACGAGAGTTGCTCAATATAAAAATTAATGCAAAACTGTCATGTTTACTTTTTTGGAAAAAATCAAAGGGTCCAAAGTGTTTTTGGGAAAAGCGATTTCTTCTGAAAAATATTTTTTATTTAATTATTTTCACAGAATTATATTTTTTACAGTAAAATTTCACAAACTTTTCACTTTTTTGTTCTTGATTTTTTAGCTCAATCAATTTTAATTGTAATTAATTATCTGCATAGTATCATTCTGATAGGATTGATATAGTATTACAATAAATTATTTTTGTATTTAGTCCATAGAAAATAAATTGATCATGTTTTAAAATGCAGATGTTATTATTTATTATTATTCAATACAAACAAGCACTTAATATTGGTAAGAACATTTTTGTAGAAAAGAAATACATTCAAAGCAAGCTTGTTCAACATATTTCATAATCAATTTTTACTCTCTGGGAAAATGCCAGGATTGGGGTCAGAAAAATGTCGTAAGCCTACCCTTGGTAGTCATTTAGTCAATTACATGCGCTAAATAAATAAATATTAAAATTATATCTAATATTGAATCTATGAACACATGTACAGAATAATCAATAGTGTCATTGGATACAAACATACTAATTAGGTCGGTATTTTTCTAAATCATTCAACAATTACAATTGTAAATATTGCATTTACAGAGAATGAGAAAGTGTATTGCGAGAAAATCAGATGAGAATAATAAACTTGCTGTTATTGGACTAGACTGGTCCCACAAAAATATATTAATTGATACAATCAATAAAAGGCAAAGTCAATTAAAAATACTAAGAACTACTTTTTATTGAAGTATCCACAAAGGTTTTTTTTTTTAGGATGAAGCCCACATAGGTCTGAGACCTGTGCGAGGGTAATGAGTTGGATGATGGTGATTGATGAGTTGGACCTACAGTTTTAGGTGGGTTCCGAACCACCGGGAGGTGATTTTACAGCAGAGAACAGTGTCTTTTTTGCTGGCCAATCTAATCGGTCACCGTTACGAACAGGACCTACGAGAACGCAGCTTATCTCTCTGATTGAACAGAGTCCGGACTCTTAGAACAGAATAATATTATAAAAGTGACTGATATTAATGTCCTTACAAGCACAGTAGTTAATCAAGACTGATTTAGTACGTCAGGTTTAACTGAGTTCAGTTTCTTATGAATGAGGGAAAATAAGTGAAATAAACATTGAGAAATAAAATGACAAATGTGAAGCAACTGGTCTAAATTGGATTTTGTCTACTTACTTGTAAAAATGGATCACTGACTCCTGATACATCATGCTCCGGAGAATAGCCAGCTAATATGAGATTCTTTAAAATTCTTACTAAATTTGGTACAATCTGAAAAAGAAGACATGATTAATTGTAATTTATTTAGAAAAAAAACTTGTATTCGAATTTTTCACTATGGTAGTTTTAGAGATGCAACTGACTCATGTTTGTGTTAATGACAATGCGTATGAAATCAATTGGATTATTGTCAACATGAATTATTCTAAGAATTTTGGAAGAGCAGTTTCTTGTAGCATCATTCAAAAGGGCTTCAAACATATCCAAAATGAGAATGGTTTTCATAATCTTATCATTACAAAAAAAAAAAAAAAAACATTAAAGCATGGTTTCATCTCTCATGTAGCAACATTTCCCTCTATAGTTGAACTCTTGCGACTACAAAGAAGTTCTCTTCACGAGCGTAAGTGAACATTTTACACTACACAACCACTCCTGGACCAGTAACGATCCAAAAATACTGTACTTCTATATTCAAGATTACTGATCTTAGTGTGACATCCATCATGTCAACAACATGCATCTCCATTCACGATCACACACTACTGAATTTATTTAAGAGGTAACTACAATATTACATCAAGAGTTATGGCAATAAGTAATTTTATAATATGATGATTATGAAAATAGATATGCAGTTATGAAATGTCAAAGAAGAAAAGGATACGAAGAAGAGAAATATATTTAAAATTTATAAGAAATCAACTCCTTGAAAAGAATATCACATGTACACTACACATACTACTTATACTATACCGGCAAGGTTATTCCTATAAACCTTGCTATACCGGTATATAAGAACACAATATGTATTTTCCAATTTCAATGTTTTTACAATGAGACTGAAAACTGATTTCCCCGAAAAGTTGTATTTGAAGATTTAAATTATTCTTATAATTAGAATACGAATAATGATATTTCAATGCTTTCACCATCAAATGTTAAAGCATCACATCTGAGTAATATAAACAATTGGAATACATCATGATCTGATTTTTACTTAGAGTGAAATTTCGTCAATGAACTTGACTACACAAACCATCCGTTGACATAAGTCAGCGATGTCAGCGTAAAAAATCGTTCGTGAAGTCTAAACTTTATTGGAATACTGAATGACATATAGAAGAATGCAACAAGGCTAACCTGACGCATATTTTCTATTAAATAGTATTTTGTAGTATTTAAAGTACAAAATTGAAATCCAAATAATATTTGAAAAAGTGTTAACGATTGTGCTTTAAATCGGTGCTAATGAGTATTTTTCAAGTGCTATTCAATTCACACTGCTAAGAAAGTGCTAAAAGCAGATATATCTAGGCCTATTTTAAAATTAATAATTTGAAAAACCACTCGTGAAGTGTTGAAGCAACGTTAGACGTTCACTAGATTCTAATACTAATCAGTAGACAGTATGTGTGATTATGTGAGTACTGTAGTATTCTGTATTCATATAACTTGGCAGCGTGTAGCAGATGGGACATGCTATATCTGAACCCAACATACTGCTGCCAAGTTATATGAAAACTACAGTAGTGCTTTGAATGGCTGTGCAATCTAAATCCTGAATTGTAACATATTTTAGTGCTTAGAATTGAGAAAATCGAGTTTGTAGAATATTAATTATACACTTTGTTAAGAATTGTTTCTGTGTTTTCGAACATTATCTGTGCCTGTTGAAGCAGTTCATCCGTTCTGTTATCTTCTGATGATTATTGTGCATAGAGTTCACTCTCCGACCCCTGCTATCCTTCTCTGTCATTCCTTCTCCTTCCAATTGGCATTTAGAATTGAATTATCGTGGTCCTTCGCGTCAATATTAGACCCGAGTCATCAACAAACTTAATATTTTGAAATTAAAGGGAATTATAGCGATTTTATCCTGAGCATTAGTTATTTTCTCGCCTTATTATTTATTTAATGTGAACTGATTATCATGATATTAAGTAATGTAGTAGTTTAGTAGATATTAAGCTGGGGTCCCGAGAATGACTTAAAACTATCTCTTTTTTTGGAGGATGATGCCCACATAGGTCTGAGACCTGTACGTGGGTATTGAATTGGATGATTGTGATTGATGAGTTGGACCTGAGACCTGTTGGTCTGAGACCTGTACGTGGGTATTGAATTGGATGATTGTGATTGATGAGTTGGACCTACAATTTTAGGTGAGTTCCGAACCACCGGGAAGTGATTTTACAGTGATTTTAATGCTTCATATTACAATATATACTTTATTTAGAAGAGTATATAAATACGCCTATTTCGTTCTAGTAATCACAAAACTTCTGGCTAATAAGAACAAAATAAGGTAAATTCTTGTCAGAATCTTTTTTCCATTCTTTCTCTTTGGTTCCCAAGGAAAGCTCTTAATAGAATACAATAACTGAATGTATATTAGGATAAATTACGAAAATGAGAAGAAAAATGGAGTTTGGTCCAGTCTAAAAGGAGACACTTATTGTTGTGGAGTGCTCTCGTAGAGCAATCTAGACTCTAGCAATATTGTGCACTAGTGTAGATTCTCTCTACGATAGCGATCTATGGCAACAAGTATCTTCGTTTAGTCTTAAGACTAACTTGATTGATGACTCTTATGGTAAGTGAAATACAATGAGAAATACAGAACTTATCAAAATATGTTCAACATTTATAAAAAAAGACAGGATGCTGCAAGTACGGTATGACATGTATATGTGTTTCAAGTGATGACTTGGGCGGTTAGCACATGAAGCGTTTGTCAAGCGTTGAGTAGAATCCACGCTTCAAATAACAAATAAAAAATGGCTGTCATAGACTAAGCCATCACAGTCAATGACACTCAGCCGTTGACAGCCAATATTCGAAGCGCGAATCCTACTCAACGCTTGACAAACGCTTCGTGTACGGACTGATTTAATGAAATATAGTGATTGTGTGGAATAAATTAACAACATCAATAAATAACTTATTCGAGCAGTATAAACATTACACAAACTTCTAACATACATATTATCTTTCCAACGGGCTTATTGACCAAGAAACAAGTCAATGAAACAGTAACTAAAGTGAATAATTTACGGTGCTATCTCTGTGTTACACTACTCATCAGCAAGAGGGAGCTCTGTTGGTTGACATACGTAGAATGGTCACAGAGTGGAATGGTCATTTACACAAGCAACTGCAAAGCTCATTCCACAACTGAAGTATATCACATGCTACATATGTCCACAATACGAAGCACCTCTTCAAAAAAATGAATGCTCGACGTGTAATAACATAAAGATATATAAGAAACTGTATTTTTTTAAATATCTATATCAAACAGTTAATCCTAAATAATAAACTGACACTGCAAGCTATCAAGACTCAATATCACATCATTTCAAATCACAAAATAACGACACAATTACACAAAATATAGGTAACAATCAGCCCGCAAAACAATGTTTCAATTGAAATTTAGAAGCACATATAATTGATAACTAGAACTTTGTACAAAGAAAGTTGTTCTAATCAACTGACAGCTCCGAAAAAATCTATATTACATTTCGAGATATGA